>JBBCBC010000007.1:23625736-24015905 GCA_037126765.1 Stenogyne calaminthoides | reverse complement strand
TTTCATACCCAAGTCCCTTCTTGTTAGTTGGCGTTCGAAAATAGGTGTGCAGATCTTGAACGGTTTAGAAGATTGCGTAAAAACTTCTATTTTCTTCTTGTGATTATCACCATTAGATTTCAAACTCTTATGTATTTGGAAGAGGTCATCAAACTTAGCTTGTAGGATTTTAAAATCTCGGCTTCTTTGTTTATTGATACCAGATGTTTCCTTTGTCGGCTTCTCGATCGAGAAGAGTTAACTTTGGAACTTCGGTTCTTGATTTATCTTCGGCGGCCAAATTGATTTTAGTTATTCTTTTCTTTTCGACATTTTCCTTAATGGTGAGTATTTTCAATCCTTAGCTTATCGTTTTCGACTTCCACTATTGTATAAGTGTCCTTTTGCATTAGAGAGTTCATCAAGCAATTGCTCGGAATAGAAACGCAAGTCAACCTCTCCAGCTAGGTGTGCTAATCATTTGGTGTGGAAACTAAAGACCGAGAAAGGTTTAGAGGTTACCTCAGATTGGTCTTTCTCCTTAGCCATGAGCGAGGATGTCATCATCGGATGAGAACATCGGATCATCGTGATGGTAAAAATCATCGGCGTTGCTTATCGGGCGGAAGTCCTCTACGGATGATGGCAGAATCCTCACGATGGTAGATAGGAATCATCAATCCCAGATGTATCAACTACCATGGCTTTTCTGTCTTTGTACCTTTGTTCACGTCTGTTCCGCGTGTCTTCTCTTTCTTTTGGAGTCAGGTCAGGACAATCTGCACTATAATGACCTGGTTTACGATGGTTGAAACATCGGCCACACGCCCTCTGAAACTCTCTTCTACCTAGGAGTCACTTCTGGTCTGTAGAATCTGTTGGGTGACTTACGGTGATTGTAATCTGAGTTTCTCCTTTTCGATCTGTTGTCTCTTCTTTCATCGGGTCGATCATCTCTTTCTTATCTTCTCTGCGATCATTTCTTCGGTCATCAGATCTGGTCCTTTCTGGAGATCTGTCAGCTGGACTCCTATCTCTTCCTTTGTTGTTCTGATAATCCCTGTAAAATCTACGATACTTACCAAGTTGAATGTTAGATTTTTCAAGTTTTTACAGTTAGCAAAAGCAATGCATCGGATTTGGCTTATAATATTTCCAACAGTTGATAGACTTTGAGTTGGTACGGTTGCTTTGAATCAACTAATTTAGATGTGGCGAGGGTTTGGCAGACCCGGCTCATCTTCTTCTTCTTGCCCTCTTTTCGATCGGATCGAACTCATGGGCTTTAAGGGCTCGGAAATAGGTTGCTTGGCTTCATCTTAGCAATATCTTGACAATCCTTTATAGCTGTGACTTTTCATATCCACTTCTTAGTCGAGAGGAGATCTCAAGATCTTGTAGTTGATATCTTTTCGACATTTATCATCCAAGTTCTCGTAGCTTGTTGATAGACATGGTGATTCTTCCATCGAGCTAATTTATCGTTTCATTTGGCAGCATCTTAAGTTTCTCAAACTTCACCGGTTAAACTTTTGATTTCTTTGTCTTTTATCAAGTCATTACCTACGCATTTTCAAAGGTATCCCACATCTGTTTGTTTGTCTTGAGATACTTTATCTTTTCTCGGGTTCTCTTGTCCATCATCTTTCATGATTATGTGCACGGCTATTGTATCCAGTGTCTGACTTTTCTTTCTTGACATCCATCGTCGGTGGGACTCTTTCGACAAGAACTTCCATTTGGAAAGTGCGGATCACCTCCCTCTGTTGAGTTGTCATGGTAGATGATGATGGGTCCTCGTTCAATAACTTCCATTATCCTACTGCTTATTGATCCCAGATGGTTGCTCATGAATATAGTCCAGTCTGCATACTCATCAATGAAAAATTTTGGCAAATCATGATCATGCAAGTATTATCCATGTTGTTCGTGAGTTTGAAAACAAATGAGATTTTGAAAAGGTTTTTCAAGATGGTTCAAGTGACCAAAAGGTTCTTCCTCAAGAATCGATGATATTCAAAGCCGATGGTCCGTAGAACCCTTTGCTCCGATACCAACATAGGTCGAATAGGGTTCGTGAGGGCAGAAGTCTAGAGGGGGGGTGAATAGACTTCTGAAAACTTTTTCGTGCAAGATCAGGTGTGATGGCAAGTTGCCTGATCAGAGTGCGAGTGAATCAGTTTGGACTGATATCCAACTTAGTGATTGCGATGGCGAATCGATTCGGTGTCTATCGGTTTAACTAATGTCGGAAGCTAGTTTATACCGTGTGAAAAACCGGGTTTACAAATCAGTTCTCAAGTCTGTTTTCAATCGGTGGATGAAGTGTCAGCGATCGAGATCAGTTACTTGGTGCAAGTTGATACTAACTCAGGATATGTATGCAGTTATAAACGAGTAGTGTGCAGTAGTGTAAAGCAGTTAAAAGTAGATAGATGCACACAAGATTTATAGTGGTTTTGAATGACCGGTCCTACGTCCACTCTTCCTATCTGAGGGCACCAACAACCAACTAGACTTAGTTTATTGTGTTAGTCTAACATAGTACAACAAACAAAATTTTTAAAGAGTTCTCCTCAATCCGATCCCGAAATCGGAACTAGAAACCCTGATGCGAAATCTTGCTAAACAAACTTAACCTAACTTTTGGTTTGGGTAAAGATGTTTATTTGTTCAACTAGAAATCTATCCTAGTGTTTAAGAAAATGACTAAAGGATGAGATTTCAATGCTAAGAACTAATGGGATGAACACTTAAAAATAATTTTCAAGTTTTGTGTTATTAGATGGGAAATTTTGCTATAAAATGAGTTTCTTGATAATTTTTTCTTTGTTCTTCTTTAAGAAAGCAATCCCATATTTATAGACCTCGAAATCAAAGAGCCATTGGAGAGAAATTTGAATTTTTGGCTATATATGGTAGGTTGCGAGATTTGATGTGGCGTCTTGAGGGCGGCATGGTAAAGCATGTATGTCGTCTTATCTAGCCGTTTGATATTACTGGTGGCGAATCATTGTCGACTTTGTGCATCGTCTTTGTTCTCATTGGTTACTTTACACTTTTAGATGTTTGTTCTACCAACTAAAGTTGTCATTCTTCTTGTTCGGATCAACAACGTATGACTTGGTGTAATCATCGGTTGACACTGGTGAAGTGACGATCGAATCTGCCCAATCGATCTACGATAAAGTCTTACGGTGCCGGTTGTCTTAGCTTCAACTAGCGAGAACTTAGGCGTGATGTAGGTCTTGGTCTTAGTCATCTGGCGATTCTTACGATCTTGGTCTTGAAAGTTATAGCTTCGTGTCTTCTCGAGATCGTCTGTTATCCGTCGTCGATCTTCTTTAACCTTGTCTTGTCTTCGATTCATCGGTCTTGACCTCAATTGGTCTTCGATGCGACTTGGTGACTGACCTATACATATTGGTTCCCCCTCAATATGTGACCTATCTTACATCGATTGTTCTATCCTGATAATTATCAGCGGTCATCTTAGAACTTGTATTTAAAACATCACTCATTGTTCTTGTCGATTTGGTCCTATTACATTTATTTTGGAACTTTCATCAAAATTCTAAATTTCCCAACACTTATTATGTTCCTTGGTTTATTAAAACTTTTTATATTGACTATATTTACATTTATTGAATGTGATTATAAAATAATTTATGGAGAATACAAAAATACATTTACCCTCCTCATGTTCCTTTTCAAATTTAGAAAGGTGAGAGGATATTTAATTTTCTTCCATTCTCGAGAATCATTGAAAATGATGTCTTACAAGTCTTGTTAAACATGTTAATCAAATGATTGAGCAAAATAATTTTTGTAATCTTTATCTTTCTATTATTGGAGAACAAATTATTTCTTTACATGATAAAGTTGATAAAATTATCTCTAAAATAGATTCTCAAAATAAATCACGAAAATGTTGATAATATTAATAATAATGTTATTATTAAAAGCTGCTTCATCTATTCGGTCTCGATTGAGATAAAAAATTTAAATCTGAAGCCTCATGGTAATACGATCTAGAAAAAGATTATTAATGAAAAATTTGGTAATCTTAATATTTTGACTTTTAAGTAATGATTCGGATGAAAGTCATGCTATTCAACCCAATAATATTAGTAGTTCGAGTATCTTGATAGTATTTGTTGGTCGGTGCAAAAACGAGTCTTGCGTATATGGAGGGGGAATACATGTGTTCAATGTTTTTAAAACTTTTCTTCTTGAGGTCGACTTGGGTCGGGGTTGTCTCGATGATTTGGTCTGAAAGCACAAATCGCTCCGAGTCAAAAGTCTATCTCGAGGCAATGATCTCGGGCTTGCTTTCGGATACCTCGAGATAATCCCAGCCCCGAGTCACGAGTTTTGGAGATCTCGAGTTGCTTGGATCGGATAACTAACTTCTTGAACCCTCGAAGAGTAAGTTCGGTTTGGTAACTATCTGTTCTAGCTACTTTCGGATGTCTTGGGAATGGTTGGCCCTTAGTTTATACTCGTTTTAAGCTTTCTTTGAAAACCTTCCTTTAATGGAATAGTGATTGGTACGTGATTCAATTTATATGCAACTTTTCGATTGGATTGATTCCATTTGAAATATCGATGAAAAATATGCTTTCAAGACAAAGTAATGCAACAGATAAATCAAGCAAAAGCGAAAGCAAAAGAACACGGCAAATTATAGTGGTTCGGAGACTCAAGCTCCTACGTCCGCTCTCACGATCTTTTGAGGAGAAATTCACTAATCACTTCCTAAAGGCTTTTCGACTACCTCTGTAGTTTACTAACCTTTCTAATTTTGAGCTTTCGACTACCTCATGTAGTTTACTAACTCAAAACTCACACAAAGCTTTTTCTGTCTATCCAAGATAGATTACTCACTTCTTCTCTAGAGCTTTCGACTACCTCAATGTAGTTTACGTACTCTTTTTACAACTCCAATCTCACCAACCTTACAAAGGGTTTGGGGTTTCTTGGTTGGTTTCAACTAGGATGAGATATCCTTTACAATAAAAGAACAATGCAAAGGCTAGGATATCTCGACTAAAGCTTTGGATATATCTTATCAAGCTGAGGCTTAGTGGAATGAGCTCTCTTGATTTAAAGCACTTGGGAAATTCTTGGTTTTTGAGTGCTTCAACTTCTAATTATAAGTTTGAGCTCTTGAGTTGCTTACAAATTTCCGTAACCTTTCAATGAAGAAGGTAACAAGTATTTATAGGCATACACCAAGGTCACTCTTGAAAAACTATCCGATTGGAGATAGCCCATGATTTTACTCTTTATGGTGTGTGAAAACTACTATATTTAGGGTTTGACACTCCTAACACGTTTTAGGCAATAGCCTTTCATGTAGCGGTCTTCACTTTTTGCGATCACGGAACTTAGTATCCGACATCTTTTGTTGACACTGTCATTTGTCGAGTGTCGATATAGTGCGATCTTTGTCTTTCTCTTTTTACTTTTGTCTCCGGTTTAAAAGGTAGACAACTTCAGCGGCTCTTTTGGTTACAATCTACGAGTTGATATAACCTTAACAACACTTTGTCATAGTTCCTTTTATGCGCATTTGAATGTCTTGGGCAATATCTATTTTTCTAAGGAATCGCGATCTTCTCGTATTGAATCCTTCATATAGATATTTTTTCATTGCCTCGGAACATTGAGGTTTATCTTTGAGCATTGAGTACATTCTTGAGTCTTGATAATTATTGTGCCTTGATATTCTTGATCTTGATTCTTGAGTCTTGATCTTACGAGTCTTGAGTCTTGAGTCTTGAGGGTCTTCGAGTCTTGGCGTCTTTTGAGTCTTCATAGACAGATATATTGGTGATATCTTGAGTCTTCATGTCTTCGATTTTCATCTTGAGTCTTGATATCTCGGTTTCATCTTGAGTCTTGAAACTTCTTGAGTTCTTTAGAATCTTGAGATCTAACGATCTATATCTGTGACTATACATTTTGCGAGATAACATCACGAATACTTTAAAAGCTGAATCGACTCAAATATCAAGATTATTACGAACATGTCATACTCGGGGGGTTTTGGGTCTAATCAAAATCATATCTTTATTAAATTCATCTCCCAACAATTTCCCCCTTTTTGATGATGCCAAAACCTATCTTGTTACAAACATACTTAACCTATACTCGGGTTTTGGTTTATCTATTACAAGATTGGTTTTATTTTCAACAATTTCCCCATAAATAATGAGTCTCCCAACAATTAATATTCCAACAATTTCTTTAGTAAAGAATCTCTCAAAGGATTCATCACCAAATACTTAATTTCCCAACAATTAATTCGGAGACAATCATTGGGCATATCAAAATTAAAAAGACATGTAAATAAGATAATGAGATATTATCTTTTGAGCATAAATGATAAGTTTTCATTGATGATAGGTAGATCTTTACAAGTTATAATGAATCTTATCCGAACAAAATTAAAAACAAAAAAAAAGATAAAGGATTACAAGAATCTTACGAGTCTTCATCTTCCGCTTCTTCTTACGCTCTTATTTCGGCTCTTGGTTAAACTCTTGATTCGATCTTCCACCTCATCGCCGGGGACTTCAAGGTTGAATATTCGTAATATCTTCTTTTTGGTAGCATCTCTTTCTTTGATGATATCAGGATTGTTCCCTGTCAGACCCAACTGAATGGCGTACTGAGATATTTCTTGAGCAATGGCTTTCTCATTCACACAGCCATTCTCCATCCTGGGAGGAGGGTACACGTATGGACCAGGGGCGGTTATCTGCACCTTTCCTTCATCCGCAAGATTTATCCATCCTTGAAGATATTTAGGATAGATGGTTAGGAGATAGTCGATGAAAAGCCTCATTCGGATCGAGCTCTCCCTCTCCATTCTCTCGAAGCACATCATAGTAGAACCAAAAGGTTCTCTTGATTTCTTCCCATGCATTGTTGAGATGGACTGGCATCCATTTGTCAACATGCGGCCATTTCTGTGCTTTAGTGTTCCCTCTCCTCTTGCTTGCGAACTTTTTGAACCCACTCCTTCTTTTCTACTCTTCTTCTACCTTCTTTCTGATCACTGGTACACAAGAAACAGAAGCAGCAGTTTTCTTCGCTTGTTCAATCTGGAGTGTTTTCAGAGCGCTTCTGGTATTGAAGACCTTCTTCTTAGGCTCAACCTCAGATTCTTCAATATCCAGCATTAATTTCCTCTGAATTGGCTTAGAAGCCTTTGCTCTTTTGCCCTCAGGCTCTTTCATCGCCATAGCCTTTCTCTTGATGGGCATTTCAGCACCAGCTAGGCTTGTACCAATCCTTCCTCTACCACTCAGTTTCTCTATAACAACTTCTGCATTGTTGTTCTACGAAACACGAGTGTGGACTGGCTTCTCCACCTCCTTGAACTTAAGCTTCTCAGTGGCTTCTATCTCCTTCATGGCTTCGGCAATGATCTTCTTCTCAACATTCTTTACAACCTTGCCCTTCAGAGTATTTTCCAATAAAACCCTGAGATCAGCTCCAGGTCTTTCCCCCTTCTTGGAACCATACTCTGGCAGAAGCCTAGAGAGTGATGTGTCCATATGGTATTGTTATTTACTGACACTCCGCACCTCCCCGCCATCCGATCTTGCTCCTCCTCGAGCCTTCCGAGGTGGTTCTTAACCCAGAAGAATTCTTTAGGCAGATGAGCAAATTGGCTTGAGAAGAGCTTCCTTGAACATGTCTATCATCTTGCAGCCATGAGCATTGAGCTCATCTCCTCCTTGGCCCGTTCTTCACCAAACATCTCCTCTTCTCTACCAATTTTGCTTCTAGAATTTTGATCCGCTCTCGATGCTTCGCTTGACCAAGATTCGTGCTTCCACCTTGACCCCCTCCATCTTTTCTTCTAATTTTCCTTCCATGGGAGCTTTCTCTGCATCGAGTATCTGTTGCACCGATTAGAAAGAAGAACTCAAGCTATCAATCTTATGTGCTTGGTTGGCAATGCCTCCTCGATCGAGCAACTTTGGTGGGATCGGCTCAACCTTCTCTAGCTTCACCATCAATCGTGGGGTGAGATCAATCTCGAGAGCATATCGACGATCGGTGTGACTCCTAAGTTGGTTGTTCATCCCGAGTCTCGGTCTGAACACGAGCTTCGGTTTGAAGCGGGGCTTCAGACTCGATCCGAGTCTAGGATTCACCACGAGCTTGGGTGTCCACTGAGCCTCGATCTGCATATCGGACATTACATATTTAAAGGTAGGAACCCGGTAATCTGGCATAATTATCAATAGTGCCAAAAAGTTACGAAGGCTAACTTCGATCGAGGATGTTCGACAATAGCTTTGATCAAGATCGGTTGAGTCTTTCTCCTTCGAGATTGACTCTCATCATCCCCTTGTTGGTCCCCATCCTGGGTTTGTCTTTGGAGCTCGGGGAACCAACTTTAGCAATCCTCTCCAAGAACCTTCCTCTTCACAAGCTCATCAAAGTCTGAGATTTTCATCCTGAGCTTGGTTTTTCTGAATCCTGAGAATTCAGTGAGAAAAGTTGTCTCCTCGTTCCACCAGTCTTCCCCTCTGAATGAAGCAATATTGAGCATCTCCGGAAGAGTCTGGTTGAGGATGTAGACCGTTGACCTCAATCTGAAGAAGATGTCTTGGAGGTCAGGGAATGAGCTAAGCTCAGGGTAGTGGTCAAGGATGAACCGTTCCCCCTTGCTTCGCCATTCGGTCTCTTCAGCTTCACCTTTCTTGAGCATCGGGCTCTCAGGTTCAGTTGGAAACTCTGCTGAAAGATCGACTAACAGCTCATTCAGGAGCTCATCAAAATTCATCGGCTCCTGAGGCTCAGCAAACTCTGAGGTTTGGGCAGACAGCTCCTCAGTTTGAATCGACTTGGTTACGAGGTTTGAGCCGGCTCCTCCTCGGAAATTCGATTTGCTCGAGAACCGAGGCAATTCCTCGAGGGAATCTGAACATTTTTTGAGGTCTGAGCAGGTGCTTCCTCAGCAGGAATCTGTACTTGCTCTGAGGTCTGAGGTCCTTGGAATATTTCTTGAGAGAACTTATCAGAACTAAGCGACGTCTCAAGAACCTCAGAGAAGACTTGCTCCTCAGTTTGATCCTGTGCCTTTGAGATAGCTGAGAGCAATACAAGTAAAAGGCGATTTCGGAAAGGTTTGGCTCTCATTTGAATCTCCTCAGTCTCACTTTCCTCATCATCATCAGTGAGAACCACCATTCTTTTGCGCTTTGGAGCAAGGGTTTTCTGCTTCTTCAATTTCTCACCCTGCTCCTTCTTGGCATCAATGAACCTTCCCCCGGTTTGTTGGCTTTCTTCAAAGACAAACAAGCCATAGCTGGTGATTCCACTTTCTTCTCTTTCTTTCCTCTAATTGTCCTCTTTGCAGCAATGGGCTTGAACATTACTTTGGACTTAGAAAATGGAGTAGATTTGGAAAAGATATCCTCCTCCTCTCGGCACATCTCTAAAATAAATGCTATTTTGGTGGCACGGAGGATCCTGCCTTTGATAGATACTACCCCATCCTCCCTCTCGATGACCTTGGTTTGCTTTCGCTCACCACCTTGATAAAGATATTTCAACCAAGTTGAACTCCTTGGTGGGTGAGTCCTCGATTGCCGCCATAAGTCGAAGTTTGGGAGTCTGCCGATCGCTTTCGAAGCTTCGGATCGACTCATGATGCACTTTCCAACAATATCCATCAATACTCTGTATTTCGGCTTTAGATGCCGCTTATGCAGAGTTGCCTCAAACTTAATAGGATTCTCAGTAATCCCATCAAGATACTCTTGCTCCGTCCCAACATATACAATGAGGGATCATCTCACCTATCGCACAACTCAAATACGTCGTTTAAGTTCTTAGGGACAATATAGAGCTCTCGAACAAAATCCACATACTTCATCGATTGTTCAAGATGAGAAACATAAATTTTGACTCTATACAATCATCCTCATTTATTTCCAAATTAGCGACAAACTCTATTACCTAGGGAGTATACTCCGCCTCCGATCGATTCGTGATGAGGTTCGTCAGTTTTGCCAATCGGATTAAATGGAGCGCCTCTTCTTCGTGCTTGGCATTGGTGGTACTTTCCAAAGAAACCACGTACTCATACCATGGCTTATTTGTCTCGGCTAATCTTTCGAACATGGTAGGAGCCATTTGATATTTGAAGATTTAGGGTTTTGAGCGATGAAGTTTTTCTGGGTAAAAGAGATTTATTTGCAGAAGGTTTTTGGGAATGAAGGGTTTCAATAAAATTTGGCTTGAATGACTTTCAAATGATTAAATAGCTCGAGATTGTGGGAAGTCGTACCGGTTTGGTGAAAAACAACGGTTAAGATTAATCCATGATTAATCGGGTATGCAAAAGGTCGATCCCCAAAAAGTAAGCCGCCATTTTAACTTCATTGGTGATTAAATGTAACAGAGCATTTAATGACTGTTGACCTTTTTAGGAATTTCAAAGATCCCCAAAAACATTCCTCGGTGTTTTGTATTTATTGCTAATGATAACCGAGTTTCACTTTAAGCAATAAATGGGTGCATGAGTCATTACTTCTTGAGACTAATTTCCTCATCGGTCTTTTGAGTATTGACCTTGATAAAAATGTCGTTATGATCTTGAAAATCTTGAATGGGTTGAATGGGTTCGACCTTGAAGAATTTATCTTCGATTAAAGATTTCAATTTTTGACCTTGATAAATTTGAGTTTCTGAGACTTCGGTTCGGTATTTCCAATTTTATCACGAGTTTCTCGGTAGAATTTCGAGAAAACTTCATGCATCATGAAAATCTTCAATTTTTCGGATTTTACTCTATACACGGATCAACATCCCTAATTCAAGCGATAGTTCTGAAATCTTGATTGACCCAAAGGTTTAGTCAAGATATCGGCTCTCTGCTATCGGTATGAATTTTCTCCATCGATGTCCTTTTTCTCGACATGATCTCTAATGAAGTGATGTCACGATATCCACATGTTTGCATCGGTGTGCAATACGGATTTTTGTGAAATAGCAATGGCACTTATTATTGTCACAAAAATATTGGTACTTCATTGGCTACAACTTTATAATCCCTTAATTGTGCGAGCAAAGAATCGAAAGCACGAACTGACTTCTGCTGACCATGTATTAGTCTTCGAAGAGTCTTGGTTCTCTCGAGGTCTACATTTCTTTGAAAACCAAGATATCGGTTTGCTTCAAGAAATTGACAAGTTCTGTAGTGGACTTCTTCGTCAATCCTGCAACCTCCATAATCAACATCACCGAGTAACAACGGTTAATTCAAGGTTATCATCGGTTTGGATACCATAATCCTCTATTCACTTTGCCCTTAAGATACTTCAAGATATCATTTTTGGCGACCTCCATGTGACTAGCCTTAGAATTAGAATTTTGGTATCTTGCACATATCCCAACAAACAAATGTTATATCAGGCCTACTTTATAGCGTGAGATAGAGCAATGATCCAATGATTCCTCTATAATTAGTATGACTTCTTGATTTGCCTTGTAATCGGGATCCATCTTGTAGTTAGTATTCATAGGAATTCTAAGCGCATTGCAATCGTCAATACACCATACTTGCAATCGGATCCTCGGTGTACTTTGCACGGTTGATGAAGATTCCTTCCTTTGATTGTTTCACTTGAAGACCTAGAAAGAAATTCATCTCTCCCATCATTGACATCTCAAACTTGCCTTTCATCGGTGTTGAAAACTTTTCACCACGGTGATGGTTTGGAGATCCAAAAATGATGTCATCAACATATATTCAAACAAGAAGATATCTTCCCCATCTTCTATCTGAGCGAGTTCTATCATCAGTTCCTTTGACAAAACCATGATCGAAGAAGAATCGAGAAAGAGTATCATACTATGCTCACGGGTGTTTGCTTAAGACCATACAAAGGCTTTTACGAGCATCTGTAAACTTGGTCATTCTATTTTGAAACCAGGAGGTTGTTCTACATAAACCTCTTCTTTTTAAGCACCGATTCGAGAAATGCACTTTTCACATCCATTTGATAGATATGTGAACTTCATGTGGGCAACATATGCAAGAAACAATCGATGGCTTCTAGTCTTGCAAGTTTGGTGCAAAGGGTTTCATCATAATCAAGCCTTCTTCTTGGGAATAACCTTGTGCAACTAGCCTTGACTTGTTTCTTACAATGTTGTTGTTTTCATCTCTTTTATTCTTAAATACCCACTTGTTTCCAATGACATTGTGGCTTTGGGTCTATCCACTAGCTCCATACTTCATTTCTTGAGAATTGATTCAAATTTCATCTTGCATAGAAGTAATCTAATGAGAATCTTGTAGAGCTTCACCAATCTCGGTGAGCTCTTTCTCCGATAGGAAGCGTGAGAATAGTGCACTCTCACCATGGAACCTTCTTGTTTTGACACTGCGGTTAGATCACCCACAATCGACTTGTAGGATGACTATCTAACCATCTTCTTCTAGATGTTTCCCCTTCAATAGTATCCTCAACATTTAACATGTTAGGTTCGATTAATTCAAGAAACTTCGAGGAACAACGAGAAAAGGAAAGGGAATCATCTTCCTCGGGGAAATTCCATTGAGAACATTGTCGAGACATTTGTTCCCCCTTTGGTTGATAGATTGAGAATTTGCCTCATTTTGTGACCACATCTTGATTGGCATTACATACCGATTCGAATCGGTGTCTGCTCAGATTAGTCGGCTTTTAGTGTGTTGGTTTTCCTTCGGTGAAGACTTTCCATCGAGTCTCACCATCCCGAAGTTTCATCCACGAACTTCTTTATCTCGAGTCCGAGTCACTCCAATCATAGATGGTGACCGACTTCTTCTTTTCGGAGTTCGATGGATGTTTTGTCATTCTTTTCGGGCTTAATCTGGTGATTCTCTTGGTGGGTTCTTACGCATCATATTCGTTTCTTTCGAACACAAGTAGATTCATTAAAAACAACATGAGGTGTTTCCTCCACAATAAGAGTCCTACGCTTTTGTAAACTCGAAAGCTATCTTGACTTGAGAATATCCTAAGAATATTCCTTCATCAGCTTTACTATCAAATGTTTTCAACTGATCTTTACCATTATTGTGTATGAAACACTTGCAACCAAACACACGAAAGAAAGAAACAAGAGGTTTCCTTTCATTCCAAAGCTCATAGGGTGTTTTTCCTTGACTCTTGGTCAGCATGGATCTGTTCTGAGAATAGCATGCAGTGTTGACAACTTCAAATTTCAAAATCTTTTAGGAATATCGGAATTTATCATCGTCCTTGCAACTTCTTTCAGAGTCCTGTTCCTTCTTTCAGCAACACCATTTTGTTGAGGGGTCCTTGCAGCTGATGTTTCATGAGAAATTCCATTTGCTGCACAATAATCAGATATAATATGATTTATAAATTCAGTTCCCTTGTCAGATCTGATTTTGACCACACTCGAATTTTTCTCAATACTGAGCCTTTTTAGTAATTCAGGCAGCTTTATCTGAGTCTCTTTCTTACTGAGTGAGAATATGACCCAAGTATATCTTGAGTAGTCATCAACTACTACTAGTGTGTATTTCCTGCCATTGGTGCTCACTGGTGTTATTGGACCAAAAAAGATCCATATGCAACAACTGAAGTATTCTTTCAGTAGAAACTTCTACTTTGCTTTTAAAAGATGCTCTAATTTGTTTTCCTTTTTGGCACGCATCACAAATATGTTCCTTACTGAACACTTCATTAGGCAACCCTCTCACGAGAGCTAATCTTGCAAGTTTATTCAGGGTTTTGAAATTCAGGTGATTCATTCTTTTATGCCATAACCAACTGGTATCTGTGGAACTTTTTGCAACAAAACATGTATCTTTAGGAGTTGAACTCCAATCACCAAGATACACATTTCCTTTTCTAGTACCAGTTAGTAATACTTTCTGTGAGATATCATCTTTCACATAACATAAGTTCTTAGAGAACTCAACATTAAACCCTTTATCACGAATTGGCTTATTGAAAGCAAGTTATGCTTCAATCCAGATACATATGAAACACCATGGATATGAATCGAGTCGATTTCCAAAGTTCCATATCCTTGATCTATCCTTGGAGTTATCTCCAAAAGTGATCCGAGGGCCTCTTTGTTCAACATAGTCACCGAGTATCTTCTTGAATCTGTCATATGTCTTGAGCATCCTTTGTCAAGATACCATACATCAGGGGCTTTTTCATCTCTACTCATCAGTGCTATGTGATCTTCAATCAGCTCAGTGCCATTGTTTTCCTCCCGAAAAACAGATCAATTTTTAGGTACCCAATTTGTGTAGGATCCTACAAGGTTATTTATACCTTCGGAATCAAATCGCACGACAACTCTAATCACTTTAGAGTGGTGATCTGTCTTCCATAAACATCTACATACACATTTACTACTCACGGGTGCCTTAGCGGTTTCGTGTATGAGTGCAAGCCTTAGCATGAACATGAGCTTTTGAATTTTTCTTTAGTTCGGGCCTTTTGTTCA
Organism: Stenogyne calaminthoides; assembly: GCA_037126765.1. NCBI lineage: Eukaryota > Viridiplantae > Streptophyta > Magnoliopsida > Lamiales > Lamiaceae > Stenogyne > Stenogyne calaminthoides. Next base: position 24,001,415 of record JBBCBC010000007.1, on the reverse strand, counting down.
TTTTCTTTGGCTTGTCATGGTACCGGTCCGAATCTTTGTTGACTCGGGTTCGGGTAACCTTTACCCCTTAGGCAAGTGGGGGTTCGAGGTTACTGTCTTGAACTTTGGGTCTTTCAATTATAATGAGGACTTGGTCTCTTTTAGTTGAGAATGTCTCTCTTTGAGTGTTTCTCTTCCGAAGATTCCTCCGATGGTTCAAAGTCTGCAGATCCTTTCGGGGTTTGCATTCTTAGCCTGAGGCTTTGAAGTACTTGCTGAAATTTTTCCAACCGAGTGCTCGGGGTTTTCTAGTCTTCACCGAGGTTTGGGCTTTCCTACCGATCATTTAGTTTTTTGAAACCATGGGTCCTTTTCCTTGTCTACAACCTTGGGCATTTCTTGGTTTGAAGTGTGGGTGCCTTTGGTTTTACAAAAGATTGTCTTCTTGCTACTTGATGCAAGATTCGGATGACCTTGTGAGGTTCCCCTAGAATGTATCCCAATCCAGGATTTTATAGTGACAGATCTCGGTAACTCTGAATTTCATCTATTACTTTAGATGCAGTATTCAATAGAGTTAGCTTCTTCTGTGCACTATCCTCACATTTCTGTAGAGTTTCATGCTTCTCAGAGAGGTCATTGAACTTAGTTCTGATCAGGTGAATCTCTTCAGTGGATTTCTCTAGCTTTTCAGTTAGGGTCACTATCAACTTCTCTTTCTCTCGAGAGTTGTACTTTCGTAACATCCGGTTCATCGGTAGCTCCCATTAATTGAGAAGTGATTTCTTTTTTGCTAGAGTCTTTCCACTTAAGATTGTCGACCTTGATTCTTTATTCGCTCTTGAGTTTCATTTAATAGTTCTTGTAAAACAAAGCATAGTCCTTCATTAGACTCTCAAAAGAATCCATCAGTCAAAATGATTTGTTTATAGTTGAACTTGACAACTCTTGTGCTCTTTGTAGGAGCAACAACGAGAGAAAGAAGAGTTTACCTCCTCAATAGCCATCAAGCGGATGTCATCACTTTCCTTTGTCGAGAATATTTCATCACGAAGAGCTAGATCCCTCCTCAGAATGTTCTTCTTACGCAACCATGGCTTTTCGTTGGAGAACTTCTTGTCTCTTTTTGCTGTCTTTCTCTTCTCTCCAAGACTTTTCGGTCGGGAAAATCATCTTGGAAATGACCTTTCTTTTTTGGCAATCAGCAGCATATGTTGGCATCATCATCCTGATCACTTTCTTCTTTGGATGAAGATCCCTCAGCTTTCAGGTCCTTCGTCTTCTCAGTTGATCTGTCCTCAGGTTTCTTCTGGAACCTGTGATTCCTGTAATAGTTTTTGTATTTTCCATATCGACTATTAAGTCTCTTTAAAACCTCCTTGCCAGTCTTGCTAGCATATCCTCAAGCTCATCCCGATTTTTTTAGCAAGGGAGTTCTCGAACTCTCTAGTTTTACAGGTTTTATCCTTGGCCTTAAAAGCCACATTCTTACTAGATAATGAATCATCTTTGCTGTCAGCCTTTTTAGATTTCTTATCAATTACAAACTCATAGGCCTTCAACTCAGAGAAGACTTGTTGGTATGGCATTGAATTGATGTTTTTGGTGTTTTCAATCACCACTGCATGTATATCCCATTTCTTAGAAAGACCTCTAAGAAATTTCAATGCAACTTCTCTCTGTGGATATTTCTTACCAAGTGCATTTAGATCATTCATAATCTTTAGTGAATCTGACTTCCAATTTGTCTAAAGATTCACCTTCATCCATTTCAAAACTATCAAACTTTCCAATTGCAACTGACAGTTTGTTTTCCTTGATATGATTTGTGCCTTGACACATTACAGCTAGTGTATCCCAAATTTCTTTTGCAGTATTACAGTGAGAGATCATTCCCATCACACCATCATCAATTGTCTTTTGTATAGTGTGTCTTTAGCAAATATAGTCTAGATTGACTAACTTCCTCTCCTCGAGTCGGTTGGTCATCGGACTTAGGAAATTTCTGCTCTAGGATCGTTTCTCTCATTTTACTTTTTTCCTTTGGGATTCACCACGATGAAATTGGAATGGCCCTTCAGAGACCACTCTCCACATACGTTCATGTTTAGAATACGGTGAGCCTGCATTCTCAGTCTCCATAAATCATAGTTCTCCACTGAGAACATGGGAAGTTTCTTAGAAGACATTTTATCTGAGTCTTTTAAGAATTCAGCAAATATGATCAGTTCAGATAGACCACAAGTATTTTTAGAAAATAAAACTTTGGTCAACAAAGCAGTGGTCAAAGGTGAACCCAACGCTCGATACCACTTGTTGGTCCCGGTGCAAACGAAGTCTTACACGTGTATGGGGGAATACACGTGTTGATGTTTTTAAAACTTTTCTTCTCGAGGTCACTTGGGTCGGGTTGTCGATGATTTGGTCTCGAGAAGCACAAATCGCTCGAGTCAAAGTCTATCCGAGGCGGTGATCTGAGCTGCTTTCGGATACCTCGGATAATCCCAACCGAGTCCTCGAAGTTTTCAGAGATCCGAGTTGCTTGGATCGGGATAACTAACTTCTATGAACCCTCGGAAGAGTAAGTTCGGTTTGGTAACTATCTGTTCTAGCTACTTAGATGTGTCGGAATGGTTGGCCCTTAGTTTATACTTTCGTTTTAAGCTTTTGCTTTAAAAACCTTCATTTAATGGAATAGTGATTGGGTACGTGATTCAATTTATATGCAACTTTCGATTGGATTGATTCCAACCGAAATATCGATGAAAATATGCTTTCAAGACAAAGTAATGCAACAGATAAATCAAGCAAAAACAGAAAGCAAAGAACACAAAGAAAATTATAGTGGTTCGAGACTCAAGCTCCTACGTCCACTCTCCCGATCTTTTTGGAGAAATTCACTAATCACTTCCTAAGGCTTTTCGACTACCCTCGTAGTTTACTAACCTTTCTAATTTTGAGCTTCTGACTACCTCTGTAGTTTACTAACTCAAAACTCACACTAGCTTTATGTCTATCCAAGATAGATTACTCACTTCTTCTCTAGAGCTTTCTGACTACCTCAATGTAGTTTACTTACTCTTTGCAACTCCAATCTCACCAATAATCACACTCAAACTACCTTACAAAGGGTTTGGGGTTTCTTGGTTGGTTTCCAACTAGGATGAGATATCCTTTACAATAAAGAACAATGCAAAGGCTAGGATATCTCGACTAAGCTTTGGATATATCTTATCAAGCTAGGCTTAGTGGAGTGAGCTCTCTTCGATTTAAAGCACTTGGGAAATTCTTGGTTTTTCGAGTGCTTCAACTTGCAATAATAAGTTTGAGCTCTTGAGTTGCTTACAAATTTCCCGTAACCTTTCAATGAAGAAGGTCACAAGTATTTATAGGCATACACCAAGGTCACTCTTGAAAAACTATCCGTTGGAGAGATAGCTTCGTGAGTTTCCTCTTTATGGTGTGTGAGAAATGGCTATATTTAGGGTTTGACACTCCCTAACACGTTTTAGGCAATAGCCTTTCATGTAGCCGGTCTTCACTTTTTGCAGTCTGGAACTTAGTACTTCTGACATCTTTTTGGTGACTGTCATTGCGTCGGTGTCGATATAGTCTGATCTTTGTCTTCCTCTTTTTTTGAATTTTGTCTCGGTTTAAAGGTAGACAACTCAGCGGCTCTTTTGATTACAATCTACGAGTTGATATAACCTTAACAACACTTTGTCTTAGTTCCTTTTGTGCGCATTTGAATGTCTTGGGCAATATCTATTTTTCTAAGGAATCGCGATCTTCAATTATTGAATCCTTGGATAGATATTTCGATTGCCTCGGAACATTTGGGGTTTATCTTGAGCATTCATTACATTATTTGAGTCTTGATAATTCTTGTGCCTTGATATTCTTGATCTTGATTCTTGATCTTACGTCTTACGAGTCTTGAGTCTTGAGTCTTGAGGGTCTTACGAGTCTTGCGTCTTCGAGTCTTCCACAGATATATTGGTGATATCTTGAGTCTTCATGTCTTGATTTCATCTTGAGTCTTGATATCTCAGTTTCATCTTGAGTCTTGAAACTCGAAAACTTCATCGAGTTCTTCAGAATCTTCAGATCCTAACCTGATCTATATCTGCTGACTATACATTTTGCAGATAACATCCTGAATACTCTAAAACTGAATCCTGACTCAACTATCAAAATTATTCTGAACATGTCATACTCAGGGGTTTTGGGATCTAATCAAAATCATATCTTTATTAAGTTCATCTCCCAACAGTATTAATAAAATGAAATGGGCTGATAGACCTACCATGCCTACTTATTATTATAAGAGACCTACTCCTATGGATGTTCTTAATGAAGAACAAAAAAACTTTTTCAGTAATTCTTATTCTGGAAAAGGTATTTATGAATGGAATATTGATGGTGGGAGTGATAATCATATTTTCACTCAATGTCATAGGATGCTTATGTACAGTTCTGCTTGTAGAACTAGTGGTAATAATGACATTAGTACTGCACAAGCTATTACTGTCGGTTTTATTGGTCAACTTAAAGGTTGGTGGGATAATTATTTGACTCCCCAAAATAGAATGGAAATTTTTAATTCTATTAAAATTGAAAATGGTGAGACTAAAACCAATGTTGTTCATTCTTTGATTCTTACTATTTTGGATCTTTTTACTGGTCAATATATCAATAAATATGAAAATACTAGAATTCTTCTTTTAAATATGAAGTGTAAAACTCTTACTGATTTCAGATGGTACAAAGATACTTTCTTGTCTCGTATTTATGAGATCCCTGATTGTAATCAGGATATTTGGAAGAATAAATTTGTGGACGGTCTTCCTAATTTATTTGCTGAAAGAGTTAAGAAAACTCTTAGAAAAGATTCTAATTCAATTCATTATGAGTCTTATACTTTTGTTCAAATCATTAGTGTTTGTGTTCGGGAAGGATTAAATCTTTGTAATGAACTCAAATTAAAAAATCAAATTAAAAAAGATAATCTTATGGAAAGAAAACAATTAGGTCAATTTTGTGATCAATTTGGATTAGATAATCCTAATTCTAAAAATAGTTTGTCTAAGAAAAATAAAAGAGATTTTAAACATAAATCTAATTATAAAAGAAGAAAAACATCATTCTTCTAATAAGCATAAAAAAAAAAAGATCATGAAAATGATAAAAATAAAAGAAAATCTTTTAAAAAGAAAAAGTATAATACAATTATTTGTAAAAAAATGTAATAGGCCTGGTCATTATGCTAATCAGTGCTATGCTAAAGACAAGATTAGAAATCTTGATATTGATGAAGAACTTAAAGAAACTCTTTTTATAATCGTTATGAGTCCTAATACTGATTCAGAATCAGAAAAGTCTTATAATGACTGTTCTTCTGTTGAATCCTCATCTGATGATAATAATTCTGTTAAATCTGATAAGGAAAAATGCAACTGTTGTGTGCTTGGAAAACGTTGTCTTAATCGTATCGAATATCTTGATAAATATCGATAATGAGTTTTATAAACTCATAAGTCAATTTCAAGATATGAATATTAGTGTCTTAACTAATAATAATATTTTAGAATTTCTTAAGCATATTAAAGATTCTAGTTTAAGAGATAAAATCATTGAACAATTTCATGATTCTTCCTATAAGAATGAAGATAATAATAAAACTAGTCTTTCTAATAAGATTGATAGTAATTATTATAATATGGGTGAATTAGAAAGACTTCTTCGCCTTAAAAATATTAAAAATAATCCAGTTACTATTAATGATTTAGTTAATGAGATAAATAATCTTAAGACTGATGTCCAGATTCTTCAAAGTCGGAATACTGACCTTTCTTTTCGTCTTTCTTTTATTGAGAAAGGTAAGGAAAAAATTGAAGATGGTGAAACTAGCTCAAATGCTCTTTCACGGTTCTTGGAAATTGATGATAATGTTAATATTGAGAAAAATCATCTTTCTACTATTAACATGATTATATCCCAGAAATGGTATACTAAGATTTCTCTTCTTATAAATAATTCTTATAAGAAAGATTTTATTGCTATGATTGATAGTGGTGCTGATTTAAGTGTTATACAGTTAGAAATAATTCCTACTAAGTTTTTTGAAAAAACTACTCATTCACTTTCTCATGCAGGTGGAGGATCGTTAAAGATTAATTATAAGCTTAAAAATGCTTATGTTTGTGTTGATGGTTGTTGTATTTCTAATGACTTTCTTATAGCTGAAGACATCACTAGTCAAATGATTATTTGTCTACCTTTTCTATTTAAAATATATCCTCTTACCTTTGTTTGTGAAAAAGGTATTACAGATACCTATAATGGTAAACCTATTACTTATAAGTTTATCACCAAACATATTCATAAGGTTCTTAATTTGGTTCAAGATCAAATTAATAATAAAAATTGTCAAATCAATTTTCTTAAAGATGAGCTAATTCTATTACCATAAGTGATAGATTAAATAATCCTAAGCTGCAGGATAAAATCAAAATTTTAATCAATAAATATTCTATTGAAATTTGTAATGATTTTCCTAATGCTTTCTAGGATAGAAAGAAACATATAGTTTCTCTTCCTTATGAAGAAGATTTCAAAGAGAATAAAATACCGACTAAGTCTAGACCTTGTCAAATGAACTCTAAATATTTAGAGTTATGTAAATAGCAAATATCTTCCTTATTACAGAAGAAGCTTATAACTCCTTCTAAATCTCCTTGGTCTTGTACTGCTTTCTATGTTAATAAACATTCGGAGCAGGAACGCGGAGTTCCTCGATTAGTTATTAATTATAAACCTCTTAATAAGGTTTTAAAATGGATTAGACATCCTATTCCTAATAAAAAAGATCTCCTTGACAGATTAGTCAATGCTCTTGTTTTTTCTAAATTTGATTTAAAATCAGGTTTTTGGTAAATTCAGATTAATAAACCTGATAGGTATAAAACTGCCTTTAATGTTCCATTTGGTCATTATGAGTGGACTGTTATGCCTTTTGATCTTAAAAATGCTCCTTCAGAATTTCAACAAATTATGAATGATATTTTTAATCCTTATAGTGATTTTATTATTGTCTATATTGATGACATCCTTGTATTTTCTAAAGATATTGAAATACATTTTAAACATTTTGATATGTTTAAAAACTTAGTAATTAAAAATGGTTTAGTTATTTCAAAACCTAAAATGGTTTTATTCCAGACTAAAGTTAAATTTCTTGGTCATATAATTGATAAAGGTAATATTATTCAAATTCAAAGAAGTATTGAATTTGGTAATAAATTCTCTGATGTTATAACCGATAAAACTCGATTCTAAAAGATTCTTAGGAAGCCTTAATTATGTGTCTTCTTATATTAAGAATCTTGCCAAAGATTCCGCTATCTTATATGATAGACTTAAGAAGAATCCTTCTCCTTGGAATGATGATCATACTAAGGCTGTTATCAGAATAAAAGAAAAGGTTAAAAATATTCCTTGTCTTATGTTGGCTAATCCCTCTTGGGAGAAAATTGTTGAAACTGATGCCTCAAATTTGGGGTATGGAGGTATTCTAAAACAAATTAATCCTGATAATAAAAATGATTATATCATTATATTTTATTCTGGTAAATGGAATAATAGTCAGAAGAATTATTCTGCTACTGCTAAATAAATTCTTGCTATTGTTAAATGTGTCCTTCAATTTCAGGATGATTTATACAATCAGAAATTTACTATTAAAACTAATTGCAGGGCTGCTACTTTTATGTGCCCGATGGCAATCTCATCTTGCTTATTTTGATTTTGATATTGTTTATAAGCAAGGGAAAGATAATCATCTTCCAGATTTTTTAACTCGTGAATTTATTTCTTCATGACAGATACGAGTCACTCTGGAAGAAGTTCATATTCCTCTTATATGAGGAGGCAGAGGTCATCCTCCTCTTATACAACATGGGAAGAAATCCCTTTTTAACCAGAATATTTCTGGAAGTAGCTCTTCTTCAAAAGGAGAGGATGTTCAAAAGGAGTTTCAAGAATTCCTTAGACAACGGGAAGAAATTTACCGATTGAGGACAATTCCTCAAAAACCGGATGATGAAGAATCATATTCTTCAATTGCACAAAAAGAATACAAATTCTTTGATTCTTCTAAGAAAGAATTGATTCTTATTCTTGAAAATGAAGATGAGAAATTCAAAGAGTCCCCATGGATTCTTATGGAAAAATATTTTCCAAATTCAAATTGGAATGTGGAGACTTATAAATCCAGAGGATTTTATGAGAATATTCTCATTAGTCTCGAAAGTGTTGAAATTTAACATTTTCCTCCAAAGAGTAAAGTTATTAATTACTCTAAATTTATTATTAAAAAGATTATCTCCATCCAAGAATGGGGAACTTCACCTTTTGCAGAAAGGAGTATGACTAATGAGGTCACACATTCTACTTACCAGTACAATTACTGGGATTACTTACAAAGTTCGTATCAGAATGCTAAGTATTCTTATACTTGGCTAATAAAAATTTGTGATAATATTAGCAGGAATCAAATTCCTAACCTGGTTGTTTTTTCCGGTGGGGAAATTTTTGGGCTTTGGCGTAAATCTTTGCGAAGAAGTTAAAAATCTCTTAGAAGAATATACTATTATTTCTTCAGACTTAAAGTCTCATAATACAAGTGGTAAAACAACTTGTATATTTATTGTTGATTCTTGAATCCCATGGGTTCTAAAATGGAGATCAGAGTTTGGTTATACTGAACATGGTACACCTTGTTTATGGAGAATCCATACAACACGATTTTGGAATAACTTAAATGTTATTACCCCTGGCTCCAATGAGTCACCATTGTAAGAAAATATTACACGGATAAATCCAAAATGGAAGAATACAGAAAGAATTTTGTTGATAAAACTTCTGGATCTCTTCCATCATTCTCAGAATACTTTAAGAAGTATTTTGGTATTTTCTCAAAAGAAAAAATTATGGAACTTTATATGGATCATATCAAGAATGATTTATTCAAGGACATTGATTTTTCTGATTCAAAATCAGATGCTTCTATGATTTCTGGATCTGACCTTCAAGATGCACAGGATCCAAATGAAGATGATCAGGAATTTTCTATTCAAGAAAGTTTTGATCTCTTGAAGAATTCTCTCAAAGGGAAATTAAAAGAAAGCAAGTTTTAATGGAAGGATCTTCCTCAAATTGTTTCTTTACATCCTTTACAACAGAAGGATGGGATATTCGGCATGAAATAATTCGTTCCAGATTATATTATCTCCTGACTGATACAGGATGTTTACACTATAATATATGGAGTGTTCCTTCTCAGATTCTTATTGATCATGAGAATAATGTAATTAATGATAAGAATTATCTTAGAATTATTAAAAAAAAAGGATTAGAGTTTTGGAAGTATGGATTCCACGGCTAGAAGCTTCACTAAGAGGGAATCAAGGAATGAATGTTTATCCAACTCATCGTCAAGAATTGACAAATTTTAAGGAGTCTCTTAAACTCCTAAAAAAGCAAGCTTCATTATTGGCGATTTAGAGAAGATTTGGACTTAGCACATTCCAGCAAGATGTGTCTACAGTATCAGACAAAATCAAATTTCGTCATTGCTTACGATAGCAGACAAAGTACTGTTCCTGAATAGTGATTACTATTTATACTTTTTACTTTTTTGACTTTTGCGATTTTGTTTTTTCCGCACTGTTTATTTTTTATTTTGAAATTCGGGGTTTCATGTCCGACTCATTCATCTATATATAGGTGTGATTTTTCATTTGACGGATACGCTTGAGTTTAGACTCGCCCTCTCTTTTTCTCTCTCTACCCCTCTTGGGTGCAACCCTTGAAGCCTTGTAATAATTTTAATTATAAGTTTGTTTATGGTAAAGGCTCATTAAGGTATAATTGTTGTTTATTTAAATTTTGTTCTTAAATTTTTATTTCTGATGATCGCCGCCTCTATGGATGACTAGAATATTTGTATTGAATCATGGCCTGACTTAAATATACTCTACTATCATGTGCATTTGGAATTATATTCCTATGATGATCTGTAATTTGATATATCAAAGGTAGAGTTGGTTTAGCTAGTAGGTTTGAGCTTTCCAGTGATATTCATGAGTTAACTATGTGGGCTAGCCCTTTTTGCCGTTATGCCGATGAATAGGCGCAGGCGTTTTCTGGGTGTAAAAACTTTTTTCAGGTTAACTCATGGACTATGAAATTTCTCAGTAATTTCCTATTTGTGTTTGTAAAAGATCCACAGGATACTATTGATATAGATCTTTACACGATCCTTATGTTAATAATAAATATATATATATACCTTTCAAGAATTTGTATAAACAAACAGTATACTGAAGTCGTTCTATAGGAAGTATCGAGATAAAGTTATATTTATTTTCACACTTTTTGGTTTAATTATGTAAGTTGTAGAACAAAAATCAAGATTTAAAGGTTCATAGAAAAAAATCGAAAGTGTGTAAGTTACAGGACAAAAATCAAAAGTATAAATATAGGATCAAAATAAAAAATTGACAAAGTTATCTTTATTTACGTTTAACATGTAGAGGAAGATGTGATTTTTAACAACTTGTGAATATTATGATATTTCGCTTAACAATTTAGACAAAAAGTTTGTACGTTACACGACCAAAATTAAAACATCTTCCCTTAAATAAATAAAATATCATGACCAGATAAACAACACAACAAATATTTGTTGCTAATATGATTGCTATATCAATGAGTTTGATTAAGAAAATGAAGCAAATAAAGGCAAAACATTATTGTAGTCATCAAAGTGGCGAGAGGTTTGTAGTTTTCTGCAAGACTTTCTACGCTATCATCAATACAAAAATAATTCATCTGAAGGCAAGTTTCTGTCACGTTCACTCAGAGCAATTTATGAATGAACATTCATAACAAATTCATAACTCAAATTACTTACCTCAATACTCCCCACAATATATACAAAACGTGAATATTAATCGCTATGAGCATATTAAAAAAAAAAGAATGACTTAGAGGTCCAAAATAAAAGGTGTAATTACTACAAGGTCCAAAGAATTTTTTTAATTATCAATAGGTGCAAAAAAAGGTGTAAGAAGACATTAGTGCGCTCAACTAAAAAAAGCCTGCAAACATCCAATCAACCTTTTCACTTTTACACCATTCATTCACCTGCAACTTTTACCACTTTTCCTTTGCCCATTTTAATTTTTTTCTCTTATAAAGTTGTTGGCTGCAAGTTGTAACACAAATTAGGGAAGGACACGTTGAAAATGACAAATTCAAATATACATTCATCTCCTATTTTTATTCGTAATTTTTCTTTACAGCCTATTTTTAAAGGAATTGATGAGAACAAAATATAGGAATATACATTCATCTTTACTTCATGTACAATTTGAAATTTACATATTTATATCTAAAAATATCATATATAAAATTTCAAAATTTATATTTTTCGTCCTTGTTCAGCATGGACATATGCATAAAGTAAGATGAACATGTGCATAACAATGTGCATTGCTTCATCAATTTATAAATTTATGCATCTTTCAGTTTCAAATCCAAATCCAAATCTAAATCCACCATACTCCATCTTCAAAATTCAATAATTTCATTAGGTTTCCAGCAAATCTTCATCAATAACCTAGAAACACAAAAAAAAAAAAAAAAAATCCATTGTTGCATGCGAAAAGAAAACCCAGATACCATTCAAACCTAAGTTCTTCAAACCTTCTATGCAAAAAAAAAAAAAAAAAAACCTCACAAAATATAAACACCAAATAATTTTCAAATCATGGCTTCAAATAATTAAAAAAAACCCCACGTAACATAACAAACACCCAGGAAATCTATACTTTAAATTCTTTATGACTTTCAAATTATTTATCAAATTAATTGTTCAAAATAATTTTCAGTAAGTCCAAAATCAAACCTAAACCCCAAATTTGTCAAATAAGGAGCAGGTCTCTATAAAAAAAAAATTTGAGCTTCGCTGGATCTAGATCCGGGGTTTTGAACCAAAATCTTGCGGAGAAGCTGAACGCCGTCTTCACACTTCGAATTTGGCGTCGGAGCTCGAACGCTTTTCAAACTCCAGCGTCGGGTCTCCGCATTTGCGGTGGTGACTTGCAAGCGATGGCGCCGCCTTTGTGTGGTTGGGCGGCGGCGGATGCATGTTGCGGTGGTGGTGTGAGTGATTTTTGGAGAGAGGGAGAGTGGAGAAATTAGAGAGAGAGAGGAGAGACTTGTGACTCATTTAATTTTAATTTGATATGAGAAATATTTTTGTGTAAGGGTATTATAGGTACTTCAAATATTGTTTTGGACCTAAGAGTTAAGTATATGTTTTTTTTTCTTGGACCTATGAGTAAGTGGGCTTGAATTCTTTGACCTCCAAGCTAGAGCAAATTACTCTTAAGTCCAAAAATAGACCTCACATTACTGCTGGGTCCACACATTTTTTTAATTACTAAGAGGTCTAAAAATAGCCAGTGTTTTACCCACAATACCCTTAAACATGAATATGGTCAAATCTCTCTATATCTCTCATACATCCACAAACCCAACTCACCCCAGCCTATTTTCCAATTCTCTCTCTCTCGTAAACCCCACCCCCCATTCCCAATCTCCACCATCTCACAACCACCACCAACACAATCCTCCACCCAATCTCCTCTCCCCCAAATCGATGTCGTCACTTGTGCGACCACCACCGCCGTCGTTGAATGCTTCATCGCCGCCGCCGTCCCACACCGACTCCATCCCACACCACCGCCGCCGCTGTTGAAAAATGTATGTAAATTGTAACGATACCCTATCCCCACCACTCGCGGTGCCGCCCCCACACAGAAATCACGCGCGGCCCCGTCGCCATCCTGCGCCATCGTAGCAGAAATCAGGCGTCCCGCCGCCTCCTTTTCAAATTTTTTTCAAGATCTGTTCAGATTTAGCGGTGGAGACGAAGAAGATGACCACTGCCTAAGAAAGAAAAAGGTAAATTTGTTTGATTTTTGAGAAAAAATGAATGATTGAGAAACTTTCTTTTGTTTTGATTTGGGAGGGATGATGAGAAAACGAAATGATTGTTGATTATGGAGGGCTTCGATTTTAATAGCAACAGAGAAAAATGGTTGATTTTGTGTGCGATTTTTGGGATTTTTGGGATTTTTGTGAAATTGTGCAGGTTTTTACTTTGGGTGTTGCAGGTTTTGGGAGAGAAATTGTACATTCATATATATTTTTGTGTTATTGGAATCTGTAAGAATTTTTTTAATCTGATTTTGTGGGGTTTGGAAATGGATAATCTGGTACTGTATTTTTTATGAAGATCTTGTTGTTGATATGCAGATTTGAAGATTTTTATAAAGATCTGGGTTGTTGATATGAAAGTTATTTAAAGATTTGAAGATCCATTTTATGAAGACCTGGGTTTTGTAAATTTCTGAGTGTGAGAATCTGAAATCGGAGATGAACCTGTTCATGTTTTTTATGAACATGTTCATATTTTTTGATGAACATGTTCATGTCGTAATAAAGACGGATATTAGAGAATGGAGTAAATAGCATTACGGGTCTATGGAGAACAGAATAGAGGCCAGAAAGGAGGAAATTTTTTAATTTGATATGATCGACGACGCTTTGGGTCTTGATGAAGGTGAAATTGTTAAAAGAAATGAAGAAAGGACTCTGTTGTTCAAAGATCTTAAATTCCATTAGAGCATTCTTCGTCAGAAATCTAGATGCGGATAAATCAGAGATGGGGACGCCAACACCTGATTTTTCCATAATTTCATCAATAAGTGTGGCAAGAGGAATGAAACAACCGGGATTATGGTGAATGGGATCTGGAAGGATGAAGCTGCAGACATCAAGAACGGAATCTTAGAAACCTTCAAGAAGCACTTCAGCGCAGATCAGATTGCGAGGCCAATCTTGGGGCCAAATTTCAGCAACAAGAAAATTTCAGCAAGTGATAATGTGATGCTTACAACGAATTTCAGTGAAGAGGGAGTAAGAGAGTGATGCAGGACGTAATGCCTGCAAGGGGTTGAGACAGCGTCTCGGATAAACAGGAAAACTCATGAAATTCTTATATAATTCAATAATCAAGCGTCCTTACAACTAAATAGGAGAGTCATATTTATAGGGAAAATTATGGCAACAATATTAAATGTCCAACTTAACGACCAACAAAGCATATCCTAGGAATTTTCTAGATGCTAAATATTAAATAGAAAGACAATAAATAAGGAAATACGTAATATATATGGAAGTATAACGAGGCGAAGACTGGTTCTTCATCATCCTTCCCCCTTTGGTGAGATTCGTGCTCGAATCATCGATGACTCATTCTTCAGAAAAGTACGCAGATGAGCCGGAATGTCCTTGAACTCGCAAAAACAAGGCTTAACCATATTTGAAAATATGTTTGCGGTGCGTACGTGGCTCAAAGTCTTGTGATGGTAAGCTGGTGTGTTGTCCCTGACACTCAAAAATAAATTAAAATACCTTGACTAATCCATTAGAGTGTAGTAGGATAAGTAAGGTTCGATCCTATAGGGAATAGGAAAATTCAATTGAACAATTCGTGTATAAAAATAATAACAAGAAGGGGGGACTGGTTGGTTTATTCTAAAACTACTATAAAGCATATAAACAAAAAGAAAACAATAAATAAAAGGTCTAGCCCTTGGATAGATTCCCCTTGAACAATTCTTCCAATTTAATTAGTGATTCTGGTTATCTCAAACCTCTATTGCCCCTAAACTAGTGGTATGACCAAACTAATTCAAATTGATTCTTAAGTTTAATTAATTAGAGAGTACGACCCCTAATTAATCTATTCCAATGAACAACCCTAAAACATGTATTTAAGATATAATCCACATAATGCATTAACGAATAAAAACAATAGATCAAACTAAACTATGGAAGCGAAACATTCAAACCATATAATCTAGACTTCGTTATCCCTAGGGTGATCTACCTTAGTTGCTACAATAACACATAAATATAACAATTACGGATTATATATATTATGTGAATTAACTAGAATTGATAAACAAATAAAGTAAGACGGTCAATCCTAATAAATCTATTAATCAAAACACGCAAAGCACATAATCAAATAACGAAGAAATTGAGATAGGGATAAAAATAAAATCGTAGTCACTTAATCAAAAGGTTGTATCATTCAATGTCCAACGTCTCCTTGGACTAGAATAAAAAAACCTAACAAAAAAATATGATTATTCTCAAATCTCCGATCTCCTCTCTAATTGAAAACTAAGTCTAAACAATTAATACAAGAAAATAGTCTACTCCATCCTCTCCAATTGCTCCCTCGATTAATATATATATATATATATATATATATATATATATATAACCACCCACCATAAATATATTATATTAAAGATAGGGGAGCTTGCTAATATCTACAATTGGACCCCCTCAATTACTAATAACTTCAACCCAATAAAAACTTGCTGAAAACTACAAAATGAATCCAATTTTACCCTTCTCATGGGCTCTGTCGTAAAAATTAAAAAATTGCAGGTGTATGACAAAATTCCAGTTGATGTGATAGGGCATGGTTCTCAAGGTTTGCAAAGGAATGTTCATTACACTTTCCTCTCCCCCACCAAGTTACTATTCATCATTCTCAATCCACCGATTCTGCAAAAATTCTATCACTTCCTCTCATCGCCTGACGAAAATGCCGGAAGAAATCATAACCTAAAATTCTCTCACTTCCTCTCACCGCTTGAAAGAAAACGCTGGAAGAAATTGCCAAAAATTCTCTCACCGCCGGAAAGCGCTCCTGCAAAAAAGGGTAAAATTAGTGTTTTACAAGACCCAAACTCTAGAAATCTCCTATAAGGTTAGTTTCTACTTTTTCCTTCTTTTTTTCATTGCTTTTCGTTTTCTTCTGTTTTTCTTTTTTTTACTAGTTTTAGTTCAATTTTGTCTTTTTGTTTCCTTTGATTTTGTTATTAGTTGTTTTAATTATTTGGGTTTTGTGTTTTTGATGTCTATTGTGTGTAATCGTTGTTTTTGTTTCTAATTTTGATATGCAGATTGTGTGGGCGATTGTATTCCATTTATTTGTTTAAATATAGATCTAGGTTTTCTAGATTTGAATCCAAATCTGGGTTTTCTATTCCATTTATTTGTTTAATTAGGGCTAAAATTCAGTCAATTGTCGAACGAATCATACAATTATCCATGTTTTCATTGGAATTCCATCCGCTTGATTCTTATGACCATCTTGATCGTCATATATCAATTCAAGACTCCTTCTCAGTAGTATTCCTCTACTGGTTCTATGTGTTTTCATGAACAAGCCCTCCCCAACGGGGTATACATGTTGTTATATTGTATACATCTATTGTGTTATGCAAACAATTATATTATTATGCAAACATTTTGTTATGTTGTATACATCTATTATATTATGCAAACAATTATATTATGATGCAAACATGTTGTTAGTATGCAAACATGATGTAAACAACTATTGAATCATTACTTGAGTAGGGCAATGGTTCGCATCAGAAGGTCGAAAAGGAATAAAAGTTCAGGACGAGTGATAAGTAATGAAGATGACAAATGGGGATTACATCGTCGCCAAAATTGCAACCATCGTCGTTCCACGATAAATTCGACCATGATTTTTTTTTTTGAAGTAATCGAATGTGGCCTCTATAGATTGTAAACACCATTAAATCTGTGATGTATTTTTGCTATAATCAATTTCTCACTTTATTCATTACACTTTATATGTAATTCTAGGATTGTGTTATTGTTTATTGCATGTTTGTTGCTTGACAAAAAACATAATCGAATTGTGTTGTGCGTTGAGGTTACATATATATATTTACACTTTAATACAAAGGAATATGCACATGATTCAAAGATTGTGCATTGAGGATACTCTATTTGTATTTTAGCATAAATTATTGCATCTAATTCAATAAAGTTACATTGATATTGATGTGTTTATATTTTATAACATAATATTGCATTCGACTTTCAGGATGGACACTGAGTTTATTGTAGTTGTAATTTTAAATTATTTCTAATTATAATATTGGACTTTAAGGATGTGCACCGAGTTTATTAGACTCTCAGCCTTTTATTTCCTCAATTTCAAAATTTTAATTTTTTAATTATAATAATAAAAAATTAGACATTTCCAAATAAGTAAATTTAAATTATTTCTAATCATGCATGCATAAAATTTCCAATTTAAATAATAAAATAAATTAAAAATTATTTATCTCTTTAGATTTGATAGTTATTTTTATTTAAACGAATAATACTAATAATAATAAATTTAATTATATACTTAAAACTTTTAAAAGAAAATAAGGAAACAAATAAGAATATTATTACATACGATGCAAATACAATTGCATAGTAGTTTATGTACTTGCATTACATCGTGCTATATTGCATAAGTGAACAAAGAGTTTCATATTTTGAAACCTCCGGATCTTTATGTAATCGTTCTCTTCCTCCGTCGTGCGCAACCGTCATCTTCTTCAACCACAAAACCATCGCGACCCCCCAACTTATCGGAAAACCTCAACTTAAAACTTCGACCTCACACCACCATATCACACCATACCGCCACCACCACCGCAATCACCACCATCACCACATATTTCTAAGCATCAACACCTTCACCAACCTCCTCTTTCCATTCTTCTCAACCTCTTATCAAATTCAAACAACACAAATAATCTTCAGTCACAAATTTCTACAACTGGGGCACAAAAAAAAAAATTACAACTGGGTTTGCTACAAAAAACTTACAATTTGGCCCAAAAATTACAACATGATTACAAAAAGTTAGGGTTTTCGACATCATCGCCGTCTTCTCCGTGACTCGACTCACCAAAAAACCTCAACTTTAAAACTTTGGTCCACTTGCAAAAATTGCACCGAGCAAAAAAAATCTTATAATTCCACCGTAAAATCATTCCACCATTAATATCTTCCGGTGGAAACATCGTCGATCGAGAGATATCTTTCAATTCCATCGAAAATCGCTGATCATATATTTAGTATAAAAAATCTGGTTTTTTGTGATGAAGTATTGAATTAGGTTTGTTGTAATGAAGTAATCCACCCCTCTGTATCTATTTTTTTTTTGGTTTGTGAATAAACACTTTTCAAAATTTGAATTAAAGTTTTTTTTATAGGTGATGTGACATCGAAGCACATGGAGGGAAGTTCTTTTTAGGCTGTTTTGAATAAAACCCATATGGGGTTAATTTGGATATTATACATATAAATTTTGTATGTATTAGTAATAATAAACAGTGAATGTAGTTATTAGTTGGGGGGTTAGTTTGATGTAGTTATTAGTTGGGGGTGGGGGTGGGGGTTAGTTTGATATAACTTTGACCAATTTTGATATTGGTGCAGCTTTTAGAGTCCAACTCTAAAAGTTAGGCTCGTTTCTTTTCCTATTGATGATAACCCTTCCCTTGATCTTTGGTCGCCAAATATTCATTTCCTAGTTGTTCTAGACCACTTCCCAACATCTTGTCATTAGTTATCTTGGTTTTTAAGCTCGAACAAGGCATGCCGAGTAATACCATTTGATTTAATTAAATGTTACCTTCAATTTAAAATAGACTAGTTCCCCATATATTTAAAATTATTGCTAGATGCTCAGTTCAGAGGAACTCGTCCGGCATAAATCTTAAAGAAGGTTGTTGGGAGATGAATTTAATAAAGATTTTAATTAGATCCCAAAACCCCCGAGTATGACATGTATCAGGACATCTTGATAGTATAGAATCAGGATCATGTTTCAATAGATATTAGGACTCAGGATTATCTGCACCATGTATAGTCAACAGATATAGATCATGGAATTTTAGTGCCCTAAAGACTCAGAAGACTCTGAAGAATCAGAAGTACCCTGAAGACTCTGAAGAATCAGAAGTATCCTGAAGACTCAGAAGAATCCTGAAGACTCGAAGATCCTGAAGACTGTTTGTGTACTAATCAAAAAGGACCCTGAACCACTATCTTAAAGAAATAGTGTTATGTTCATTCCAAGTACAAACAAACAGAATGTTAGACATTTGTAGACATTAAGGAACATATCAGATCATAAAGATCAACTTAAAAAGAGCCGTTTGTTTGTCTCTGCTGAAAGGAAGATTTCGACCAATGAGGAGGCAACAACAGCGTACTTTACTGACACTGAAAGCGACATCTCACTGAAGAAATGTAAGGTCTGATATCTTCCAGTTTGCAGAAATTGGTGATTGGCTACTTGGCTGCATATTTCCTAAAATATGCAAAAGTATGTTCAAACCACAAAATAATCGTTCATCAATAACCAGAAGAGGAAACTCTTGATGCTATCTCTTCCAACGGATAGTTTTTCAAAGAGTGACCATTGGAGAAGTTGCCTATAAATACCAGTGACCTTCACCATTGAGAGGTTACGGGAAATCAAAGCAACTCAAGAGCTCATTCGTATTCTTACACATTGAAGCACTCGAAAAAACCTAGAATTTCCCAAGTGTTTCACATTGAAGAGAGCTCATTACACTAAGCCTATATTTAATAGATATATCCAAAGCTTAATAGAGATATCCTAGCCTTTGCATTTGTTCTTATTGTAAAGGATATCTCACCCTAGTTGGAAACCAACCAAACCCAAACCCTTTGATAAGGTAGTTTGAGTGTGTGTGAATTGTTGGTGAGTTAGAGTTGTAAAGAGTGAGTAAGTTGCAGTTGAGTTCAGCCAGAAAGCTCTAGAGAAGAAGTTAGTAAGCTACTTGTGGTAGTCTGAAAACTTGTGTGTGTTGAGTTAGTAAGCTGCAGTGAGTCAGCCAGAAAACTCAAGGTAGAAAAGTTAGTAAGCTGCAGTGAGTAAGCCTGAAAGCTTTAGGAGAAGTGTGTTAAGGAATTTCTCTGAAGATTTGTTTGCTTTCTGTACTGCATACTATTTGTTGCATATTTTTCACTGAAAGCATATTGTTTTCTTGATACTCAGTTGGAATCAATCCACTGAATGTGCATTAACTGATTCACAACCTTCACCACTATTTTACTAAGGAAAAGATTTTCAGCAAGTTAAAACGAGTATAAACTTAGGGCCAACCATTCCGCACTCTTGACTAGCTAGAACAGATAGTTACCAAACTGAACTAACTCTACTGAGTATTCAGTAAGATAATTATCTGATCCAAGCTTCTCAGGATCTCTGATAAAACTCAGGATCAGTTGGGCTAATCTGAATTTTTCGAAAAGTCGCCGGGATCATTGTCTTCAAAGAGACTTTGACTCAGGCGATTTGTGCTTCTCGGGGAAAAATTCTCGTGACATCATCGACCCATCCGATCTCGAAGAAGAAAAAAGTTTTAAAATCCTTTGAACACGCGTGTATTCCCCCCATACACGTGTGAGACTCGTTTGCACCGGGACAAACGAGTGGTATAAGAGCAGTGTTTCATTTTGACCACTTGCTTTGGTAGCCATAGTCTTATTTGTTGAAAGACTTTGGTGGTCTACTAAATAGATCTTATTGCTGATATCTTACAAGGCTCAGTTCATCATGCCTTCTAAGAAACTTCCTATGTTCTCTGTTGAGAGCTATGACCTATGGAGATTGAGAATGCAGGCACATCTGTATTCTAAACATGAAAGAATGTGGAGAGTGGTTTCTGAAGGACCATTCAAATATACTGTTGTGAATCCCAGAATTACTGATACTGAGAGGAATGATCCCAGAGATGAATTTCAAAAACATGATGATCAACTTACTCCTGATGAGAGAAAGTTAGTCAATTTGGACTACATTGTTAAAGATACTCTATATAGCACTATTGATGGTGGTGTTATGGGGATGATTTCTCACTGTAAAACTGCCAAAGAAATATGGGACACACTTGCTAACATGTGTCAAGGCACATATCACATTAAAGAGAACAAACTTTCTGTTGCTATTGGAAAGTTTGACAGCTTTGAAATGGAAGATGGTGAATCCATTGACAAATTGGAAGTCAGATTCACTAGCATTATGAATGATCAGAATGCTCTTGGGAAAAGATACCCACAGAGAGAAGTGGCACTGAAAATCCTTAGAGGATTGTCGAAGAAATGGGATATACATGTTGTGGTGATTGAAAACACCAAAATTATTGATTCTATGCCATATCAACAAGTTTTCTCTGAACTGAAAGCTTATGAATTTGTGATTGACAAGAAAACTATGAAATCTGACAGCAAAGATGATTCTTCATCTAGAAAGAATGTGGCCTTCAAAGCCAAAGAGAAATCCTGTAAAGCTAAAGAGTCTGATAACTCACTTGCCAAAAATCAGGATGAGCAAGAGGATAAGCTAGTACTGTTGTCAAGGAGGTTTGAAAGACTCAATAGCAGATATGGAAAATACAAGAAATACTACAGGAACAACAGGTACAAAAACAGGAATAACTCAGAAGCTGAGGACAGATCCACTGAGAAAAGGAAGGACCATAAAGCTGAAGGTTCGTCATCCAGAAAGAAGGACTCCAAGACCAAGGAGGAAAGTGATCAGGATTATGATACCAACAGATGCTATAACTGCCAAAAGAAGGGCCACTTCCAATATGATTGTCCTGAGCTGAGTGCCAAAGAAAGAAAGGAGAGACAAACCAAGAGAGACATAAAGATCTCCAGCAAGAAGGCTATGATTGCTGGAGAAGAAGAACAATCTGAAGAAGGATCCAGTTCTTCATATGAGATATTCTCAGATAGTGACAGTAATGATGTCTGCCTTGTTGCTATGGAGGAGGTAAATTCTTCTATCTCTGTTGTTGCTCCTACACAAGCACCTGAGTTATCAAGTTCATCTGTAACCAGTAACTTTGACCTGGTGGATTCTTTTGAGAATCTTATGAAGGACTATTCTGTGTTACAAGAATTGCTCATAAAAACTCAAGAGCAGAATATGAAACTGACTGCTGAAAATCTGAAGTGGAATGACTCTAAAAATGCTGAGATCACTTCTCAATTGATGGGAACTACTGATGAACTAGATGTTCTGAAAGTACAACTCTCAGAAAAAGAGAAAGTAATAGAGATCCTGAATGGAAAATTAGAGAAATCCACTGAGGAGATTCAGCTTATCAGAATTGAGTTCAGTGACCTCTTTGAGAAGCATGAAACTCTAAAGAAAAGTGAGGATAGTGCGCAGAGAAAGTTAGCTCTATTGAATTCTGCATCTAAAGTAATAGATGAAATTCAGAGTTATCAAAGACCTACAACTATAAAGGCTAGATTGGGATATAATCCAGGGGGAACCTCACAAGGTCTTTTGAATGCTGCTTCTTCTAGTAGCACTAAGACTGTCTTAGTAAAACCGGTGGCATGTACTAATCTTCTCACTGAAGAACAACCCCAAGTTTTAGACAAGGGTAAAGGACATATGGTTTCAGAAAAACTTAAGGTTCAGGTAAGAAAGCCCAAACCTCAGGAAAAGGCTAGAAAACCAGAACACTCAGTAGGAAATTTTCAGGCCAGTACTTCAAAGCCTCAGTCTAAGAATACCAACCTGAAGAAATCTGCACTGAACCATCAGAGCAATATTCAGAAGAGAAACACTCAGCGGAGATATTCTCAACTGAAAAGACCAAGTCCTCAGATTACTGAAAGACCACAATTTTAGTACAGGCAAGCTAAACCCCACTTGCCTAAGGGTAAAGGTTTCCTGAACCCAAGTCAGCAGAGACAGAGACCAGCTGCACCAAAGCCAAGGCATTTGAACAAGAGGCCTGAACCTAAGAAGAACTCTAAGGCTCATGTTCATGCTAAGGCTGGCACTCATACACAAGGTACTGCCAAGGCACCTAGGGTGGTGAATGTGTATGTAGATGTTTATGGGAGACAAATCAGCCCTTCTAAAGTAATTAGAGTTATCAGGCAGATTTGGGTTCCAAAAGGTACAGCTAACCTTGTAGGACCCTACACCAAATGGGTACCTAAGACCTGATCTATTTTTCAGGTGAAGGAAAAGGGCACTGAGCTGAATGAAGACAACATAGCCCTAATGAGTGGAAATGAATTGGCTCCTGCTGCATGGTATCTGGACAGTGGATGTTCAAGACATATGACAGGATATAAACAATTACTCACTAACTATGTTGAGCAAAAAGTCCCTCAAATTACATTTGGAGACAACTCCAAAGGACAGACTGAAGGATATGGATCTTTTGAAATTGATTGTGTTCATATCCATGGTGTTTCATATGTTTCTGGTTTAAAGCATAACTTGCTTTCAATCAATCAATTCTGTGACAAAGGATTCAGTGTTGAGTTCTCAAAGAACTTATGTTATGTGAAAGACAATACTTCACAACAAATATTACTGACTGATACTAGAAAAGGAAATGTGCATCTTGCTAATTGGAAATTATCTCTTAAAGATACATGTTTGGTTGCAAAAAGTTCTACTGATACCAGTTGGTTGTGGCATAAAAGGCTGAATCACCCTGAACAAACTTGCAAGATTAGCACTTGCGAGGGGGTTACCCAATGAAGTGTTCAGTAAAGATCATGTATGTGATGCATGTCAGAAAGGAAAACAAATCAGAGCATCATTCAAAAGCAAAGTAGAAGTGTCTACTTACATAATACTACAATTATTACATATGGATCTATTTGGTCCAGTGACACCTGTGAGCACTAATGGCAGGAAATATACACTTGTGGTAGTTGATGACTACTCTAGATACACATGGGTCATATTCTTACTCAGTAAGAAAGAGACTCAGACAAAACTGCCAGAATTACTGAAAAGACTCAGTACTGAAAAGAATCTGAGTGTGGTCAAAATCAGATCAAATAAAGGCACTGAATTTATCAACCGTATTATATCTGATTATTGTGCAACAAATGGAATAGCTCATGAAACATCAGCTGCAAGGACCCCACAACAAAATGGTGTTGCTGAAAGAAGAAATAGGACTCTAAAAGAAGCTGCAAGAACAATGATTGCTGAAGCTGATATTCCTAATAGATTTTGGGTTGAAGCTATCAACACTGCATGCTACTCTCAGAAGAGATCCATGCTGACACAGAATCAAGGAAAAATACCTTATGAGCTGTGGAATGAAAGGAAGCCTGTTGTTTCTTTCTTTCGTGTGTTTGGTTGCAAGTGTTTCATACACAATAATGGTAAAGATCAGTTGAAAACTTTTGATAGCAAAGCTGATGAAGGGATATTCTTAGGAAATTCTGAAGTCAGTAAAGTCTTCAGAGTTTACAACTGTAGGACTCTTGTTGTGGAAGAAACATCTCATGTTATTTTTGATTAATCTACTTGTGTTCAGAAGAAACAGGAAAATGACTCAGGATATTTAACCAAGAGAATCACCAGACTTAGCCTGAAAAAGAGTAATAAAACATCCTTTGAGCCTAAAAAGAAGAAGTCAATCACTTTCTATGAATGGAGTGAATCAGACTCAGACAAAGAAGCTCAGGATGGAAATACTCAGGATGGTGGGACTCAGGATGAAAATTCTCCACTGAAGGAAAGCCAACACACTGAAGCTGACCAATCTGAACATACTCCAATTCAGACTCAGGTATGTAATGCCGATGAAGATGTGGTCACAGCTGAGGCAAAGTCTGAATCTATCAACCAAGGGGGAAAAAATGTCTCTGACAATGTTCTGAATAGAATTTCCCCTGAGGAAGATGATTCACTCTCTCATTTTCTGTTGTTCCCTGAATTTGATGAATTACCTGAACCTAACATTTCTAATGTTGAGAACACTACTGAAGGGGGAACATCCAGGAGAAGATGGTTGGATAGTCATCATACAAGTCAGATTGTGGGTGATCTATCAGGAGGAGTTAAAACAAGAAGGTTCCATGGTGAAAGTGATCTATTCTGTTGCTTCCTATCTGAAAAAGAACCTACTGAGATTGATAAAGCTCTTCAAGATTCATTCTTGATTACTGCTATGCAAGAAGAGCTGAATCAGTTCACAAGAAATGAAGTTTGGGAGCTCGTGGACATACCTAAGAGGCACAATGTGATTGGAACTAAGTGGGTGTTCAAGAATAAGAGAGATGAAAACAACAACATTGTAAGAAACAAGGCAAGGCTAGTTGCACAAGGTTACTCCCAAGAAGAAGGCTTGGACTATGATGAAACCTTTACACCTGTTGCAAGACTAGTAGCCATCAAGATGTTTCTTGCATATGCTGCCCACATGAAATTCACAGTCTATCAAATGGATGTGAAAAGTGCATTTCTGAATGGTGTGCTTAAGGAAGAGGTTTATGTGGAACAACCTCCAAGATTTTGTCAGAATGACCAAGTTTACAGGCTCAGGAAAACCTTGTATGGTCTTAAACAAGCACCCAGAGCATGGTATGATACACTCTCTCAATTTCTTACTGACCATGGTTTTATCAAAGGAACTGTTGATAGAACTTTGTTCAGGATAGAAGATGGGAAGGATATCTTACTAGTTCAGATATATGTGGATGACATCATATTTGGATCTCCTAATCATCAGTTGTGTGAAAAGTTTTCTACCCTGATGAAAGGAAAGTTTGAGATGTCTATGATGGGGGAGATGAATTTCTTTCTTGGACTTCAGGTGAAACAGACTAAAGAATGTATTTTCATCAATCAGGTAAAATACACCAGAGATCTAATTGTTATGTATGGTGTACAAAATTGCAATACAGTTAGAATTCCTATGAATACTAACTACAAGATGGATCCTGACCCTGAAGGAAAATCAGTAAATCACACTGATTATAGAGGTGTCATTGGATCATTACTATATCTCACAGCAAGTAGGCCTGATATTACATTTGCAGTTGGGATATGTGCAAGGTACCAAGCTAATCCTAAAGCTAGTCACATGGAGGCTGCCAAAAAGATTTTGAAGTATCTTAAGGGCACTGTGAATAGAGGATTATGGTATCCAACTGATGATAACCTTGAATTAACTTGTTATTCAGATGCTGATTATGGAGGATGTAGAATTGACAGGAAGTCTACTACAGGAACTTGTCAATTTCTTGGAAGTAAACTGATATCATGGTTTTCAAAAAGCAGAGACCTCAAGAGCAACCAAGACTACCGGGTTTGAATACATGGTTGCAGGAAGTAGTTGTGCACAGATTCTTTGGCTCAGACAACAATTGAGGGATTATAAGATTATAGTCAATGAAGTACCTATATTTTGTGACAATAATAGTGCAATTGCTATTACACAAAATCCGGTATTGCACACTAGATGTAAGCATGTTGATATCAGACATCACTTAATCAGAGATCATGTTGAAAAGAAGGACATCGGAATGGAGAAAATTCATACTGATAAACAAAGGGCTGATATCTTGACTAAACCTTTGGCTGAATCAAGATTTCAGGAACTATTAGTAGAATTAGGGATGTTGGATCCAGGTGAATGAATTTCACTGAAGGGAGAAGTCCTTCAGGAGCATGTAGTTATTCATGGGGAATAACTCAGGACAAAATTTTCTCAGGACGGAAACTGAGACTCAGGATAAATTTTGTCAGGATCAATATTCAGTTAGGTTTATGTGTTCAAATAATCCTTAAGTTATATTGATACATGCATTAAATTCAGTAGCATTTATTACACAAGGGATTACTCAGTAATCATTTGAAATAAATGATAAAAGACCTAAACTTTTAAAGCGGGAATGTCTTTGACTGAAAAAGACGAACAGTCGCCTCGATTTCTGAGAAACGTCCATTTGTCAATCTATAAACTGCTACTTGCCTATTGTCCAGAAAAATAACCAAAAATAACCATTTTTCCTCGAGATTTTCTTTAAATCTCAGAATAAATCTCAACCCTTCATCATATTATCGAGATTTAATCACAACCATTGATCTTTAATTCACAGATCATATATAAGCTAAATGTTAACCCTCAATCATTTATTTCTCACATTTAAACGATCAAAATTCCCAAATCCTTAACCTTCAAATCTTCAAACCCTTCATACACACTACCCAGAATCTTTTGCTTCTATCATAATGGAGTTTCCTAACTACTCAATGATCAAAGTTCTCGCAGAAACAGAGAAGCCATATTTTGAACATGTAGTAGCCATGATCGACAACAAGGCAACCCAGGTAGAAGAAGAGGCTCTAAACATGTTGCAGATGGCTGGATTGACACGACTTGTGAGCAATATGCCAGAATCTGAACTCGCCCAAGAAGTGTTACAATTTGTGGTTAACCTTCGAAAAGGAGGACGAGGAGGACTAGTTTCGCAGCTAAGTTTTGGAACTTATGCGAAATCGAAAGCAGAGGTGGTTTGTTCTAAACAGGTAATACTGTCCTTAGACGATATCAACTCTGAGTTTGAATTAAGTGATAAAGGAGAAGATCCAGCATTGTATATGTCTGGTAGAGAACAAGAAATTTTGGATCGGTTTGCAGAAACTATGGTGGAATTGAAAGGTGCATTGCACAAATGGTGTTTAAAGCCCAAATACCGAGTTTTAATCGACATTGTTGCAAAATGCTTGATGAGCACATCTGGAAGTCCGAGCGGAGAGGAACAAGTTGAGGCTCATGGCTGCGATAGAGGACTCACCCTGTATGGACTTCAACTGGTTGAAATTCTTGGTGGATTGCATCCTTCACCAAAACCAGAAACTGAAGTATGCAAAAGGTGCATTCACTAAAAATGGGAAGGTCTTGTTCGGGACGAAGGTCAGCTTTTTGATCGAAACCTTGCCCAGGGAGAATATGTTTCTGATGACAGGAGTTTAATTTTCTAGGACTCGTATCATGTTCCGAAAGCCTAAATCTCAGAAAAGAAAGGTTGCTCCATCATGAAGCCAAAGCTCTATGATTCAGGAGGAATCTGAAGATCAGGATGATTCCAGTTCTGATCAGGATGATGTTGTGATTGCTGATATTGTCCAGAAGCCTGTCAGGATAGCATCAGTAAAATATCCTAAAGCTTCAGGACAGGAGGAAAGAACAAAGTAATCTCATGATCTTCTGAGGATCAAGAGGGAAACTGGAGATAAGATGAAGAAAAAGACACTGGCCCCTCAGAAACGAAAAAGACTTCAAACTATTGTAGAGAAAGAGGCCAGTGGTGCTGAAGAAACTCAAACTGAAGCTCGGCAAGAAAGGGAATCTCCACTTCAGGTGCTTGCTCAAGTAGTAAAAGATGTTCAGGAGCAGGACACTGAAGATCATGTATTCTCAGAGGTACTCGAAACTTCCCTGAGCACTGATAAAATATCTTAGGAGATTTTCAAGGGACCTCAGGAGCAGACTAAACCTCAGGATCCGCTGAGTTTGGATACTCTCCTGAAAGAACCATTTCTTGATCCTTCAGCTCTTCAACTCATCCAATCCGAGCCTGATATTCCAGAGAGCCCTAAATTAAAGAAAGGCAAAGAAGAAGGAACAGAATGGAGAAGCAAGGGGGAACGGTTTATCTTGGACCGATACCCTGAGCTGAATGTTTATCCTGACCTTCAGGATATTTTCTTCAGGTTCAGGACAACAGTTTATATCCTGAATCAGACACTCCCAGAGATGCTGAACATTGCCTCTTTCAGAGGTGAAGATTGGTGGAGTGCTGAGACTGCTGCCCTGACAGAGTTCTCAGGTTTCAGGAAAACCAAGCTGATGATGAAAGTGGCTGATTTTGATGAACTGGTGAAACAGAAATTAGCTGAAAGGAGGACTGATGAGACAGATGCATCTAGTTCTCATAATCAAGAAGAAGATGGGGATTAGGGAGGTGAAGGAGAAAAGCAATCTGAACAAGAAAAGAAACTTTAGAAAGATGTTGAGACAGAGAAAGACACTGAGAGTCACATGGAGAAGGAAACTGATGCTGAACAGACAGATATCAGACAACCTCAGACTGAAGTTAGCACTCTTCAGGTACCTTTTGGAACTATTATACATTATGCCGAAGTTACTAAAGTACCTAACTTTAAATCTGTTGTTTATGATATTCAGACTGAGGCTCGTTTGGAGCACCCAACTCAGTTGGAGACAGTTGTATTACCTCCAGTGATTGAACCCCAATCCTGGATGAATTGAAGAAGGTGGTGCCAATGGTGGAGAAAGTGACTCAGATGGAAGAAACCTTAGCAAATCAATCTCAAAAGCTGGACAATCTGAGCTCATCATCTGACATGCTGCAAATTCAAACAATTTTCTCAGATAAGATGACAGCACTGAATGAGAAGATTAATGGAGTAAAGACATAACTCAATGCAAATATGGAGCAAAGATACCAGGCCAGAACTGCATATCTTGAGGCCAAGCTAATTGAGAAGAATGAGCAATTGATCAGGACATCTGTTGAGGAAATGAGCACTCTGCTCATGTCCAAGATTACATAAATGATGCATAAGGCTATGCTGATACACGTGTGCAAACGAGTCTCACACGTGTATGGGGGGGAATACACGTGTTCAGTGATTTTTAAAACTTTTTAAAATAGTGATTAAGGCTGTGAATCAATTAATGCACATTCAGTGGATTGATTCCAACTGAGTATCAGTGGAAATATGCTTTCAGTGAAAAACATGCAACAGATATAATGCAGTACAGAAAGCAAACAACACAGCAATTATAGTGGTTCAGAGACTCAAGCTCCTACGTCCACTCTCTCTGATCTTCAGGGAAATTCCTTAATCACTTCCTAAAGCTTTCAGGCTAACTTACTGTAGCTTACTCACTTTTCTACTTTGAGTTTTCTGGCTGACTCACTGCAGCTTACTAACTCAACACATACAAGTTTTCAGACTACCACAAGTAGCTTACTAACTTCTTCTCTAGAGTTTTCTGGCTGACTAACCTACAACTTACTCACTCTTTGCAACTCTAACTCACCAACAAATCACACACACTCAAACTACCTTATCAAAGGGTTTGGGTTTGGGTTGGTTTCCAACTAGGGTGAGATATCCTTTACAATAAGGACAAAAGCAAAGGCTATGATATCTCTACTAAGCTTTGGATATTTCTATCAATCTAGGCTTAGTGAATGAGCTATCTTCAATGTGAAACACTTGGGAAATTCTAGGGTTTTCGAGTGCTTCAATTTGCAAGAGTATGAATGAGCTCTTGAGTTGCTTGAAATTTCCCGTAACCTTTCAATGTAGAAGGTCACTGGTATTTATAGGCAACTTCTCCAAAGGTTACTCTTGAAAAACTATTCGTTGGAAGAGATAGCATCAAGGGTTTCCTCTTCTGGTTATTGATGAATGACTATTTTAGGGTTTGAACACTCCCTTGCATGTTTTAGGAAATATGCAGCCATGTAGCCAATCACCAATATCTGTGAGCTGGAAGATATCAGACCTGACATTCCTCAGTGAGATGTAACTTTTCGATTGTCGAGAAAAAAGTCTGTTGTTGTTGCCTCCTCATTGAATGAAATCTTTGTTTGAGCAGAGACAATCAAACAACTCTTTGCCCTTGATCTGATATGTTCCTTAATGTTCAAAAATGTCTAACATTCTGTTTGTTTGTACTAGGAATGAACATAACACTATTTCATAAAAATAGATTGTTCAGGATCCTTTTGATCAGTACAAAAACAGTCTTCAGGATCTTCGGATCTTCAGGATTCTCCTAATTCTTCAGAGTCTTCAGGATCTTCTGATTTGGTTCATCTGATTAGTTCTTCTGATATGTATTTCTGATCTGGTCTTCTGGGTCTTCAGTAACAAAAATCCTGATCTATATCTGCTAACTATACATGGTGCAGATAATCCTGATCCCTAGCATCTATTGAAACCTGATCCTGATTCTATTCTATCAAGATGTCCTGATACATGTCATACTCAAGGGTTTTGGGATCTTATCAAAATCTTTATTAAATTCATCTCCCAACAATTTCCCCCTTTTTGATGATGCCAAAACCATCTTGTTACAAATATGCGAACACAGTAGAAATAAACCTATCATCTAATCAGGTTTTAATTCCTATACAAGATAAGGGTTATAAAGGCAACCATCAACCATGAATCAGTAAGAAAATGAGATATTATCTTTTAAGAACAAAAACCATCAGTAGAGTTTTCATTAATAAAAATTTTTAAGTACAGGATACAAAGTTGATCCTACTCTACTGAAAATCAAAAGAAATGAACAGATACATCATTCTTCATCAGATTCAATCTCATCAGCTGGAGGGTCGAGATTGAACATTTCATAGTATCTTTTCTTCAGCTCCTTTCTCTCCTGAATGGTCCTTGTATCATTTCCTGCAGCTCCAAATAATTGGCTTGATCCACAAAGTCTGCATGAATGAAGTCGAAGTTGATCATCCCATTCTTGAACTTGGGTGGAGGGTACTTCATCTGTCCTGGAGCTTTTAACTGATATCCCAGTGTGTCAAACAGATTGAACCATTTCTGACACATATCAGTGAAATTCCTCAGAAGATATGCAATAAATGCATCATCTCTGTCAGCAATAGGACGAGGCCAAAGTTGCAGCACATCATAATTGAACACAAATTCTCTCTTGGCAAGCTCCCATCTATCATTCATTTCAATAGGCATCCAGTTATCAGTATGGGGCCATTGCCTCTTCCTTTGTTTTGTGCCTCTCCTCCTTAGGACAAATCTCTGGAATCCTCCCCTGACCCTCTTCGCATCCTCTCTGACTTTTCTGGTCATCTCTGATCCTGACACAGAAACCGCAACTTTCGTTCTCTTTTCAGCTTCAATCATCTTCACTGAATTATGCTAATCCCAGTTCAGTCTCTTGGAGGCCACATCATATTCACCAAATCCCTCCATGAAGAGTTCATCGGTTTAAGATTCTTCACTTCTATGTTCCTCTACCTCAGAGAAACTACTTGAGATTTTTCAGGAATAGGATTCAGGACACCATGAGCCTCTCCCATCTTGCTTGACTCATGAGCCCTCTGCCTCTTTGCACGTTCCTGAATGACTTCAGCATCAGCCTCAGTATTTATAGATATTTCAGACTGTTTCCTCTCTCCTTTGGATACAATGACTTCTTCCTGAGTTAGTAATCTCCCTTCAATTGCTGGCAGCTGTGTGAGCATATCATAACTTTCCCCCTTTTTGGCATCATAATCAGCTAAAATCTGAGCAAGAGTTCTGTCCATGTGAAGCTGCTCACGTCCAACTGAGCGAAGTTCTGCAGCAATATGTAGATTCTCATCCTGAAGTCTCTGCAGCACATTCAAACCAGTTGCTTTATCCTCAGCAAGACCACCATAAGTAGCTTGTATCTTGGTCATGAGTGAAGAACTCATTTCCTCAACAGCTGTTCTGATCAATTCCTCAGTTCTTGCTTTCATTAACTCTTCCAACATCTGAGTCCTCAACACAAATTTCTTCTCCATCTCCTCTAACACATCCTTAGATACATCTCCTATTCTAGCATTCATCTCAGTAAACTTATTATCAAAAGATGTAGATAATGAAGTTACCTGATCAGCTTTCACCATAGATGTGTTTAGCAATTCAACCAACTTGCTTTGAGAAGTTTGTGCCTCAGCAATCTTTGACACTTTGTCCACCAGAGGCTCGAGCTTAGCAATATGATCAACAATAGGCTCCAGCTTGGTTAACTTCTCTAAGACTGGTGTCAGATCAACAGTTGTTGGAATGGGAATTTCAGCATCTGTCTGCACCCCTGAATCAGTCATTTCTATAATCTCCACAGTAGGCTCCAACGGGAACTGGATAGTCTGACCAAAAGTGACCATCTGCAAGGGCGAAACATCCTGAGTTTGTTCCCCCTAAAGTGTAGCTTCGACACTTGATTCAGCAGTTTTCCTCTTCTCTTCAGGAATATCTTTCTCAGTCTTGTCCTGATCATCTTTATCCTGACTTCCTTCTCCACCTTCATTCTAAGTGGCTGACTCTTTTTACGCAATCTTCTTCAGCACTAGTTGGTAAAGCTCTGTTGGCTTTAACCTGAGTCTTTTCTTCCCCAGTCCTGAGAAAGCATCAAGTTCAGCTACCTCCTCAGCCCAATATTCCTCGCCTCTGAAATTGCCAATCCTGAGCATCATGGCAAACGATTGATTGACAATCAGCATTGTGGTCTTCAGTCTGAAAAATATATCCTGAAGATCAAGATATTTCTCCAACACTAGATATTTGTCTAACACAAATCTCCCCGCCTTCAGCCTCCACTCCTTCTCTTCTGCCTCACCTTTCCTGAGTTCAGGACCAGGTGCCTCCTCTTCAGAGCTAGAATGAGCCTCTGAAGGAATGGAAAAATATGGCTCTGAGGGTTGTGTGGGTGGGATGGTAATTTGGCTTTCTTCAACAGGTTTTTGAGAACTTGCGAAGATTTCATGAGTTATCCTATCATCGCCAATACTGGTACTTAGTACCTCAATAAAGACGTCCTCTTCACCTCCTTCCTCTCTTAAGGGAATATTTTCTTGAACAATTTCTGCCGCAGTTGCCTGAGAGACAGCTTTCACAAGGGTATCAAGAGGGGATTTTACTCCGGACTCTTGTTCCCTAATGGTTCTGAGTTTCTTTTTCTTCCTTCTGAGCCTTCTTTTGCTTCTCCAATCTCCCTTTTTACCCGAAGAAGATCAAGTGACTTCTTCCTCCTTTCTTCCTCTCCTGACGCCTCATTGTGTTTTACTGATGCTGTCCTGTCAGGTTTTAGGACAACATTAGAAAGAACCACATCATCCTGATCAGAGCTTTTATCATCCTATTCTTCAGGTTCCTCCTGAACCATCGAGCCTTGACTTCCTGAAGGAACAGGCCTTTTCCTCTGTGGTTTTCCTTTCCTGAACATGACTCTATTCCAGGAAAATTCCACTCCAGTCATCAAAAACAGATTTTCTCTGGGCAAGGTTTCTATCAAGAAACTGATCTTTGTTCCAAATAAGACTCTCCCGCTCTTGGTGAATACACCCTTTGCAAACTTCAGCTTTTGATTCTGGTGAAGAATGCAGTCCACCAAGAACTTCAACCAATTGAAGTCCATATAGGATGAATCCTCTATCGCAGCCATGGACCTCAACTTATTCCGGCTCACCTGCTCCAGACTTCCAGAAGTGCTCATCAAGCACTTTGCCACAATATCGATTAACACCCTGTACTTTAGCTTCAATCACCGTTTGTCCAGAGCTCCCTTCAACTCAACTTTTAATTCTGCAAAACGATATAGGATTTCCTGCTCTCTTCCCGACATGTACATATCTGGATCTTCTCCACGACTAGTGAGCTCAAAAACAACATTAATGTCATCAAGAGATAGTTTCACCTCCTTAGTGCAAACTGCCTCAGCTTTGTATTTCACAAATGTTACAAAACTCAATTGCGACACAAGTGAACCTCTTTCACCTTCTCGAAGATTCACAACAAACTGTAATACCTCTAATGAAAGTTCATTTTCTTGCATATTACTTACCAGAAGAGATAACTTAGCCATTCACAGCATATTGAGTGCCTCTTCCTCAACCTGCGAAGTTTTGTTTTCAATCATGGCCACCACATGCTCGAAGTAGGGCTTCTCCATCTCCGCTAGATTCTTGATCATGGAATAGCTTGGGAATTCCATTGTAAAACTGATTTCTGGGTAGGATATTCGAGGGTTTTGGAATTTTGAAGATTTGAAGGTTTAAGGGTTTTGGGAATTTTGATCGTTTAAATGTGAGAAATAAACGATTGAGGTCTAAGATTTGGTTTATATATGATCTGTGAAAGAAAGATCAACAGTTGTGATTAAATCTCGAAAATATAATGAATGATTGAGATTTAATCGGATTTTGAGGAGAAATTTGAGAGAGTGGCTATTTTTGGCTATTTTTCTGGACAATAGGCAAGTAGCAGTTTATAGGTTGACAAATGGACGATTCTCAGAAATCGAGGTGACTGTTCGTCTTTTTCAGTTAAAATACATTCCCTCTTTAAAAGTTCAGGCCTTTTGTCATTTAATTCAAATGATTACTGAGTAATCCTTTGCATAATAAATGCTACTGAATTTAATGCATGTATCAATATAACTTCAGGATTATTTGAATACATAAACCTTACTGAATATTGATCCTGACAAAATTTGTCCTGAGTCTTAGTTTCCTTCCTGAGAGAATTTTATCCTGAGTTATTTCCCTTGAATAAATACATGCACCCGAAGGACTTCTCCCTTCAGTGAAATTCATTCACCTGGATCCAACATCCCTAATTCTACTGATAGTTCCTGAAATCTTGATTCAGCCAAAGGTTTAGTCAAGATATCAGCCCTTTGTTTATCAGTATGAATTTTCTCCATTCTGATGTCCTTCTTTTCAACATGATCTCTAATGAAGTGTTGTCTGATATCAACATGCTTACATCTGGTGTGCAATACTAGATTTTGTGTAATAGCAATTGCACTATTATTATCACAATATATAGGTACTTCATTGGCTATAATCTTATAATCCCTCAATTGTTGTCTGAGCTAAAGAATCTGTGCACAGCAGCTTCCTGCAGCCATGTATTCAGCTTCAGTAGTACTGGTTGCTATTGAGGTCTAGTTCTTTGAAAACCATGATATCAGTTTACTTCCAAGAAATTGACAAGTCCCTGTGGTAGACTTCCTGTCAATTCTACATCCTCCATAATCAACATCTGAATAATCAGTTAATTCAAGGTTATCATCAGCTGGATACCATAATCCTCTATTCACAGTGCCTTTAAGATATTTCAGAATCTTTTTGGCAGCCTCCATGTGACTAGCCTTAGGATTAGCTTGGTATCTTGCACATATCCTAACAGAAAATGTTATATCAGGCCTACTTGCAGTGAGATATAGCAATGATCCAATGATCCCTCTATAATCAGTGTGATTTACTGATTTGCCTTCAGGATCAGGATCCATCTTGTAGTTAGTATTCATGGGAATTCTAACTGCATTGCAATTCTGTACACCATACTTAGCAATCAGATCTCTGGTGTATTTTGCCTGATTGATGAAGATTCCTTCCTTAGTTTGTTTCACCTGAAGTCCAAGAAAGAAATTCATCTCCCCCATCGTAGACATCTCAAACTTTCCTTTCATCAGAGTAGAAAACTTTTCACACAACTGATGATTTGGAGATCCAAATATGATGTCATCCACATAAATCTGAACTAGTAAGATATCCTGGGATTTAAATCGATTTGGTCCCATAACTTTGTACCTTTATTGAAATGGTCCCGTATATATCACATATTTCAATTTAGTCCCGTATGTTTTTAATTTGTGTCAATTTAGTCCCAAGGCACCGGAGACCGGTCAAACTACACTAAAACAGCGTCGTTTTAGGGGAGTGTATCACACGCGCCCCTAATTTCTGGCCAAAAATGTTGACTTGCTTCGATTTGGACACGTGGCACTCCACATGTGTATTTTACCGATTAAAAAAAATGAAAAACGAAAAATTAAAATTACATATCATTAATTACAAATAAAATAAATCAAATTTAAATTAAATATATATTAAAATTTCAGAATACAATAAAAAAATAATAAATAAAAATAGAAAGTTTCCAGGAAACTTCCCCACCCCCAAAATTAAAATTAAATCACTAATCCTCTAATCAAAAGCAAAAATCAAATCCATCATACTCTGATTATGCTACTCAACATATTCTTCTCTTGCCTTGCTAACCCAAATTTTCTCTATGCGATACTCGATGATTCG
Source organism: Stenogyne calaminthoides (assembly GCA_037126765.1). Classification (NCBI taxonomy): domain Eukaryota; kingdom Viridiplantae; phylum Streptophyta; class Magnoliopsida; order Lamiales; family Lamiaceae; genus Stenogyne; species Stenogyne calaminthoides. The sequence goes on along the minus strand of JBBCBC010000007.1, from coordinate 23,964,716 downwards.
CGAACAGGCCGCGTGGCTTTGGCCATCGATTTGGATTCGTGCTTTGTTTCGAACGTCCTGGCGATGTTGGCTCACCAAGGCCCTAGCCCAGAGATGCCGGGCTTGCATCCTTCTTCATCAATGGGTGCCCTAATTTTTGGATTTAATGAATTGCTCTATGGCGCCGCCGTCTAACACCACTACATCGCTGCACGAGACTATGCCTACACCATTAGAGGCGTACTCTCCAGCCTCCCCTGATACCAATAGAGCCACAACTGCTACCGCTCGAGCTCCTTCTAATACTGGGGTACCTCGTAGTGTCGATTCGGAAGCCCAGATTACGAAAACAGGGGTCACTCCTACTGGTATTGTTGATTCTGACTCACACTTGACTCATGGTGGGCAGTTTGGTATTGAGCATCACCCCGGATTTGATGATTTGAAAAAAGATGGGATGCATGGGGTTTTGTTTCAGGAAACTTCGCCACCCCCAAAAATAAATAATCTGGGTGTGGCCACTTCATCACCCCTTTGCGACGCACATACACCATGGTCGCGCGTCCACGGTGTAGGGTTTGATTGGTTCTTCGATTTTGGAATGGCAAAAAGTGTGGAGGATTAATTTGGGGGTGTTAGAGTGTGGAGGATTAGGGTTCTTCAATTTGGGGGTGTTAGAGTGTGGAGGATTAGGGTTCTTCAATTTGGGGGTGTTAGAGTGTGATGGATTCAATTTTTGCTTCTGATTAGAGGATTAGTGATTTAATTTTAATTTTGGGGGTGGGGAATTTTCCTGGAAACTTCCTATTTTTATTTATTATTTTTTTTATTGTATTCTGAAATTTTAATATATATTTAATTTAAATTTGATTTATTTTATTTGTAATTAATGATGTGTAATTTTAATTTTCGTTTTTCATTTTTTTAATTGGTAAAATACACAAGTGGAGTGCCACGTGTCCAAATCGAAGCAAGTCAGCATTTTCGGCCAGAAATTAGGGGTGCGTGTGATACACTCCCCTAAAACGATGTCGTTTTAGTGTAGTTTGACCGGTCTCCGGCGCCTTTGGACTAAATTGGCACAAATTGAAAACATACGAGACTAAATTGAAACATGTGATATATACGGGACCATTTAAAATAAAGGTCCAAAGTTATGGGACCAAATCAATTTAAATCCCAAGTTATCCTTCCCATCTTCTATCCTGAACAAAGTTCTATCAACAGTTCCTTTGATAAAACCATGGTCAGTAAGAAACTGAGAGAGAGTATCATACCATGCTTTGGGTGCTTGTTTGAGAACACACAAGGCTTTCCTGAGCCTGTAAACTTGGTCATTCTGACAAAATCCTGGAGGTTGTTCCACATAAACCTCTTCCTTAATCACACCATTGTTCCACATAAACCTCTTCCTTAATCACACCATTCAGAAATGTACTTTTCACATCCATCTGATAGACTGTGAATTTCACGTGGGCAACATATGCAAGAAACAATCTGATGGCTTCTAGTCTTGCAACAAGTGCAAAGGTTTCATCATAATCCAATCCTTCTTCTTGAGAATAACCTCGTGCAACTAGCCTTGTCTTTCTCACAATGTTGTTGTTTTCATCTCTCTTATTCTTGAACACCCACTTACTTCCAATCACATTGTGTCTCTTAGGTCTGTCCACTAGCTCCTATACTTCATTTCTTGTAAACTGATTTAGCTCCTCTTGCATAGCAATAATCCGAAATGAATCTTGAAGAGCTTCTTCAATCTCAGTAGGTTCTTCTTCAGATAGGAAGCAAAGAACAAAGCACTTTCTCCATGGAACCTTCTTATTTTAACACCTTCTGATGGATTACCCACAATCTGACTTGTAGGATGACTATCCAACCATTTTCTCCTGGATGTTCCCCCTTCAGTAGTATCCTCAACATAAAAAATGTTAGGTTCAGGTAATTCATCAAATTCAGGGAACAACAGAAAAGGAGAAAGGGAATCATCTTCCTCAGGGGAAATACTATTCAGAACATTGTCAGAGATATTTGTTCCCCCTTGGTTGATAGATTCAGAGTTTGCCTTAGTTGTGACCACATCTTCATCGGCATTACATACCTGAGTCTGAACTGGTGTATGTTCAGATTGGTTAGCTTCAGTGTGTTGGCGTTCCTTCAGTGGAGAATTTTCATCCTGAGTCTCACCATCCTGAGTATTTCCATCCTGAACTTCTTTGTCTGAATCTGATTCACTCCATTCATAAAAAGTGATAGACTTCTTCTTTTCAGGTTCAGAGGATGTTTTATCATTCTTTTTCAGGCTAAGTCTTGTGATTCTCTTGGTCAGTTCTCCTGAGTCTTGTTCCTGTTTCTTCTGAACACAAGTAGACTCATCAAAAACAACATGAGGTGATTCTTCCACAATAAGAGTCCTACAGTTGTAAACTCTGAAGGCTTTGCTGAGTTCAGAATATCCTAAGAATATCCCTTCATCAGCTTTGCTATCAAAAGTTTTCAACTGATCTTTACCATTATTATGTATGAAACACTTGCAACCAAACACACGAAAGAAAGAAACAAGAGGCTTCCTTTCATTCCACAACTCATAAGGAGTTTTTCCTTGATTCTTGGTCAGCATGTGTTGGGATATTTTAGTTTTGATGAATTATGCCAAAACATTATCAATTTGTGTTATTCAAGCTAATTTACAGATAACAAGTTGAGGGGGAACTCACAGAATCAAAAGTAGATGATCGAGATCAGACGAGGCTGCAGACGAGACTGATCGAGATCATATGAGTAAGATGAGTTCTGAATTAACTGATGAGCTGTGCAAAATCAGAAGAGAAGAAAAGCTAAGCCAGTTGATCAGAAGAATCAGAAGTTACCTGATCAAATGGACCTGAGATCAGAAGATCAGATGATCAAAAGTGACCAGATCAGAAGACCATATCAGATGACCAGATCAGAAGAGAAGGGTGCAGATCAGAAGAGGATAGATGAGATCGACGAGATCGGTCCAGGATCGAGATCGATATAAGATAACCCGATATGCTAACTCGATGTACTAATTTGATGTTATCCCCGATATGTTGACTGAAGATGTCTTTGATCCGATCAAATTAGTTGATCGATCGTGCAAGAAGAAATCAGATAGCCTGAGTCAAGTGACCTGAGGGTCATTGAGTAAAAGTGAGATGAGGGTCAGGATGTCTGAAGTCAGAAGAGCTAAACTCAGTTAGCCCGAAAGTGTCAAGATACCCGACGACAAGGTCCGGCCAAGAGAAGTCTCAATAAAGAATCCTAAGTAAAAGTACCCTGAAGACTCAGAGGACCCTGAAGACTCAGAGAACCCTGAAGACTTAGAAGATCCTAAAGAATATAGCCGTTAGATTCAGCTGACGTGGACCAATGAGAGGAAGACAACCAATTTGAAAAAAGCTACGTAACTTCTGAGAATAGTATGGATTTGAATGTGATTCTCTCCAACGGTAACATTCAAATCCACACTATAAATACAAGATCTTCCATCAAATTAAGTGTGGAGAATGTGGAAAAAGATGCTACAGAGCCAAGAGCCATATACTCAAGTATTCCCACCATAGAACACAAGTCTGTAGATATACAAATATATTCAAAGAGTGTTCTACCCTAGATCTAAGCACAAATGTAATATCCTAAGCTTAGAGAGATTTTCCCAACCGTAACATTGAGGCTAAACAAATGTAAGGGAAAATCTCACCATAGTTGGAGACAACACCAAATCCAAACCCCATTCTCGTAAGACATAACTAGTGGTGAAGTGAGGTAGTTGTTAGGCAATCCCTTAGAGGGTGATAAGTCCCATTGGAGTGTGTCGGTAAACATCTGTAGGTAATCCCGTGGAGGGTGATAAGTCCCGAGGCGAGCCCGAGAGGATGATAAGTCCAGTTTGAGTGAGAGCTCATTAAATATCTATTGACAATCCCGTGGAGGGAGATAAGTCCCATTTGAAGGAATTTCCCGAGGAACAGGGAGAGTGGATGTAGGAGCTTGAGTCTCCGAACCACTATACTTTGATGTGTTCTTTATTATTTTATGTTCTTTCTTGTCATATGCATTTAATTATAAAGCAAAACACATCACATAGATTTAAAAGCAAAAATTTGGAATCACCATTCCTTCACCCCTGTTTTATATGCATTACATGATATTTTTTACGCATTTCATGGGTTTTTCACCGGGACCAACAACATGGATCTGTTCTGAGAGTAGCATGCAGTGTTGATAGCTTCAGCCCAAAATCTCTTAGGAATATCAGCTTCAGCAATCATTGTTCTTGCACCTTCTTTCACGGTCCTATTTCTTCTTTCAGCAACACCATTCTGTTGTGGAGTCCTTGCAGCTGATGTTTCATGAGCTATTCCATTTGCAGCACAATAATCAGATATAATATGGTTGATAAATTCAGTTCCTTTATCTGATCTGATTTTGACCACACTCGGATTCTTTTCAGTACTGAGTCTTTTCAGTAGTTCATGCAGTTTTGTCTGAGTCTCTTTCTTACTGAGTAAGAATATGACCCATGTGTATCTAGAGTAGTCATCAACTACCACAAGTGTATATTTCCTGCCATTAGTGCTCACATGTCACTGGACCAAAGAGATCCATATGTAACAGTTGTAATATTCTATCAGTAGAAACATCTAATTTGCTTTTGAATGATGCTTTGATTTGCTTTCCTTTCTGACATGCATCACATACATGATCTTTACTGAATACTTCATTTGGTAATCCCCTCACAAGTGTTAATCTTGCAAGTTTGTTCAGGGTTTTGAAATTTAAGTGATTCAGTCTTTTGTGCCACAACCAATTGGTATCAGTAGAGCTTTTTGCAACCAAACATGTATCTTTAGGAGTTGAACTCCAATCAGCAAGATACACATTTACCTTTCTAGTACCAGCCAGTAGAATTTTCTGTGAAGCATTGTCTTTCACATAACATAAGTTCTTTGAGAACTCAACACTAAATCCTTTGTCACGGAATTGACTGATAGAAAGCAAATTATGCTTTAAACCAGACACATATGAAACACCATGGGTATGAACAGTATCAACTTTAAGAGTTCCATATCCTTCAGTCTGTCCTTTGGAGTTGTCTCCAAATGTAATCTGGGGGCCTTTTTGCTCAACATAGTCAGTGAGTAATTGCTTATATATCTGTCATATGTCTTGAACATCCTTTGCCCAGATACCATACAACAGGGCCAATTCATTTCCACTCATCGTATTATGTTGTCTTCATTCATCCAAAGGTTCTTTTCCTTCACGAAAAAAACAAATCAGTCTTAGGTACCCATTTGGTGTAGGTCCTCCTACTGTGTTAACAGACCTTTTGGAACCCAAATCTGCCTGACAACACTAATTACTTTAGAGTGGCTGATTTGTCTTCCATAAACATCTACATACACATTCACCACCCTAGGTGCCTTGGCTGTACCCTGTGTATGAGTGTCAGCCTTGGCATGAACATGAGCCTTTGAGTTCTTCTTGGGTTCAGGCCTCTTGTTCCAATGCTTTGGCCCTTGGTGCAGCTGGTCTCTGTCTCTGCTGACTTGGGTTCAGGAAGCCTTTACCCTTAGGCAAGTGGGGTTTAGGTTACCTGTACTGAAATTGTGGTATTTCAGTAATCCGAGGACTTGATCTTTTCAGTTGAGAATATCTCATTTGAGTGTTTCTCTTCCGAAAAATTCCTCCGATGGTTCAAGGCAGGATCTCTTGAGTTGGTATTCTTAGCCCGAGGCTTTGAAGAAATCTTGCTTTGAAAATTTCCTACTGAGTGTTCAGGTTTTCTATCCTTTTCCCGAGGTTTGGGCTTTCTTCCCTGAACCTTCAGTTTTTTTCTGAAACCATAGGTGCTTTACCCTTGTCTAAAACTCTGAGCTGTTCTTCAGTAAGAAGATTAGTACAAGCCACTAGTTTAATAAAAACGATACCGAAGTGCTACTAGAAGCAAAGATTCGAGAAGACCTTGTGAGGTTCCCCCTGGATTATATCCCATTCCATCCTTTATAGTTGCAGGTTTTTGATAACTCTGAATTTCATCTATTACTTTAGATGCAGAATTCAATAGAGCTAACTTTCTCTGCGCACTATCCTCACTTTTCTTTATAGTCTCATGCTTCTCAAAGAGGTCATTGAACTCAGTTCTGATAAGCAGAATTTCCTCAGTGGATTTCTCTAATTTTCCATTCAGGATTTCTATCACTTTCTCTTTTTCTGAGAGTTGTACTTTCAGAACATCTAGTTCATCAGTAGTTCCCATCAATTGAAAAGTGATCTTAGCATTTTTAGAGTCTTTCCACTTCAGATTCTCAGCAGTCAGTTCTTTATTCTGCTCTTGAGTTTCTGTGAGCAGTTCTTGTAACACAGAATAGTCCTTCATAAGATTTTCAAAAGAATCAATCAGGTCAAATTTACTGGTTACAATTGAACTTGAGAACTCAGGTGCTTGTGTAGGAGCAACAACAGATATTGAAGAATCTACCTCCTCCATAACAACAAGGCAGACATCATCATTGTCACTATCTGAGAATATCTCATCTGAAGAACTGGATTCTTCTTTAGATTGTTCTTCTTCTTCTGCAATCATAGCCTTCTTGCTAGAGATCTTCTTGTCTCTCTTGGCTTGTCTCTCCTTTCTTTCTTTAGCACTTAGCTCAGGACAGTCATACTGGAAGTGACCTTTCTTCTGACAGTTGTAGCATCTGTTGGTGTCATCATCCTGATCACTTTCCTCCTTGGTCTTAGAGTCCTTCTTTATGGATTAGGAACCTTCAGCTTTGTGGTGCTTCCTTTTCTCAGTGGATCTGTCCTCGGCCTCTGAGTTATCCCTGTTCTTGTACCTATGGTTCCTGTAATATTTCTTATATTTCTCATATCTGCTATTAAGTCTTTCAAACCTCCTTGCCATCAGTACTAGCTTATCCTCTTGCTCATCCTGATTTTTGGCAATTGAGTTCTCAGATTCTCTAGATTTACAGGATTTCTCTTTGGCTTTGAAAGCCACATTCTTTCTAGATGAAGAATCATCTTTGTTATCAGATTTCTTAGTTTTCTTGTCAATCACAAACTTATAAGCTTTCAGTTTCAGAGAAAACTTGTAAGTATGGCATGGAATCAATATTTTTGGTGTTTTCAATCGCCACAACATGTATATCCCATTTCTTAGATAATCCTCTAAGAATTTTCAGTGCCACTTCTCTCTGTGGGTATCTTTTCCCAAGAGCATTCAGATCGTTCATAATGCTAGTGAATCTGACTTCTAGTTTGTCAATGGATTCACCATCTTCAATTTCAAAGCTATCAAACTTTCCAATAGCAACAGAAAGTTTGTTCATTTTAATATGATCTGTGCCTTGACACATAATAGCAAGTGTGCCCCATATTTCTTTTGCAGTTTCACAAAGAGAAATCATCCCCATAACACCATCATCAATAGTGTTATATAGAGTGTCTTTAGCAATGTAGTCCAAATTGACTAACTTTCTCTCATCAGGAGTAAGTTGATCATCAGGTTTTGGAAATTCATCCCTGGGATCATTCCTCTCAGTATCAGTAATTATGGGATTCACAACAGTGTATTTGAATGGTCCTTCAGAAACCACTCTCCACATTCTCTCATGTTTGGAATACAGATGAGCCTGCATTCTCAGTCTCCAGAGGTCATAGCTCTCAATAGAGAACATAGGAAGTTTCTTAGAAGGCATGATGAATGAGCCTTGTAAGATATCAGCAATAAGATCTATTTAGTAGACCACCAAAGTCTTTCAGCAAATAAGACTATGGCTACCAAAGTAAGTGGTCAAAATGAACCACTGCTCTGATACCACTTGTTGGTGCCGGTGCAAACGAGTCTCACACGTGTATGAGGGGGGAATACACGTGTTCAGTGATTTTTAAAACTTTTTCTTCACTGAGGTCAGATGGGTCAGGTTATCCTGATATTTTTGCCCTGAGAAGCACAAATTGACCTAAGTCAAAGTCTACTGAGACAATGATCCTGAGCAGCTTTCAGAAGCTTCATATTAGCCCAACTGATCCTGAATTTATCAGAGATCCTGAGGAGCTTGGATCAGATAATTATCTTACTGAACACTCAGTAGAGTTAGTTCAGTTTGGTAACTATCTGTGCTAGCTACTCAAGTGTGCGGAATGGTTGGCCCTAAGTTTATACTCGTTTTAGCTTGCTGAAAATCTCTTCCTTAGTAAAATAGTGATTAAGGCTGTGAATCAATTAATGCACATTCAGTGGATTGATTCCAACTGAGTATCAGTGAAATATGCTTTTAGTGAAAAACATGCAACATATATAATGCAGTACAGAAAGCAAACAACACAGCAATTATAGTGGTTCAGAGACTCAAGCTCCTACGTCCACTCTCTCTGATCTTCAGAGAAATTCCTTAACCACTTCCTAAAGCTTTCAGGCTAACTCACTGTAGCTTACTCACTTTTCTACTTTGAGTTTTCTGGCTGACTCACTTCAGCTTACTAACTCAACACATACAAGTTTTCAGACTACCACAAGTAGCTTACTAACTTCTTCTCTAGAGTTTTCTGGCTGACTAACCTGCAGCTTACTCACTCTTTACAACTCTAACTCACCAACAAATCACACACACTCAAACTACCTTATCAAAGGGTTTGGGTTTGGGTTGGTTTCCATCTAGGGTGAGATATCCTTTACAATAAGGACAAAAGAAAAGGCTAGGATATCTCTACTAAGCTTTGGATATTTCTATCAATCTAGGCTTAGTGAATGAGCTCTCTTCAATGTGAAACACTTGGGAAATTCTAGGGTTTTCGAGTGCTTCAATTTGCAAGAATACGAATGAGCTCTTGAGTTGCTTGAAATTTCCCGTAACCTTTCAATGTAGAAGGTCACTGGTATTTATAGGCAACTTCTCCAAAGGTTAATATTGAAAAACTATCCGTTGGAAGAGATAGCATCAAGGGTTTCCTCTTCTGGTTATTGATGAACGACTATTTTAGGGTTTGAACACTCCATGTAGCCAAGCACCAATATCTGTGAGATGGAAGATATCAGACCTGACATTCCTCAGTGAGATGTTGCTTTCAGTGTCAGTAAAGTACAGTGCTGTTGCCTCCTCATTGGTTGAAATCTTTGTTTGAGCAGAGACAATCAAACGGCTCTTTGCCCTTGATCTAGTATGTTCCTTAATGTCCACAAATGTCTAACATTCTGTTTGTTTGTACTAGAAATGAACATAACACTGTTTCATAAAAATAGCTTGTTCAGGATCCTTTTGATCAGTACAAAAACAGTCTTCAGGATCTTCGGATCTCCAGGATTCTCCTGATTCTTCAGAGTCTTCAGGATCTTCGGATTTGGTTCATCTGATCAGTTCTTCTGATATGTATTTCTGATCAGGTCTTCTTGGTCTTTAGTAACTAAAATCCTGATCTATATCTGTTGACTATACATGGTGCAGATAATCCCGATCCCTAGCATCTATTGAAACCTGATCCTGATTCTATTCTATCAAGATGTCCTGATACATGTCATACTCAGGGGTTTTGGGATCTAATCAAAATCTTTATTAAATTCATCTCCCAACACCAACAAAGATTCACTGCAAAAAAAAAAATTGATTTTTCATGTCATTAATCCAGTCATTAAAAATTTATAGCTAAAAAGTTTTTAGGATGTGCTTAATATGAATTTCACAAATCTAGCTTGAGGATTTAATAAGTAAAAATATGTTTGTTTGTAGGATTATGCTATCTAGATTTCAAAAATCACAAAATTCCTAACTTAATTATATTTATACTCTTTTATATTCTCTCTCATACATTTTTTTCTTCCAATAACACACATTTTATTTTTCAAAATATAATAATCTCACAGTCATTAACTTTTACTATTTTTTTCTCAATTCTATCCTACTAGATCTTATCAACTAGACATACACAAAAGTCAAATTCATCTTTTTATTATTCATAAATTTCTCAATTAGAATATTTTCCCTCCCCCTGTAGCCTTGTAATTCAAAGGGATTGTTTGTTTCTAGCTATGTGGGGACTTGAAACTCTAAAAGAGCATCTCAACACAAATCTTTAAATGAAGTTCTCTGTACTCCACTTTCAAAATATTCTCCAACCATAAGCTTTAAATTTTACTCTATTTATTTTTTTATTAATTTTCAATATAACATAATCATTAAACTATATATTAATATTGATATTTAAATTTAAATTTATTATTCAAATTAAATTGTATAATTAAATACTTGATTAGTTAATTAAATTATTTAATTAATTACAAATATACTGCTTTTTTTTTCAAAAAATTATTATTCAAATTAAATTGTATAATTAAATACTTGATTAGTTAATTAAATTATTTAATTAATTACAAATATACTTTTTTTTTCAAATTCATAAGAAGTAAACAAATATGTAATTTTAAAATATTTATTTAAATATTAAATTATGAGACATATATTGACATAAAAAGATAAAATCGAAGGTAATCAAATGCAATAGTGCACAACACAAATACACTCATTACATATAAAATAGACTATGTAGGTCCCGAACGGGTTTTCGTGAGGGCAGAAGTTTAGAGGGGAGGGGTGAATAAACTTCTGAAAACTTTTGTGTGAGATCAGGTGTGAAAAGCAAGTAATCCTGATCAGAGTGCGTGTGAATCAGTTTGGACTGATATCTTACTAATCACCTGGGGGCAGATCGGTTCGGTGTCTATCAGTTTAACTGATGTGCGGAAGCTACGTTCTAACCTGTGTGAAAAATCAGTTTGCTCAAATCAGATTCTGAGTGATCTGGTTTAGATCAGATGACAAAGTGTCAAACTGATCAGATCAGTTGCTTGATGCAAATCAGATCCAGACTCAGAACATGTATGCAATATTAAAACAGGTAGTGTGCAAAGTGTAGAGCAGGTAAAAGAGATAATGCACAACATGTTTTATAGTGGTTCGGACAACCTGTCCTACGTCCACTATTTTCTATCAGCAGGGGCGCCAACTTAACCAACTTGGACTTAGTTTAATGTGTTAGTTCAACACAGTACAATCAGATGTTTAAGAGTTCTCACTCAACCGATCCCAGAAATCAGAAACTAGAAACCCTTGTCTGAAATCTTGCTAAACAACCTTAACCTAACTTTGTGGGTTTGGGTATAAGATTTGTTGTGTTCCAACTGGAATTCTATCCTAGTATTTGAGTTGCCTAAGGCATGTGGATAAGAATTCTACACTAAGAACTATGTGATGAACACTTAGAAAATATTCTTGATTTTGTGTTCTTCGTGCGGAAATCTTGATTGCTTGAGCTTGATGATTATTTTCGTGACCTTACAGTGAAGGTTGATCCCATATTTATAGATATGAATTTGAACTAGTCGTTGGAGAGCAATTTGAAATTCAGTTTATTTTAGGTAGTATGCAGGCTTGATGTGACTTGCTTCAGGGACGGCATGGCCGAAAGCATGTATGTTTGTCCTTTCTAGTCATTTGACTGTGCAACACCAAATCCCGCATTATCAGCTCTGTGCATACGTGTCTTATTCTCATTGGTTAACAAGTACACTTATTCAGTGTTTGGTTTGCCAACTAAGGTTGACATTCTTCTTGTCTGATTAACCTCGTATGATCTGGTGAACAATCAGTTGTCATCTGGTGCAAGTTGTCATCTGATATGTCTACCTTCTTGAGTCATCTGGTGCAAGTTGTCTTAGCTCAACTAGAAGACTCTCCTTTATTCTGATGTAGAACTTCTGGTCTTCTGGTCTTGTTCTTAGGATAATCTTATCTTCAAGTCTTCTGTCTCGTCTGATCTTCTGGCTCGTCTGATCTTCTGATCTTCTTCAAGACTTAACCTACTCATATTGAGTTCCCCCTCAATATGTGACCTATATACTACACCAGTTGTTCTATACAGTCATTATCAACTTGTCACCTTAAACTGTTATCTAGATCATCAGTCAGCTAACAGGTCTGACTGGTCCTATTAAATTCTGTTTTCGAACTTTCATCAAAACTCTAAATTTTCCAACAATTTCCCCCTTTTTGATGAAACCAAAACATTTGAGAAACCAACAACAGTTGATAAACTTATAAAGCGATAAAGAACAAATAATCAGAAGACAATGAGAGTTTGTCTTAGGATCAATAAGAATAAACTTTTCATTCATCAGATGTTATTAGTTACAGATTACATGTGAAAAGTTTCTGAATTAAATACAACTGATCCTAAAAATTATCTTCTGACTATCAAAATTTGGGAATGTATCCTTCCTGCATTTCTCGCAGATTTTGTGATACATCGAAGATACGATATAATTTTCACTTGACATCATTCAACTGCTGCGGATCAGTTATGCGAGCTTTTCCTATCAGATCAAAATAGAATCTCTCAAACGCCAATCTGTCAAAAGAACTATCCTTCTTCTTCTTGTACTCCAGCACATCATATGGGGGTGTGTGATTTTCGCGTTGATTATCTTGGCATCATATTCTAGCTCTTTCAAGAAGGTTGGATGTTTGTTCTCCATCCAGTTCAAAAATTCTTCATCAGGAGCTTCTTCAGTTGGCACAATATCCAGAACAAATGCATCCAGAAGCCATTATGTTCTAATCTTCAACCATTCCTTCATCCTTTCTTCATATTTATCATTCTTAGGAATGATATCTTCAACTTTGGCTGGAATCAGGGGTTCAACTGTTGGGATATTTTAGTTTTGATGAATTATGCCAAAACATTATCAACTTGTGTTTTTGAAGCTAATCTACAGATAACAAGTTGAGGGGGAACGAGAGAACAAATTGAGGGGGAACTCACAAAATCAGACGTAGATGATTGAGATCAGACGAGGCTGCAGATGAGACTGATCGAGATCAGATGAGTAAGATGAGTTCTGGAGTTAACTGATGAGCTGAGCAAAATCGAAGAGAAGAAAAGTTAAGCCACCGATCGAAGATCAGATGACAGATGACCCGATCGATAACTGTAACGGGACACTCGACGATGATCGGGAAGAATTGATGAGCCGATCCGGGTGATCGAAGAGCGCATAAGTCGATCGTAAAGAAACTAACCGAAGATTAGAAGAGAAGGTTGCAGATCGAAGAGGAATGATGAGATCGACGAGATCGACGTGATCGAGATCGAGATGAAGATGAGCAGATGATCAAGATCGACGCGGATTGAGATCGACAACTTAAACCGATATGCTAACCTAATATGCTAAATCGATGTACTAACTGATGAGATAAACCGATATGTCGACTGATGCTATATCGACCGATCATGTGAGCCGATCGATCAAAGAGAAGAAATCGATATCGAAAAACCGTAAATCAAGATACCAGATCAAGAAAAAAGTCATCGAAGAGAAGTTATCCAAGTCATATTCACCGAGAATCGAACGCAGCTGATGATCATCGCTTAACTGAAAGTGTTAGTGACTGAGGGGGGATGTCCGATTCGGAAGAGCCGAACTCAAGAAGTTCGAGTGTCAAGATGCCCGATCGACAAGGTCCGCTGAAGAGAAGTCAGCTGAAGGCTCAGATAGACCTGAAGGCTCAGATGGAACTGAAGACACTGAGACTCAGAGAATCCTGAATGATTCCAAGGCGAGGAATCTGAGGAATATAGCCGTTAGAATCAGCTGGCGTGGACCAATGAGAGGAAGACAACCAGCCTGGAAAAGCTGCAAGAAGCTACAGAATAGTATGGATTTGAATGTGACTCCATCCAACGGTAACATTCAAATCCACACTATAAATACAAGTTCTTCCCTCATTATCAGGTGTGGAAAAATGCGTGAAACATCCATCAAGCCAAATCATCAAGCATTCCCACCCTAGAACACAGAGCAAGAAATACACGCATATATTCAAGAGTGCTCTAGAACCCAATCTAAGCAACCCACGATGTATCCTAAGCTTAGAGAGATTTTTCCCATCCTTAGCATTAAGGCTAAACAAATGTAAGGGAAAATCTCAACCTAGTTGGAAACCAAACAATCTTATACCCAAACTCAAGAGTCGGTTAAGTTTGTAGGTGAGTGTGAACTCGGTAAACATCTAGCAATCCCGAAAGGGAGGGTAGGCAATCCCGTGAGGGTGATAAGTCCCGTTTGAGTGTGAACTCGGTAAACATCTGTTGGGTGTTGGACTAACACGTTAAACTAAGTCCAGTTGGTTAAGTTGGTGCCCCATGAAGGGAAGAGTGGATGTAGGACGAGTTGTCCGAACCACTATAAATTGTTGTGTTGTTTACTGCTTTATGTTCTTATATTGTCATATGCATTCGATTATAAGCAAAACACAACACATGAGCTTAAAACGCAAAAATTGGAATCACTCTGCCCTTACCCCTGTTTTATATGCATCGTTTTTAAAATGTTTTGCTTCCGCACGCGCAAAATGGGTTTTTCGACTTCAAAATCGGGACCATCAATTGGTATCAGAGCGGGAGCTCAAAAGATCGCTTTTTCAATGTGATCGCCTGAGCAGATCTTTTTAAAACAAAAACCCGATCTCTGTAAATGCATATATTTTAAATGTTTTGGCGTCATTATCAAAAAGGGGGAAATTGTTGGGATATTTTAGTTTTGATGAATTATGCCAAAACATTATCAACTTGTGTTTTTGAAGCTAATCTACAGATAACAAGTTGAGGGGGAACGAGAGAACAAATTGAGGGGAACTCACTAAATCGAGGCGTAGATGATCGAGATCGACGAATGCAGATGAGACCGATCGAGATCGATGAGTAAAGATGATTTCGGAGTTAAGCGATGAGCCGAGCAAAATCGGAAGAGAAAAAGCTTTTGCCACCGATCAAGATCGGATGACGGATAATTCGATCGAGATAACCGAAGCAGATTCGATCGGATGATCGGAAGAACGAGCAAATGATCGGTGATCGAAGAAGGCATAAGTGATCGTAAAGAAACCGACGGATGATTAGAAGAGAAGATTGCAGATTAGAAGAGGAACAGATGAGACCGACGAGATCGACGCGGATCGAGATCGATATGAAGATGAGCAGATGATCAAGTTCGATATGATTGAGATCGACAAAGTAAACCGATATGCTAACCTAATATGCTAAACCGATGTACTAACTCGATGCAGATAAACCGATAGGTCGACTGATAGTTATAATCGATCCGATCATGTGGAGCCGACGATCAAAGTAGAAGAAATCGATATCGAAACCGTAAATCGTGATACCAGATCAGGAAAGAAGTCATCAGAAGAGAAGTCATCTGAAGTCATATTCACTGAGAATCGTAACGCCGATGACGCTAGCTCGAGTGCTAGTGACCTCGAGGGTCAAGATGTCTCAATTCAGAAGAGCCGAACTCAAGAAGCCTCGAAAGTGTCAAGATGCCTCGATAAGGTCCATAAGGTCCGTCAAGAGAAGTAGACCAAGACTCGGGATGGAATCAAGACACCGAGACTCGAGAGAATCTGAATGATTCCAAGGCGAGGAATCTGAGGAATATAGCCGTTAGAATCAGCTGGCGTGGACCAATGAGAGCAAGACAACCAGCCTGGAAAAGCTGCAAGAAGCTACAGAATAGTATTTATTTGAATGTGACTCCATCCAACGGTAACATTCAAATCCACACTATAAATACAAGTTCTTCCCTCATTATCAGGTGTGGAAAAATGCGTGAAACATCCATCAAGCCAAATCATCAAGCATTCCCACCCTAGAACACAGAGCAAGAAATACACGCATATATTCAAGAGTGCTCTAGAACCCAATCTAAGCAACCCACGATGTATCCTAAATTTAGAGAGATTTTTCCCATCCTTAGCATTAAGGCTAAACAAATGTAAGGGAAAATCTCAACCTAGTTGGAAACCAAACAATCTTATACCCAAACTCAAGAGTCGGTTAAGTTTGTAGGTGAGTGTGAACTCGATAAACATCTAGCAATCCCGAAAGGGAGGGTAGGCAATCCCGTGAGGGTGATAAGTCCCGTTTGAGTGTGAACTCGGTAAACATCTGTTGGGTGTTGGACTAACACGTTAAACTAAGTCCAGTAGGTTAAGTTGGTGCCCCATGAAGGGAAGAGTGGATGTAGGACGAGTTATCCGAACCACTATAAATTGTTGTGTTGTTTACTGCTTTATGTTCTTATATTGTCATATGCATTCGATTATAAGCAAAACACAACACATGAGCTTAAAACGCAAAAATTGGAATCACTCTGCCCTTACCCCTGTTTTATATGCATCGTTTTTAAAATGTTTTGCTTCCGCACGCGCAAAATGGGTTTTTCGACTTCAAAATCGGGACCATCAATTGGTATCAGAGCGGGAGCTCAAAAGATCGCTTTTTCAATGTGATCGCCTGAGCAGATCTTTTTAAAACAAAAACCCGATCTCTGTAAATGCATATATTTTAAATGTTTTGGCGTCATTATCAAAAAGGGGGAAATTGTTGGGATATTTTAGTTTTGATGAATTATGCCAAAACATTATCAACTTGTGTTTTTGAAGCTAATCTACAGATAATAAGTTGAGGGGGAACGAGAGAACAAATTGAGGGGGAACTCACGAAATCAGACGTAGATGATCGAGATCAGACGAGGCTGCAGATGAGACTGATCGAGATCAGATGAGTAAGATGAGTTCCGGAGTTAACTGATGAGCTGAGCAAAATCAGAAGAGAAGAATAGCCATCTTCTAACCGTTTGATCGAAGATCGATGACCGGATGACCCGATGATAATGAGACTGGATGATGAAGAAGAACAGAACGATCCGGTGATTAAGGAATGATTCGTAAAGAAACTTTTTTAAGATTAGAAGAGAAGGTTGCAGATCAGAAGAGGAACAGATGAGACTGATCGAGATCAGACGTGATCGAGATCAGATATGAAGATGAGCAGATGATCAAGATCAGATGTGCTAAATGGTCATTTATTTCATCAGCAAACAAATCTAAATGGTCAAGTCTTTGCCCATATGATTCAACAGTTTGAATCAGATCTTCTGTTGTACTGATGATGTTGGCTGGTTTCTCAACCTGTCCTTCCCCCTTTTTGGTTTGATCAAAAATATAGTTGAGGTGAGAAGTCAGGGAGCCAAAACTAACTGCAACAACTTGATTTAAATCGTGCACAGAGAGTCCTGCAGATTGAACTATTTGTTCTTGAATTTTTGCTCATCAGTTCAGATTTTGCAGCTTTAATCGCAGTTGAGAATGTAAGCAGTAGTTTGTCAAGCTTCTCCTCTGTCTTTTCAAGCTTTTCTATGGCCATCAAGAGAGATACTTGAAGTTGATCGACTTGGGCCATCTTCTCACCAAACAACTGTTTGAATTCACCATTTAGTGCAGTCATTGTCTGGTGGAACTGATCTTTCAACGCTTCAATTTGGGAGATGGCAAACTCCCTCTGATCTTTCAGTTAGCGAATGCACGCTAGTCGTTGATCAGTTATGGTATTGCTAACCGAGTTAGCCAATACCCCTTCAACCTCTTCCTTCAGCAGATCCTTAAAACTTGATCTGATTTCCCGCAACTGATCAAAGGTAATATGTTAGCAGGTATGCTTTGTATAATCTGATCTGCTGGAAGTTGAGGGCCAATCGTTGCCTCAGTTGCCTTTGCCTCCAGTGGCTGGTCTTGAACTGTGTCACCAAGACCACCTTCATCGGCAGCTCCTGCATCTCTCATAACAGTTCTATCTATAGTATGTCTTCATCAGAACCCACAACAACCCTTTCAAGGGGTTTACCCAACTTTTTGTACACCAGAGCCTTCACTGCTTCTTCAGATATAAGCTCAACTGGTGATCCTACTCCTGCTGCCTTCTTCATGTCAAAATCGAAGTCAGCAAATTCGTCTGGTCCACCCATCTGTTCCTTCAAAACAATGAAGTCTGAGAATTTTTTAGTCTTAGATCTCTCCAGGTGAGAATTTCAATTAATTCATGTTTGATTCTCGGTTGATCTCCCAATTTTGGGAATAGTTCATTCAAATCCCGTTCCACTCTAAGTCTGATCATTTCTCTCGAGTAAATCATCTTCGACTCTTGATTCGAGGAAGAGAAAGGAGGAGTAATTGAGAAGCAGCGATTGGAAAAAAAGCGGATGGTTGTTGAGGCTGAGTGGACTCAACAGGTGGCGGAGTAGAAGTGGATTTTTTTGGTGTGGCTCGCTGATCTGAGGGTTGTTGAGTTGAAGAATGTTCTGGAAGGGGCGGTTGAGCAATCTGTGCTTGAGTGGGTTGCTCATCAGTTTGGGCTTGATCGGATGGTGATCGGATTCGCTCAACCTTGGGAGATGGAGAGAGAGTCATACGCTTAGCAGGAGGTGATCTGATGGGTGATTGTGCGCACGACTGGGGAGAAGGTGATGTGTGAAGCGGGCCTCTCGAATTTATCGACAGATTTTTTCTGTGGACCAGGTTGAGCTGCGGCTTCTTCTTTGTCTGACTCATCTTCCAGGAATAGAGTCATCGGAGCTTGCTTCACTTTCTTTAGCCTCTTCGCCTGTTCTTTCGTAAGAAGCCTCTTTCTCTTAGGTGGATAGGCTGACGCAGCTGAGGCAGTTTCCTTTCCCTTGCCTTTCCTGATGGTCATCCTCGTGTCGTCATCAGAGGACCGAAAATGGCAGTGGTACTGGTCAGAAATGCCTTGTAATTCTTCAGCCCCTTCTGGTCCCATTGAGAAGATGGAAATTTGTCCCTCAGAATGACTGCTACTTTGTTCAGGTTGCTGATCCTCTTGCGCAGAAAAATTTCTCTCTGTTCATTTACACCGAACTTAGCTTGTTGTAACAGAATTGCCTTCAGGAATCCTGCCCAGTTGATGTTTGTGGCTCCATCCACAATTGCTGCCATACAGTGCATTTTGACAGTAGTCAGTCCATCAGGGCTGAAGGAGATTCCCATAATTGTCATATCAAAGAGCAGACGATACTTCCTCTTCAGCATTGGTCTGACAAAATTTGCAGTGTGTGGTTTATCAGCTTCTCTGAACAGTTGATCTCTTATCTGCTCCTCTTCATTTTCTCTGTAGTGAGCAGGTGAAATTTTCCCTTTGGGCAGATTAAACAGTCAAGTGATATCTGCATTAGTGACTCTAATCTCTTCACCATTGACAAATGATGACAGTTCATCACCAGGTGTCACTACTTCCAAATTGCGCAAAAACTCCAAAGCTTCATACTACATAATTGGGTTGGAGTGGGCTGAACAGTATTGTTCAAGTCCACATCCCTTCAGTAATTGTTCCACCTCCATTGATTCGGGATCTCGAGTAATCCCAAATACCACATAATCTTCTACAATTTGATTTGATAGATTTGCATAGTTGCACATAATTTTTCCCATTCCGTGTTTTGCCATCTAAGATGAGGAAATCTTTGTGAGATTTGTGCATATAAAACAAATCACATATATAGTTCTTCAGACATATAATCGATGTTTGATTTATCACAATAAGCACACAGACATCAAAAAATAGGTACCGCATAGCATATATGGTAAGTTTGTATCTTATAGACATACCCAAATACATAAAGCTGAAAGAAATAAGCGAAAATTACCAGATTCTTGCTTCTTGAATTTAGAAAAGATGAGTTGCAAGAAATATTGCTTTTGAATTTGCAGAGTATAGGTGAATTTTAGAAGATTTGGGGTAAATAAGTTTTGAAGGGTTTTTTACGAAGGTTATATATATTGAAAAGGAGGGAAAACTAATTTGGAAAACTGAGATTGGAAAACCAAACGTTTGAACAAGATGAACGATTGAGATTAAGCGGAAAGGATTGATCGTGCGGTCAGAGAATACAAACACGATTACCTTTTTGGATTTAAAAACGCAATTAATAGCAATTAAAACATATTCCCTACGTCCGCATTAAATGCTCTGCGGGGCGTGTGTCATAAAAATATGTGCACAGTAAAAGTAGATATTATCAGATAAATGCATATGAATAAACAGAAGGACAAAGAAGCAGAAATGCGTATCTGATTGACTGATGTTGTAATCAGTCAATATCCCATGAATTCTGTTCAGGTCTGACTAATTTATGTTGATCTTTTTTTCTGCTTAATCCTTTGTATTTTCCCAACAATATCTCACTTATCAGATCAAATCTCTTCTGATTATATCTGATCAGTTGAAGTCTCCCCTTAACCTACTAACCCTTTTCTAATCAGTTCCAGACTGAACCTTCCTGATCAATTGAGATTCCATCTCTCAACTGATCTTTCTTTTCTGGTCAGTCTCTTAACCAACTGGTCCTGGAGATCAGTCCACCAAAGATTTTTGGTGCACTTTCTCCTAAATCCAGAAGTCCTAGCTCATTACATAGTATTCTGAATCTGACTTTAGCTAGTGGCTTGGTTAAGATATCAGCTCTCTGCTTATCAGTATGAATCTTTTACATTCTAATATTCTTCTTTTCTACATGATCTCTTAATAAAATGATGTCTGCCATCCACATGCTTGCATCTTGTATGTAGAACTGGGTTCTAAGTAATTGCAATAGCACTATTACTGTCACAGAATATGGGCACATTCGTAGCTACAATGTTATAATCCTCATTTGAGCTTTTGACTAAGCCAGAAAGCTCACTTTGGGGAGCAAAGATCATCGGCTTGTTTTCTTATTATATATGTTCGCTTGATGGTAGTAGAAGAGTATGTGGCAACAGATGTCTGTTTCTTTGAGAACCAAGATATCAGTTTACTTCCTAAGAACTGACATGTACCTGAGGTTGATTTTCTGTCTATTCTGCAACCTCCATAATCAGAATCAAAATACCCACTAAGCTCTATATTATCATCTGATGGGTAGAATAAACCAAGGTTTCATCGTCCCTTCAGATACTTAAGCTTAGTCGCTTCGTGTGGCTTTGCATTGATTTTCTTGAGAAACGAAATCGCACATACACCCATCGCAAATGTTATATCCGGGTCCAATGGCGGTCGGGTATAGTAAGGATCCAATGAGAGCCCTATATTCTTTCTGATTATTTTTCTGACCATTCTCATCTGGATCCATCTTGAATCCAGTAATCATAGGAATTTTTGCTTCCTTACTATTTTGAACTCCAAACTTGGCCAACAAATTCCTAGTGTATTTTGCCTGACAGATGAATATCCCTTCTGTACTTTGCTTAACTTGATGACCCAGAAAGTAATTCATCTGACCTATCATGGACATCTCAAACTTCCTTTGCATCAGTTTGCTGAATCTTTCACATAAGCTCTTGTTGGGAGATCTGAAGATGATATCGTCCACATAAATCTGAACCATCAGAATATCTTCACCATCTTCTATTCTGAATAAGGTTCTATCCACTGTTCCTTTAGTGAATCCACTGACTATAAAGAACTGAGATAGTGTATCATAGCAGGCACTAGGAGCTTGCTTCAGGCCATAAAGAGCTTTTCTTAAACGGTACACCTGGTTGCCTACTTCAAAGCCAGGAGGTTGTTCAACATAAACTTCCTCCGCTAGTACCCCGTTTAAGAATGCACTCTTTACATCCATCGATACACAATAAACCCCTCAGGGAAAAAGATATGCCGTAAATAATCAGATGGTTTCAAAAGCGCGACCGTTTGCAAAGGTCTCATCATAATCAATTCCTTCTGATTGTGAATATCCCATAGCAACAAGTCTTGCCTTATTTCTGGTGATGACATTGTTCTCATCCCTCTTGTTCTTGAATACCCACTTGGTGCCTATCACATCTTGATGAGTTGGTCTGTCTACCAGTTTCCAAACCTGATTACTTTCGAACTACTCTAATTCTTCTTGCATAGCCAGAATCCAGTTGGCATCTTGCATAGCTTCTTCTATTCTGGTAGGTTCCTTCAAGGACAGATAGCAACAATACATGGCACTTTCACCAATCTGATGTCTAGTTTTAACTCTATCAGACGGGTCTCTGATGATCAGATCAGTTGGATAACTGGTTATCCAGGTCCTTCTTTTCTAATTTTCATCTGATTGGAGATCATCATCCTTTTCTGATAGTGATTCATCACTAGAGGTTGGGAGAGGTACAGTAATAGGATCCACTTGGCATGGACAAGTCTCAGCTGATGTTGGAATCAGCATATGTTGATGTCTGTCTGTAGGAACATCAGGTGTTCCCCCTGAACTAGATGGTTCAGTTGTTACTATTTCAGCTGTACCAGCTTGGTCTGATTGACCTAGTGAATCATTAAGATCAAGCTTTGGGACATACACTGTTACGTGATCTGGTCCCTTTTCTTTGATACTTAACTGATCCATTTTCTGAGCATCAGGTACCGGTTGATCTGGTACTGCTTGTTCTGAGGAAGATTTCTCTTGTTCAAAAGATGTCTCATCAAAGACCAAGTGAGGTGTTTCTTCCACAACTAGGGTTTGCCTGTTGAACACCCTGAAAGCTTTGCTGGTTGAGGAATATCCTAAGAATATAACCTCATCTGACTTGGCTTCAAAGGTTTTCAACTGACTCTTCCCATTGTTGTGAATGAAACACTTGCACCCAAAAACATGGAAGTAAGAAACACGAGGTTTTCTACCCTTCCACAGTTCATAAGGTGTTTTGAAGTAAATCTTGGTCAGAGAACATTTGTTCTGAGTATGACATGCTGTGTTGATAGCTTCTGCCCAGAAACGGTTTGGAGTTGCATGTTCAGCCAACATTGTGCGAGCAACTTCTTTGAGTGTTCTGTTTCTCCGTTCTGCTACGCCATTCTGTTGTGGTATTCTTGCGGCTGATGTTTCATGTTTTATACCAAACTTAGTGCAAAAGTCGGTAATAAAGGAGTTCAGAAACTCTGTACCTTTATCTGATCTGATTTTTACAATACTGAAACCCTTCTCATTTTGTAATTTCTTGAGCAACTCAGGTATCTTTGTTGTAGTCTCATTCTTCTTATACAAGAATACAACCCAGGTAAACTTGGAATAATCATCCACGATTACCAGAGTGTATTTGCGTTCGCTGAAACTAAGTGGTGTAACTGGTCCAAACAAATCCATGTGGAGCAGTTGTAATACTCTGCTGGATGTTGGTCCTGGGATCCCCTTGAATGAGGCTTTAACCTATTTTCTCTTCTGACATGCGACACATGTCTGCTCCTTAGAGAATACCTCATTTGGGAGACCCTCAACCAGGGACATCCTTGCTATCTTGTTAAGAGTCTTGAAGTTCAGATGGCTCATTCTTTTATGCCAGAGCCAACTGCTGCTTTTGGAACTCTTAACAATCAGGCATGCATTTCTTGGACAACTGTTCCAGACTGCAGTGTAGATCGTTCCTTTCCTTGAACCAGTTAGCAAAATCTGTTGAGTAGTTCGATTCTTGATAGTGCATTGATCAGTCGAGAACTCAACGCTGAATCCGTTATCACGGAATTGTGAAACCGATAATAGGTTGTGCTTCAAACCATCGACATACGAGACTCATGTAACATGTACATCATCATTCTCTAAGGTTCTGAATCCTCTGGTAAAACCAAGGTTATCATCACCGAAGAGTACACGTGGGCCTTCTTGTTCTGTGTATGAACTGAGGAGATGTTTGTTTCTAGTCATGTGCCTTGAGCATCCACTATCGATGTACCAGAAAGGTGCTTGTACACCTCCTTTATTGGCCAAACCCACTCGAACCTGCAATCAAATCAGGCTTTAGGTACCCCTTTAGGATTGGGTCCTGAGGGGTTAGTGTTACCTTTAGGGATCCATACAAACAGGGCACTTCTATGGTAATCTTCAAGATCAGAATGCCTGATTTGTCTCCCATAAGCATCTACATAATCATACATCTCTTCATGTGCTTTCTGATCAGTATGATTATGAGTGTGAACCTTGGATGAATCAGAAGACTTGGGATTTTTCTGGTTAGTTTGTCTTCTTTTAATCCAGTATCGTTCTGGTGCAGATGTCCTGGATTTCTGGTTGAATGGATAGGTATGACTGCTACCATCAAACGATTCATATATCTTTTACACAAATGGTTTCTGCAGTTTACCCTTAGCATGCTGATTAGGCAGCTTGACCTGATTAGGTTTCAGATCAGACTTTCCCTTGCGAGGTTGTCCTTTCTGATTCCTAATCTACTATTCAGATTGAGGTCTCTTCAGAAGAACATAATTTTTCTGTTGATTCCTCGGCTGATGCTTGATCAGTTGAGGTTCATTTATGTTCTTTTCGATCGATCAGCACCCGCTTTTTACCTGCTCAAAGAAAGTTCTTTTTTCCTTCTTTGATACAAATTTGGCATTTCGTGTATCTTGTCCAGAAATCTTCCTAAATTCACTTTTGGACTGTGAACCAGGTTGGACATATGAGGATCCAGAAGGGCTATCAAACCCAATACCCTTCTTATCAGTTGGCTTCCGAAAGTAGTTTGTTATTTCATCAACGTTTTTAGAAGCTTTTCCAAAAATCTCTACTTTCTTTCGCAAACTGTCCTCACTTTGTATTGGAGGATTTTGAGATCATCAGCTTGTTTCTTGTTAATAGCTTGATGTTCCTTAACCGTTTTATCGATCTTAAAAGAACCGACTTTTCTAAACTCGATTCGTAGTCATCTTCTGAACAATCTCAACTGATTTAAGTTCAGCAGCTTTACTTATGGCATTTTCCTTGACAAGCTGAATGATCTCTGCCCCCAGCTTATCGTTCTCAGCTTCCACTATTGTATAAGTGTCTACTGCATTAGAGAGATCATCAAGCAATTGCTCATTGTAGAATTTTGCAGAGGTCAATCTCTCCCGGCGGTCAATGGTTTTTTAAAAAGACATCGTGTGAAACAGAAAAACCTGAAGGTTTAGAGTTTTACATCGATTGATCAGCATCCTTGGCCATGAGGCAGATGTCGTCATCAGATGAGAACTTCATATCATCGAAGTTGTCGAAATCATCAGCAGTGGTCATCAGGCAGAAGTCTTCTACAGATGAGAAACTAGAATCATCTGAAGGCAGATAAGAGTCATCTATCCCAGATGTATCATCAACCATGGTTTTTTTGTCTTTGTATCTTTACTCTCTTCTGTTCCGCTTATCTTCTCTTTCCTTTGGAGTCGTCGAATAGGCGATCACTTTGTAGTGACTCGGGTTTCGATAATTTAAACATGCTCCGTGTTCCACGAATTTCTTCCGCCAGTGAATCATTTCTTCTCGTAGGAGGATATCGTCGGTGACTTCCCAAGATGGCTCAGAATCGAATTTTTTCTTTCTGATCTGTTGTCTCTTCTATCATCAGAACGATCATCTCTCTTCTTATCTTCTCTGCGATCATCTATATGATCATCTTTTCTGTCATTAGATCGATTCCTTTCTTGTGATCTGTCCGAAGATCTCCTATCTCTTCCTCTGCTGTTCTGATAGTCTCTATAAAATTTTCGATACTTTCCTAGTTGAATATTTAACCTTTCATGCTTTCTGGTTAGCAAAGCAATCTGTTCAGTCTGACTCACAATGTTTCCAATAGCTTCTGTAGGCTTCAAACTGCTGCTAGCTGCCTTGAATGCAACTGCTTTTGATGTGGCATGTGTGACTTCAGCAGGTGACTCGTCTTCTTCTTCTTGTCCTCTTTCGATCAGGTCAAATTCATGGGCCTTCAGACTGAGAAACAGGTTGTTTGGCTTCATTTTGGCAATATCTTGACAATCCTTTATCACTGTTACTTTCATATCCCATTTTTTAGTCAGAGATCTCAATATCTTGTAGCTAATGTCTTTGTCAGACATTTCTCGTCCCAGTTTATGAAGCTTGTTAACTGACATGGTGATTCGTCCATCGAGCTGATTTATGGTTTCATTTGGCAGCATCTTGATTTTTTCAAACTTAACCAGTTCAGCTTGCAATCTGCTGTCCTTGATCAAATCGTTTCCTTCACACATCTCAGCAAGTGTATCCCACATCTGCTTCACAGTCTTGAGATACTTGATCTTCTCACGTGTTATCTTGTCCATCGTCTTCATTATGATATATCTGGCCACTGTATCCATATTGGACAATTTTCTTTCCTCGGCATCCATCAGTGAAGGACTCTTTCAGATTCTAACTCCAGTTGGAAATTCTGGACCACCTCCTTCAGCTGGGTTGTTGTGATAGATAATGATGGGTCCTTGTTCAAGAACTTCCATCATTCTGTTGCTTATTGCACCCAGATGGTTGCTCATGAGTATGGTCCAGGCAGATCATGATACATACCAAAGTATTATTCATGCTGAATGTGAGTTTTGGAAACAGATGAGTTTTAAAATAGGTTTTTCAAAGATCTGTTCAAGTGACCACAATGGTTCTTGTTGGGGTTATACGTCAAAGTATGCTTTTACTTTGTATAACCTATGTATTAAACACTTATTTACTGAAATAAATTGTTTATCACTGTTGCTTTAAATATGATTGAATGTTATATATATTTATTGCAAACCGTTCATAGCACGCGTCTGTGTTTCACAACTTAGATAGATCCGAACAATCTATTTGTAGAAGTTGATGTGTAAGGCTCAGATTGGCTTGTCTTTACCAAGAGATTACACTAGTGCATTCGATGCGCTGAAGCGGACCTACAAAGAGGATAAACTCATTCGCACTGACTTAAGGGATGAAGAATTAGACCTCAGTGGTTGTTGATTTCTTAATCTCTGTCACTTAATAAGGACTTTGTGTGATTAGTAGTTATTGCTTTGACTTATAAATGGGAAGAGAATCATTGCGACTTCGATACCCTATATCTTGGGCAATAATATTATTTGCACGACAGTAGCTAAATTAATACAGAGAATCGTGTGCTTGTAAAAGTCTTGCTTGATTGGTCCCGTAGGTGGGCTCGGAACCTTTATCATACCAAATCTTACAAGTGGAATTAATTTTCCGGTATGGATAATAAAGCTGGGCTGTCCTTACTCCAAGGATAAAGATATTAATTAATATAAAGCTTTTCAGTGGCTTAATTAAATAATGGTGTAGGTCCCGAACGGGTTTAGTGAGGGCAGAAGTCTAGAGGGGAGGGGTGAATAGACTTCTGAAAACTTTTTGTCAGATCGGGTGTGAGGCGATTTAGCGATCGAAGTCTGAGTGAATCATTTGGTCGATAACCAACTTCTTGTCGCATGAAGGCAGATCGATTCGTAACTATCGTTTAATCGATGTGTGGAAGCTTAAGTTTTACCCGTGTGAAAAACCAGTTTTGATAAATCAGATTCCAAGGTTAATCTTTTAATCAGTTGACTGAAGTGTCAGGTTTGATCAGATCAGAAGCTTGGTGCTAGCTGATCTCAACTTGGAATATGTATGCGCTTTAAAGGTTGTGTGCGATTGTGTAATCAGTTAATCAAAGCGGTAAAGGCACACAAGATTTATAGTGGTTCGGACAAACCCGGTCCAAACGTCCACTCTTCCTATCACAATGGGCACCTACTTAACCAACCGGACTTAGTTTTATGTGTTAGTCCAACACAAGACACCAACTAGATGTTTAAAGAGTTCACACTCAACCGATCCCGAGAGATCGTAACTAGAAAAAAACCCTGATCCGAATCTTGCTAAACAACTTAACCTAACTTGGGGGTTTGGGTAAGATTGTTTGGTTCCAACTATGAAATCTTTTCTTGCGTATAAGTAGCCTAACAGCTAGATGAAAATATTTTTATGCTAAGAACTTATGGGATGAACACTTAATAAAAATAATCTTCTTGATCGTGTTCTTCGTGCGGAAATCTGATATTAGCTTGAGCTTCTTGATTGTTCAGTGTTTCCGTTGTTCGCGTATTTTTTTTTCACTCTAAAGTGTGATCCCATATTTATAGACCTTGAAATCAAAGAGCCGTTGGAGAGCAATTTGAATTTCAGGCTATATTTGGTAGACTTGCAGGATTGATGTGACGTGCTTCAGAACGGCATGGCGCGAAAGCGTGAACTTGTATTTTATAGTCGTTAGAGAGAAAGAAAGATCGAATCCCTTTACTTGTCGACTCCGATCATACGTGTCTTGTTCTTATTGGATAGCAGACTCACTTTTCAGTGATGTTCTTCCAACTAAGCTTGACATTCTTCTTGTTCAGATCATCGACGTATGATTAGGTGAAACATCAGATTTCACCTGGTGAGTGACTTTGATCGGTCTACCAATCGAGAGTCTTTCAGGTCTTGGGTTGACTTAGCTTCAACTAGCGTAATGATTCGGCCGATGTAGGTCTTCCGTCCGATCTTCTCGAAGTCATCCGATCTTCAAGTATTCTCAATTTGAGCTTCATGACTTGGTGAGATATTCGACTAGATCGATCGATCCGATCTTCTACGTTCTTTCAGATTCTCGGCCCTCCGGATATCACCGTCCCTCGAGTCTTCAGATTCGACCTATACATATTGAGTTTCCCCTCAATATGTGACCTATCTATTACATCGGTTGTTCTATACAAGAATTATCAATCGGTCTCCTATAGAAAGGTAATATAAACATCAATACCTAACAGTCCGATTGGTCCTATTACATGTGTTTTGGAACTTTCATCAAAACTATAAATTTCCCAACAATTTCCCCCTTTTTGATGAAACCAAAACACTTTGAGAAACCAAATACAGTTGATAAAAATAGAACAGTTAAGAGCATATAATCAGAAGACAATGAGACTTTGTCTTAGGATCATAAAATAAACTTTTCTCATTAAAGAATGATGATTACATGTTACATCAGAAAAGTTTGAAAATAAGAGCAGCTGATCCTGAGTAGTCTTCTGATTCTTCACTCTTTTAGGCTTGTATCCTTCCGCATCTCTCTTTGATCTTGAGGTACGTTGAAAATCTGATAAAGTTTCCATTTGACATCATCAGTCTGCTGAGGATCAGTTATGTGCGTTCGCAGGATGTCAAAATAGAATCTTTGAAATGCCAGTCTGTCAAATGAGCCATCTGCCTTCTTCGAGTATTCCATCAGATCATACTCTTGGCGAGTTATTTTTACATTGATCACCTTGGCCTCATTTTCCGAGATACATTTCGTAAAAATCCGGTATTTATTTTCTATCCAGTTGAGGAATTCTTCATCCGGAGATTCTTCATGGAACAAGATTGAGAACAAAGGCATCCGAAGCCATTCCTCCTCGATCTTATTCCATTCCTCAAATTTCTTGGCATCGCAGCTACATTTTTTGGGATGATTTCATCAACTCTTTTTGGCGGCTTAGGTTCGAATACGGATTTTCCAAATTTCTTCCTTTCTTCACTCTCAATTTGAATTTCTTCTTGATTTTACGCCTCATTTTTTTTTTAACGCCGCTTCTTTCTTCTTGGCTTTTTCAGCTTCTTCACCATATCGCTCTTTGGACATCTTTTTCGGATAAAGATCGGCTGGTTGTGCTTCTTGTGACTATCTCAAGTTTTTGATGTCCCTACACATTATTATGTCGCGGGTTGGTTTTCATTTCGTCCTTCCCCTTTTTGGTTTGATCAAAAAGAGTAGTGAGGTGGGAGGTCGAGAACCAAAGTTGTGCGATCGCGACGTTTTGTTGAGATCTGCAAGATATGCCTTGAGTTTGGCAGATTAGATGAATCGTCGACATCGGCTAAAATCTTGGCGATTCCATGGCGATGAGAGTGTTTTAATCAACCTTTGTCAATTTTCTCTTCTGTTAATTCAAGCTTGTCGTTGAGCATCGAGAAAAGGTGTAGCCGTTAGGAGAGGTAGCTAAAGCATGAAAATCCGCAATTTGCTCGAATCCCCGATCATACGTGTCTTGTTCTTATTGGATAGTAGACTCACTTTTCGAAGTGTTGTTCTTCCAACTACGCGTTTGACATTCTTCTTGTTGGATCATAGGCGTATGATTAGGTGAAACATCGATTTCACCGGTGAAATTTCGATCCGATCGGACTGAATCGGTCGGTCTATTCGATAGAGTCTTAAAGTGCCGGTTGACTTAGCTTCAACTAGCGAGACTCGGCCGATGTAGGTCTTCCGTCCGATCTTGGAAGTCATCCGATCTTCAAGTATTCTGAATTTGAGCTTCATGACTTGGTGAGATATCGAGATCTAGATCGATCGATCCGATCTTCGTTTCTTCTCTTGCATTTCGCCACATTTGATATCGGTTGTCCTTGAGTCTTCAGATCTGACCTATACATATTGAGTTTCCCCCTCAATATGTGACCTATCTATTACATCAGTTGTTCTATACAGTAATTATCAACTGGTCTCCTATAGCAGGTAATATAAACATCAGTCAGCTAACAGGTCTGACTGGTCCTATTACATGTGTTTTTGGAACTTTCATCAAAACTATAAATTTCCCAACAAATGGACTAAATAATCTTAAACACGGGAAATAATAACCGGGAGCCATATTCCCGTAATATGGGTTAAGATTGGATAGTGCAATATTAATTATATAGTGGTATTAATTAATATTAATGGGCTGAATTATATTGTGGCTCAATATTGGAATTCAGAAGTCCATTGGAAGGTCCATCTTAATTCTCCTAAAGGCCCCTCAAGTAGCCCAATTAAAGTCCAATAAATAAAAGTTGCTTAAAATAAAATAAATTATTGTTGTTTATATTTCCTTGTTTTTTTTGAAAATATTAAAGAAAAGAGGGAGAAGAATTTTCTTGAAAAGATTTTATGGAAAGGAGATAATGTATTCTTGGAATACAAGATTATCCCATAAATTCAAGAAAACTCCCACTTGGCTTCTTTAATAGGGAATTTCGAAAATAATGTATAAGAAAGGGAAGAAAGATTTTCTTGATTTTCTTGGAAAGATTTTATGGAAAAAGATATGTATTCTTGGAATACAAGAATATCTCATAAATTCAAGAAAGATCCAATCTTGCAAATCTTCTTGTTTTTTTCGAAAAATAAGGCTAAATAAGGGTGTGAGATTTTTGTGGAAAAATACACATGGAAAGAAGAATATATTGGATATATTCAAGATTTCTTGGAGATCAAGAAAAGATCTTTCCTAGCCCTAATTGTGCTCCAAAATTTCGAAACCCCCACTCTTATATATAGGGGATGAATTTTTCATCTCCAACTAGTGTGTTCCATGCGTTGGAAATATTAGAAATCCACAAAGGTGGTGCAACAATAATTTTATTTTCCTTGTTTATAAATCGTTCATCGGAGAACCTTCCACCGGGTTATTGGACGAAAACTTGGGAATACTTGAGAAGGACTTTTGGTGGGTATCCAGATACTTGATCCTGTCTGTCTCAGATCGTCTCTCCAACGGGTATGTTTACGTAAACTCCTAGAAATTCCGCATGCTAGGATCTTTTACGTGAAATTTTATTTGCATGTTGTTGGATTAATTATTATTTGAATTCACTTAGGTAAATTTATGCTAGTAATAATTGTTAATTAAAAATTGTGTTTATGAGGTCATCCCGATAGATCCTAGCATATGTTATCCCAACAACTGGCATCAGAGCCCTGGTTCGGGCTCTGATCTTTTAAATTGTAATTTAAATTATTGTTCATTAAAATTGAAATTGGATAGTAGAACTGTTAGATCTGTTTTGCAGGTATCCAATTGTCATGGTATTTTAATGTGCTTATTTACATGCAAATAAATTGTTGTTTTTTTTTAATTCGATTCGTTCGGATTCGTTTTGCCTCGTGAGAAAATCCACGAGTAGATTAGGATTTGTTTGATTTGTTCAATGTATTAGACTAGTCTAGATCTAGGTTTATTTATTTTTCGTAAATAAATTGTAACCGGATCGTGAACGAAGATGGAGACGAAGAATTAAAGACGGACATCCAAGTGCCCGAACGTACGCGGGCTAGGCCAAGGCGGAGCACGATGTAAAGGTTTAGCTGACTGATGACTTAGAATCAGAATAGGATGACCAACTGAAATGTATAGACAACTGATGTATAAGATAGGTCACATCTCAGTATGTATAAGTCAGAAGACCAGATGAGGTCAGAAGGTCAAAAGACAAGTCGAGTCAGAAAACAAGACAAGTCAGAAGACCAGACGAGCTCAGAAGATCAGAAGAGCCTGTTAGTCAGATGATCAGGTGAAGACATGAAGCTCGAGGTCAGATGACTACCAGAAGATCAAGACCAGAAGACCTACATCAGTCGAGTATGCTAGTTGAGCTAAGACAACTTGCACCAGAAGACTCTATCAGGTAGACTGATCAGTTTTATCTGATCAGGCCAGCTCACTCCAAGTGTTAACTGATGTTACACCAGGTCATTCGTTGTCAATAAGAACAAGATGAATGTCAACTTTAGTTGGTAGAACAAACACTGAAAAGTGTACTTGTTAACTAATGAGAGCGAGACACGTATGTACGGAGCTGAAAATGCGGGATTCGACGCTGCATAAGTCAAACAGCTAGAAAGGACAAACATACATGCTTTCACGTCAAATCAACCCTGCAAACTACCAAAAATAACCTGAAATTCAAATTGCTCTCCAACGGCTCTTTGATTTCGAGGTCTATAAATATGGGTTTGCTCTTCAGAGTGAAGACACGAAAATTATCATCAGGCTCAAGCTATATTCAAGATTTCTGCACAAAGAACACAAAATTCAAGGTTATTTTATAAGTGTTCATCCCATTAGTTCTTAGCTCAGAATTCTTATCCTCTAGCTTAAGGCAACCTCAAAACTAGGATAGAATTTCAGTTGGAACAAATAACAAATCTTTACCCAAACTCAAAGTTAGGTTAAGTTTGTTTTAGCAAGATTTCAGACTACGGTTCTAGCTCTGATTTCTGGGATCGGTTGAGTGAGAACTCTTTAAACATCTGTTGGTTGTACTGTGTTGTACTAACACAATAAACTAAGTTCAGTTGGTTAAGTTGGTTCCCCTTGTGATAGGGAAGAGTGGACGTAGGACTGGTTGTCCGAACCACTATAAAAATCTTGTGTGTATTTACTTGCTCTTAACTTGGTTTTACACTGAAGTTACGATCGATTCGCGACACAACTTGGTTTAAGTCATCAAAAAGATTGAAAACAAAGCTGCAAGAGGAAATCGATTCTCTAAAGCCGGTTTTTTACATTGGTTAAAAATCGATTATGAGTCAAAGCAAAGCGTCGATCAAAAGTTGAATATCGATCAAAAAACATTCACTTCGCTTTGAACAGAGTCATCGCCATCAAAGATCTTTGCGAAAAGTTTTTTGGAGATCTATTCTCTAGACTTAAAGGAAGAAAAAGCCCGGGACCTACAAGTGGTATTAGAAGCGGTGGTTCACGGACCGTTAAAGTATCATCGGTTCTTGAGGAAGAACCTTTGTGGTCGACGGATCTTGAAAAACTATTTTTAAAACTTCATACATTTTCAAAACTCACTAAGCATGGATTATAAGTATCATGATCTACCAAGTTTTCTATTGATGAGTAGATTAGGTCATACTTGGAGCAATCATCAAAGGAGCTAAGCGGCAGAATGAAGTTCTTGAACAAGGACCTATCATCATCTACCACAACAATCGGTGAAGGAGGTGATCAATTTTTCGGTTAGACTCGAATCGAAAAAGTTCATCTCGATGGATCTTATTCAAATCGGATAAGGTTGCAAGACACATCATCTGAATACTATGGATGAATACCCTGGATAAGACACAAGAGATGAAGATCAAATTGGGTTAAGACCCGAAATCTTCTTAGGACGTGAAAACCAATGTAGATCAATTATCTCTTTTCCTTTCATCTCATGATCCCTCCGAGAGGGCAAGGAAGATGATAAATGACGAAACGTAGATAAGGGTTCTCGAGAACGGACCAGCGGTTTTTGAGTATCATCGGTTCTTATACTATTAGATGGAGGAAGAACCTTTGTGGTCACTTGAACGAAGAAATGGGATTCTTGAAAAACCGCTTTTTAAAACTTCATTTGTTTGATTTTCAAAAAAACTCACTCCAAGCTATGGATTATACATCCGCATGCAATAATCATGATCTACCAAAGTTTTCTATTTTAAAAGAAACATTGAGTAAGTTGAGCATTGGGTCATACTCATGAAGCAAAATCATTAGGGAGCTATAGGAAGCAAAGAATGAAGTTATTGAACAAGGACCTATCATCATCTACCACAACAATGATCGATGTGAAAGGCGGTGAAAAGAAGATTTTTCCGGTTTGAGCTCGAATCGAAAAAAAATTGGATCTCGATGGATGTCGAAGAATGAAGAAAGAAAAATTGTCAACTGGATAAGGTTGCAAGACACATCATCATGAATACTATGGATAAGATCACAAGAGAGAAGATCAAATATGAAGATGTGATAAGGCTCGATATGTAGGACACTCTAGGCGAGATGACCTCTGTGATAAACTTTGATGCAAGGAAACTATCGACTTATACTATAAAACGATGACAGAAGAAATTACAAAACCGTAATCTGGTTAAGTTCGAGAAACTCAGAGATGCTGGTTAACGGTCAGCGAGACAATTAACTCAAAAATCCTAGATGGAAGAATTACCATGTCGATCAAAAGGAAGGTAAGGATTGAGAGTTAAAAAAGGACGTGAAATGACCGACAAAGGATATCAACTACAAGATTCGAGATCTTTAACGAAGAAATGGGATATGAATATTCTGGATCAAGGTCGCGCCAAGATATAGTAAAGATGAAGCCATTTTTGAAAGCACGGTTGTTCCTAAATCGAAAAGACCATGAATTAGACCATGATTGAGAGATGGCAAGAGGAAGATGATGAGTCATCTAGTGAGGCGTTTCCAAACCACACCGCAACAATAAAAAAAAGAAGAATGTTCAAAGAAAGGCATAAATCAAGCTAATCAAAATTTTCCGAGCCTATTGGAAACATTGTTAGTCAAGTTGAAAACTAAGATTGCTCGAACACACCGATCGGAAAAAAAGCTTGAAAGATCAAATATTCAATTAGGAAAGTATATGGAGATTCAAAACAAAGACTATCGTAAATAGCAGAGGAAGAGAAAAAGATCGTTCGAAGACCACTATAAAATGATTGTGTTGATCACGAGGAATGTTATATTAGATCCGATGGCATTGGATTCATAAGAGACAACCAACGAGAAAAAAGAAAAGAGATGATGGTCTTTGAAAATCACAAATCCAAAAGGAGAAATTGGAATCATTATCAAAGGCAAATTTCTGAAAGGGAAGTCACCGAACGATGATACATAAAGACATGTTCTCACCGCTAGGAAGAAGTTCATATTTTGGAGAGGATTTTACTTCAACCGCCGTAAACTGCATAAGAAACTAAACAACTTAACCCCAATCGGTTTGATCGGTTGGAACCGAGTGTGAAGAGAAAAGAAATAGAAAGAAGAGAGCAACGATAGTCCGAGAGACGTGTGAAAAAAAGCTGTTGGGTGTTGGACTATTTAAAAAGAAGACATTAGTTAAGTTGGAAGGAACAACTCTTATTTGCCATCAAGCTTTATGTTCTTATTTTTCATATCATCTATAGAGGATTTCAAAACAACTCACGAGCTTAAAAAAAATTTGTAATCACGATGCCCTAACCGATTTTTATATGATGATCCGAAATGTTTCTCCGCAAAATCGGTTTTGTTCGGGACCATCAATTGGTATCGAGGCGGTGTTCAAAGCGGTTCAATCGATTTCAAAGTAAACCAGAAGATCTTTTCAATTTTCTTTAAAAATGCATATAAGTCTTCATTAAACCATGTTGGGATATTTTAGTTTTGATGAATTATGCGAAACATTATCAATGTGTTATTGATATGTGAAGATAACTGACACGAGAGAACAAATTGAGGAACTGGAGAGATTCGACGAATGATTCCAAGTCGAATCGGATGATATAAAGTCAGGAATCAACCGATGGTGACAAAGAAGAGATAAATTGCTTGATGATCTCGGATCCAATTCGAAAGAGATCTATAAACTTATAGACCATATCGGATGACTAGATGAAAGATCGAGCCAAATCGACAAACTAAGGATTGAGAACACTCACTTGTTAAAGAAAATGTTATTTTCAGAAGAAAAGCGTGATTGAGGTGAGATGTGATAAAATCAACTAATATGCTAACAAACTAAGGGAAGATGACTACAAACCCAAATCGATGTTTTCGAATGTGAATATCGTTCTCAAATTAGATCAGGAGAAAAGTCATCGAAGAAGGTTAAGTCATATTCCTTTGAGAATCGAGTGTGATGATCGTAAACGACTGGAGGGTATTAACAACGTTAAAACTAAGTCCGGTTAAGTGTCGTTGGTGATGATCTCAAAATCTGAATGATTCCAAGCTAAGTTTGATGAACTCTTCCGTGGACCAATGAGAGGGAAGACAACCGACTGGAAAAATGAGAGTCTAAAAGTATGGATTTGAATGGATAGTAACATTCAAAAGAAAATAGAGGTTTTCACAAAATCATCTAAGATTGTTCAAGATCCGAACAACTATTTTCAGAGAACAACTAATAAGAAGAGAATTGGGTATGAACACCATTGCCAGATCCTCAAAAAGCCCTAAACAAATGTAAGGAAAATCTTCCTAAAAGTGTAATCAAACGAAGTTTTCGATCACGATACACAAAAAGCAAAAAATCAGACGATAAGTCCCGTTTGAGTGTGAAAAGGATGTTGGACCAGAAAGGCAAGTGTCCGATCATGAAGGGAACAGAAATGGACCCTATAAAATTGATCAAGTCATCACCGATTATAAGGAATCAACATGAGCTTAAAAAAAAGAATCCAGTTTTATATCGAAGAAACCTCAACTCGACCATCGAGAGTTTTCACAAAATCATCTAAGATTGTTCAGATTAGGAATCGACTAATAAAAGATAACCTCTCAAAAAGGAAACGAGTTTGATCGATAAAAACCTAATCGATCAAGGAAAAAGGATCTAACAAGCAAGCTAAGGGTAAACCGCTAAGACCATCTATGCCAAAAGATATGAATCTTTTAATGGTAGCATAACCTCTGTATCTAAAACCTAATTACAATCGTAAACCTAAAGGGACCATCTATATGAAAAAGATATGAACCGAGCCCCTGAAACCTGGATTTAAAGAAGACAAATTTCAATAAAAAATCCCAAGTCTTCTGATTCATCCAAGTCTCACACTAATGATCATACTGACCAGATTGCATATGAAGAGACGTATGATTATGTAGATGTTTATGGGAGACAAATCAAGCCCTTTATTTTCAACAAAGGTGCCAGATATGTTTGGATCCCGAAAGGTATTTCTAACCCCCCAGGACCCAATTCTACTGGGGTACCTAAATCCTGATCTGATTGTAGGTTTGCATGGGTTTGTCCAATAAAGGAGATGTACAACAACTATCTGGTACATCGATAGTGGATGCTCAAGGCACATGACTAGAAGCAAACATCTCCTTAGCTCATACACAGAACAAGAAGGCCCACGTGTACTCTTTGGTGATTATAACTTTGGTTTTACCAGAGGATTCGGAACCTTAGAGAATGATGATGGGCAGGTTACAGGAGTCTCGTATGTCGATGGCTTGAAGCACAACCTACTATCGGTTTCACAATTCTGTGATAACGGATTCAGTGTTGAGTTCTCGACTAATCAATGCACTATCAAGGATCGAGCTACTCAACAGATTTTGTTAACTGGTTCAAGAAAAGGAACGATTTACACTGAAAATTGGAACAGTTGTCCAAGAAATGCATGCTTGATTGTTAAGAGTTCCAAAAGCAGCAGTTGGCTCTGGCACAAGAGAATGAGTCATCTGAACTTTAAAACTCTTAACAAGATAGCAAGGATGTCTTTGGTTGAGGGTCTCCCGAATGAGGTATTCTCTAAGGATCAGACATGTGTCGCATGTCAGAAGGGAAAACAGGTTAAAGCCTCATTTAAGAGGATCCCAGGACCAGCATCCAGTAGAGTACTGCAACTGCTCCATATGGATTTATTTGGACCTGTTACACCACTTAGTCTCAGCGGACACAAATACACTCTGGTAATCGTGGATGATTACTCCAAGTTTACCTGGGTGGTATTCTTATATAAGAAGAATGAGACAACAACCAAGATACCCGAGCTGCTCAAGAAGTTATAAAATGAGAAGGGTGTCAGTATTGTGAAAATCAGATCCGATAAAGGTACAAAATTTATGAATTCCTTTATTACTGACTTTTGCACTAAGTTTGGGATACAACATGAAACATCACCTGCAAGAACACCACAACAGAATGGAGTAGCAGAACGGAGAAATAGAACACTCAAAGAAGCTGCTCGTACTATGTTAGCTGAACATGCCACTCCAAACCATTTTTGGGCAGAAGCCATCAACACGGCATGCCACACTCAGAACAGATGTTCTCTGACTAAGGCTCACTTCAAAACACCTTATGAACTGTGGAAGGGCAGAAAACCTCGTGTTTCTTACTTCCATGTTTTTGGGTGCAAGTGTTTCATACACAGTAATGGGAAGAGTCCGTTGAAAACCTTTGAAGCCAAGTCAGATGAGGGTATATTCTTAGGATATTCCTCAACCAGCAAGGCTTTTAGGGTGTTCAACAGGCGAACCCTAGTTGTGGAAGAAACACCTCATGTGGTCTTTGATGAGACATCTTCTGAACAAGAGAAATCTGCCTTAGAACCAGCAGTACCAGATCAACCGGTACCTGATGCACAGAAAATGGATTAGTTGAGTATCAAAGACAAGGTATCAAATCACGTAGCAGTGTATGTCCCAAAGTTTGATCTTACTTATTCACCAGGTTAATCAGACCCAAAGGTACGTACAAATGTCAATGAAGAAGCTGGTACAGCTGAGACAGTATGAACTGAACCATCTGGTTCAGAGGGAACATCTGATGTTCCTATGGGCAGACATCAGCATATGATGATTCCAACATCAGCTGAGACTTGTCCATGTCAAGTGGATCCTATTTCTGCACCACTCCCAACTACTAGTGACTCAATATCAGATGAGGATGATGACATCCAAACTGATATACATCATAAAAGAAGGACTTGGTTATCTGACCATCCAACTGATCTGATAATTGGCAATCCGAATGCCTGAGTCCAAACTAGACATCAGGTTGGTGAAAGTGCCATGTATTGTTTTTATCTGTCCTTGAAGGAACCAACCACCATAGAAGAAGCTATACAAGATGTTAGCTGGATCCTAGCCATGCAAGAAGAATTAGAGCAGTTTGAAAGGAATCAAGTGTGGAAACTGGTGGACAGACCAACTCATCAAGATGTTATAGGAACCAAGTGGGTATTCAAGAACAAGAGAGATGAGAATAATGTCATAACCAGAAATAAGGCAAGACTTGTTGCTAAGGGGTATTCACAATCAGAAGGAATTGATTATGATGAGACTTTTGCACCAGTCGCTCGTCTGGAAGCCATTCGGCTATTTCTGGCTTATGCTGCCCACAGAGGGTTTATTGTGTATCAAATGGATGTAAAGAGTGCATTCTTAAATGGGGTACTAGCTGAGGAAGTTTATGTTGAACAACCTCCTGGCTTTGAAAAAGGCAACCAGGTGTACCGTTTAAGAAAAACTCTTTATGGCCTGAAACAAGCTCCTAGAGCCTGGTATGATACACTATCGCAGTTCTTGATAAATAGTGGATGCACAAAAGGAATAGTAGATATAACCTTACTCAGAATAGAAGATGGTGAAGATATTTTGATGGTTCAAATCTATGTGGACGATATCATCTTCGGATCTCCCAACAAGAACCTATGTGATAGATTCAGCAAACTGATGCAAGGGAAGTTCGAGATGTCCATGATGGGTCAGATGAATTATTTTCTGGGTCTTCAAGTTAAGCAATGTACAGAAGGGATATTCATCTGCCAGGCAAAGTACACCAGGAATCTGTTGGCCAAGTTTGGAATTCAGAACAGTAAGGAAGCCAAGATTCCTATGATGACTGGATTCAAGATGGATCCAGATGAGAATGGTCAGAAAACTAATCAGAAAGAATACAGGGCTCTCATTAGATCTCTACTATACCTGACTGCCAGCAGACAAGATATAACTTTAGCAGTAGGTGTATGTGCCAGATTTCAGGCAAATCCAATGCAAAGCCACCTGGAAGCAGCTAAACGGATTCTTAAGTATCTGAAGGGGACAGTAAACCTTGGTTTATTCTACCCATCAGATGATAATCTAGAGCTTAGTGGGTATTCTGATTCTGATTACGGAGGTTGCAGAATAGACAGAAAATCAACCTCAGGAACATGTCAGTTCTTAGGTTGTAAACTTATCTCTTGGTTTTCAAAGAAGCGGACATCAGTTGCCACATCTACTACTGAAGCAGAATATATGGCTGCAGGAAGCTGTTGTTCCCAACTGCTCTGGCTTAGTCAGCAGCTAAGGGATTATAACATTGTAGCTACGAACGTACCTATATTCTGTGACAGTAATAGTGTTATTGCAATCACTCAGAATCGTGTTTTACATACAAGATGCAAGCATGTGGATGTCAGACATCATTTTATAAGAGATCATGTTGAAAATAAGAACATCATAATGGAAAAGATCCATACTGATAAACAAAGAGCTGATATCTTAACCAAGCCACTAGCTGAAACCAGATTCAGATAACTATGTAATGAGCTAGGACTTCTGGACCTTGGAGAAAGTGCACCAGAAATGTTTGGTGGACTGGTCTCCAGAACCAGTTGGTTAAGAAAATAACCAGATAAGACGGATTAGTTGAGTAAGGCACCTCAACTGATCAGAAAGATCAGTCAAGAACTGATCAGAAAATGGATATCAGATGAAGGGGGAACTGATCAGATTGGATTAGCAGACACCTGATCAGATAAGTGGGACATTGTTGGGAAATACTAAGGGATAGGCTACCATCAGTAAGGTCAACAGTAATCAGACCAACCAGATCAGAACACGGTGGTAACTGACTGATTATAATATCAATCAGTCAGATACGTTTTCTGATTTCTCTTTATGCCTATTCTATGTTAGCTATTAATGTACCCATTACTTTATGATGTCATATCTGCAAGCATTTAATGCGGACGTGGGATTTTTGTGTTAAATGCATTTATTGCGAATTTTTAAGTCCAAGAGTCTGCCGGTTTTAATCCCTGACCGCACGATGATATTACTTTTCAAACACTTGATTTTAACCATCTGATTAAGTCAAGGACACTCAAGTACCTTCAAAAATTTTAGTGCAAAAACGTTTTCCCTCTCACCTATTTAAAACCCTAATATCTCTTATCTAAAACCTTTCGCATTTCTACCTTTTCACTGCAAATTATTCTCTGAGTTTTCTCTCGCACTAATATATTCAAAAGCTATTAGTTCTTCACTTCAAAACCTACAGATCGCTTCTCTGGTAATTTGTGTTTCTTTTATGTGAAATAACATATCTAGTTCATACTAGGATTACTGATTATATGGTTATGGTAGTTTCTATGCTAATGTTCATATTGTGTTCATCACTCAATCGCTGCAAATGCAATTTTTTTTTTTTTTGTTTTTACTTATGAACACTCAACACACTTTCTAACGCATGTTGCACATTTCAACACGAAAATAGGATTTGAAAACATAACTTATCGTGCATATGTTTATGATTTACTGATACATCCAAATGGCAACATCAATAGTAGATGTGGAAAGTTGTGATTATGCCTCAATGATCAAGAACGATATTGATGAAAAATATGTGCTATTCCACATCACGAATGATCCTAAATCCAAAGAGATACTGGATTATAGGAGAGCCTGTGGACTCGAGCAATTCTGCTATCGCCATTTGAGCAGTGTCTGCATCATTGAATCCCTCGAGTTTTTGAGAAAGTTAAAGGAGACCAACAATAAAAAATTATACACATTCGTTGGTGGGAACATAATTGATGTCACTAACTCCGATCTTGGAAGGATATTCGGTCTTCCAATGGGCAGGAATTATCCGGATGAGTTTACTGCGGGGATGTCAGACAAGAAGTATCTTCAGAAAGTGCTCCTGAGGCCAGGGAACAACACAAATATCTGTTGGGATATTTTAGTTTTGATAATTTATGCCAAAACATTATTAATTTTATGTTATTCAAGATAATTTACAGATAACAAGTTAAGGGGGAACGAGAGAACAAATTGAGGGGGAACTCACGAAATTAGAAGAAGATGATTGAGATCAGACGAGGCTGCAGACGAGAATGATCGAGATCAGATGAGTAAAGATGAGTTCCACAGTCAACTAATGAGCCGCAAAAATCGGCGAAGAAAAGCTAAAGCTTAAAGAAATCGGGAGATGAGAAGGTTGCGTGATCGAAGATTAGAAAAGAGATCGACGAGATCAGACGGATCGAGATCAGATATGATAAACTGATATGCTAACCTGATGTACTGACCTAATGTTATCTTGATATGTTGATCCGAAGAGTGATGATCCGATCACGAGCCGATCGATCGTGCAAAGAAGAAATCGATAGCCTCGAAATAATGTGACTGAGGGTGGATGTCTCGAATTCAAGAGCTGAACTCAAGAAGCCCGAAAAGTGCCAAGAGGATCGACGCATAAGATCCGCCAAGAAAAGTCCGGCCAATCAAGAAACCCGAGATCAAGAAAGAGAACCGAAGAAATCAAGACTCAAGAGGTCATCAAGGAAGACACCGAGGCTCGATAACTGAAAGGGATCGGATAACTGAAGGCTCGAGATAACTCAAGGCTCGGGAGTCAATAACTCAAGGGATAGCTCGAGATAAACCTAAAGGCTCATATAACCGAAGGTTCAGATAGCTCGAGATAACCTTAAGGCTCGGATAACTGAAGGTTAGAAGGCTCGATAACTCGAAGGCTCGAGATAACAAGAATCTCGAGAATCAAGATCCCGAGAACTCGAAGAAATCAAGAATATAGCAGTTAGATTCAGCTGACGTGGACCAATGAGAGGAAGACGACAAGCATGAAAAAAGCAAAAAAGCCACAGAGTAGTATGGATTTGAATGTGATTCTCTCCAATGGTAACATTCAAATCCACACTATAAATACAAGTTCTTCCTTCATTATCAAGAGTGGATGAATGTGGAAGAGTATGGAGAATGTAGCAAACGAGAGCTAAGAAGATATGGGTTCCAGTAGTTCCCAGCCAAGGTCGTGTGCCAGATGATGCGAGTCCTGAAATATGGCCTGATCGTAGCACGGCTAAGGCATTCAACACAAGGCACGTTGAAAGGAATTATGCTCCCGATCCTATATACTCAAGCATTCCCACCATAGAACACAGATCAAGAAATACACGCATATATTCAAAATTGTTCTACCCTAGATCTAAGCACAAATGTAATGTCCTAAGCTTAGAGAGATTTTCCCATCCTTAGCATTGAGGCTAAACAAATGTAAGGGAAAATCTCAACCTAGTTGGAAACCAAACAAACCTTTACCCAATCTCAAAGTTAGGTTAAGTTTGTAGGTGAGTGTGAACTCGGTAAACATCTATAGGCAATCCCGTGAGGGTGATAAGTCCCGCTTGAGTGTGAACTCGGTAAACATCTATCGGCTATCCCGTGAGGGTGATAAGTCCCGCAGGTTAAGTTCGGTTAAGGTGCCCCTGTGTTAAGGTAAGAGTGGATGTAGGGCGGGTTTCGTCCGAACCACTATAAAATATCGTGTGTTCTTTACTGGTTTATGTTTATACTTGTCATATGCATTGGATTATAAGCAAAACACACACATTGGTTTAAAACAAAAAAATTAGGAGTCACTCTACCCTCACCCCTGTTTCTATTTGCATCACGTGACATGTTTTGCTTCCGCACGCGCGAAATCAGTTTTAATCGGCACCATCAATTGGTATCAGAGCAGGAGTTCAAAAGTTCACTATTTTCAAAGTGACCACCTGAACTGATCTTTTTTAAAACAAAAACCCGATCTCTGTATAAATGTATATTTTTTAAAATGTTTTGGCGTCATTATTAAAAAGGGGGAAATTGTTGGGATATTTTAGTTTTGATAATTTATGCCAAAACATTATTAACTTGTGTTATTCAAGCTAATTTACATATAACAAGTTAAGGGGGGACGAGAGAACAAATTGAGGGGGAACTCACGAAATCAGAAGAAGATGATCGAGATCAGACGAGGCTGCAGACGAGAATGATCGAGATCAGATGAGTAAAGATGAGTTCGAGTCAATGATGAGCCAAATGCAAAATCGAAGTGAAGAAAAGCTAAAGCCAAAGAAATCGAAGAGAAGGTTGCGATCAGAAGATGAGCAAAAGAGACTGACGAGATCAGATGTGATAGAGATCGATATGATAAACTGATATGCTAACCTCGATGTACTGACCTGATGTTATCTTGATATGTTGATTTGAAGAAGTGATGATCGATCAGTCGAGCTGATCGATCAGCAAAGAAGAAATCGATAGCCCGAAGTCAATGTGACCGAGGGTCAGGATGTCTGAACGGAAGAAGATTTGAACTCAAGCTTTCGAGTGTCAAGATGATTGATCGTATAAGATGGCCAAGAAAAAGTCCTTGAATCAAGAAACCCGAGACTCGAGATAGAATCAAGAAATCAAGACTCAAGATGTCATCAAGACACCGAGGCTCGGATAACTCCAAGGCTCGGGATAACTGAAGCTCTATTTTAAAAAAAAGTCCGACCGGCCAAGCCGGTTGGACCCGACCGATGAACCGCTTTAAAGCGCCCAATAGAGGTGTATAGAACCGCTATTGGACCGCCCACCTCAAAACCGGAAAAACCGTTCGGAAACCGGTGAAAACCGGGAACCGATGAACCGGTGAACCGCCGGTTTTCACCGGTTTTCAACAAAAAAACCAAAAAAAAATAAAAAATCCAAACCAGATCCACCACTAACCACGGGGTCGCCAAAGTGAAGGAGACAGTCGT
Source organism: Stenogyne calaminthoides (assembly GCA_037126765.1). Classification (NCBI taxonomy): domain Eukaryota; kingdom Viridiplantae; phylum Streptophyta; class Magnoliopsida; order Lamiales; family Lamiaceae; genus Stenogyne; species Stenogyne calaminthoides. The sequence goes on along the minus strand of JBBCBC010000007.1, from coordinate 23,919,921 downwards.
CGTTGTCGTGTCCCAGGAGCTGGAGGAGGAGTAGCGGCGGCGTGAGAGCGAGTGGCGTGAGAGGTTATCAATTTGGCGTGAGAGCGGGTGGCGTGAGAGGTTGTCAGGTGGTGGATGGCTTGGCGGGCGACGGCGCCGATTGAAGATATTGTGTGACAGAGGAATGAAGGGAGAGAGAAGATTAGGTTTTTTAACCGGCCCCTTTTTTTCTTCTGGAGGAGAATGACAATGAACTGACAAATGAAGGAAGAGCCGAAGAGATAAGATAAGGTTTTTTAACCGGCCACTTTTTTTTTTTTTTTCAGCCCAACCCATTTATCAATTTTTTGGGCCTTTGCTTTTTATTTTTCATTTATAAAATACAATTAATATATATTTTTCTTAAAAAGAATTTAAGTGTACTTCAAATTTTAAAATGTTATTTTAGAAGGTTTTTAAAAAATTAAATTTAATGAATTCAAGTGTAATTATAATATCATCCCCTCTGTCAAAAATAAAAATAAAAATTATAATATCATCTCAATACTATATATTTTAGTATTGATCTCTGAAATTTTAAATATCAAGTAATTAATACTACTTTCATTCTAAATTTATTTATCCATTTGTTTTTAGCACGAGTTTTAATGTGAAAATTATATATTAATATTTAGAGTGGTAAAGTTATTTTTGGTTGGAAATATTGTAATCTTTTTTGCTTTAATATTAAAGTAAATTACTTTTTGTGGGTAAAAGTAATTAAATGAGATGTAAAAAGTAAATTACTTTTTTTTGTGGGTAAAAGTAATGAAATGGGATGTAATTTTGAATTTTTAAAAATTATGCATATTATATATATATAATATTTATTATGACGTCATACCGCTCAATCCGGTCCGACGGTCCGACCCCCCAACCTTTTTTGGGGTCGTCCGGCTCAACTTCCGGTTCGGTTTTTTTAAAACATAGGCTCGAGATAACTCGAAGGCTCGAGATAACGTGAAGGATAAGATAACTCGAAGGTTCGAGATAGCTCGAGATAACTGAAGGCTCGAGACAGAATCAAGATCCGAGACTCGGAAGAAATCAAGAATATATAGTTAATTAGATTCGGTGGCGCGTGGACCAATGAGAGGAAGACGACAAGCCCCAAAAAAAAAGTCGCAAAAAGCCCCGCGAGTAGTATGGATTTGAATGTGATTCTCTCCAACGGTAACATTCAAATCCACACTATAAATACAAGTTCTTCCTTCATTATCAAGAGTTGATGAATGTGGAAGAGTATGGAGAATGTAGCAAACGATGCTACAGAGCTAAGAAGATATGGGTTCCAGCAGTTCCCAGCCAAGGTCGTGTGCCAGATGATGCGAGTCCTGAAATATGGCCTGATCATAGCACGGCTAAGGCATTCAACACAAGGCACGTTGAAAGGAATTGTGCTCTCGATCCTATATACTCAAGCATTCCCACCATAGAACACAGAGCAAGTAATACACGCATATATTCAAAAGTGTTCTACCCTAGATCTAAGCACAAATGTAATATCCTAAGCTTAGAGAGATTTTCCCATCCTTAGCATTGAGGTTAAACAAATGTAAGGGAAAATCACAACCTAGTTGGAAACCAAACAAACCTTTACCCAATCTCAAAGTTAGGTTAAGTTTGTAGGTGAGTGTGAACTCGGTAAACATCTATAGGCAATCCCGTGAGGGTGATAAGTCCCGCTTGAGTGTGAACTCGGTAAACATCTATCGGCTATCCCGTGAGGGTGATAAGTCCCGCAGGTTAAGTTCGGTTAAGGTGCCCCTGTGTTAAGGGAAGAGTGGATGTTGGGCGGGTTTCATCCGAACCACTATAAAATATCATATGTTCTTTACTGATTTATGTTTATACTTGTCATATGCATTGGATTATAAGCAAAACACACACATTGGTTTAAAACAAAAAAATTAGGAGCCACTCTACCCTCACCCCTGTTTCTATGTGCATCACTTGACATGTTTTGCTTCCGCACGCGCAAAATCGGTTTTAATCGGGACCATCAATATCACTAATGTCAAGGTTCCCTACCTCAAAAGGAAATACAGACTCTTATTCGAGATTGTTTCTAAGGTTATTTTGGGAATTGCCTTCAGCCCGGATGCCCTCACCCAACAGAAGCAGCATGTCATGACTGCTATCATTGAGAAGGCCCCAGACATGAACTGAATGGGGTTATTTAAGCATCGGCTGCTGCAAGAATCGGCAAAGTTTATGGTGAATGATCAGAATCAGGTGGTGTTGACCAAGAACATCTGTAATATCCACAAAGTCTCTATGATCCTCGCCGACAAGATTCCGAACTATCCTTGGTCTGAAGTAGGTCAGAAGCCATACTTGGAAAAATTCAAAGCCTTACTGCAAAAGGACGAAGAGCTGCCAGGACAAAGCGACGATGATCCTGCTCCTTATGTGCCAAAGTCCAAAAGATTTAAGGAATTGGCTCCATCTATGCAATCTAAAGCACAGAGAAGGGTTGTCAAGAGAAAACAGTTGGCCAGGAAGCTAGCCAGACAAGCTGAAGAGACCACTGACAAAAGGCAGAAAAAACTCCCCTCCATGCTTCAGAAGATTACCAGATTGCCTTCTGAAGGTCTTCGGGATGAAGACAGCGATGTGGAAATCCTGGAGTTGTGTGAGGATCAACCTGCTGAACGTTTGCTGGAACTGACTGGTGGGAAGGCTGCTGTGAGTTCAGAACACACAATCAGCACAAGTATGGAGTTGCTTGCTGCAGAAGGCGAAGGTGGTGCGGAGGAGGAGGAACAGATGGAGGAAGCACAGGATGAGTCAGAACCCTCAGATTCTGCTCACCTGAGTTTCCCAGATTCTGCACAGGACGAGAGGCAAGCCATTTTCCCAGATCACCTACACCAATATCCAAAACATCCTCTACCGTAACCCAGAAAATACCCTCACCCGAACCACTGCCCTCTCAACCCACAGCCAGTAAACCGCATACTTCCCCACCCTCTTCTGCTCAGAAAACCTTGCCAGAAGCGCCTGTTACAGATGAGGTTGACGACTTGTTTGTCTCCATTTCCCATAATCCATTCAACAAGAGGACTCTCCTCGAATCACCTGAACCTGAACATTCTACAGTATATTTTCTGAGAAGACAGGTGAATGCCTTCCTGGACCAGCATTTCCCAGAGCTCATCAATCATCCTGGGATCAGGAAGCAAATGGAAGAGATTGTCTTCTGGAGGGACATCAGACTCAAGGACATTGAAGATTTTTTTATATTGATGGAAGCCTTGGAGTCTGATTACTTCGTCAATTTGGAGAAGAGGGCAAAACAAAATGCCGGTGTAGCCAGTGCAGCGGAATTAGCCTCGGATGATGATATCAGATGGCTGGTGCACCAGAAGCTGGGCATCTCTAAACAAGAAGATACTACCTATACTTACGATGAGTATGAGCGAGCTGCCGATGAACCAGTCAAGGGTGCTGTAGATGAGACCCTAACTTGCGAGGCATCAACATCTGGTCAGGTTGTGACTCTCTCTGCTGAAGCCCTAGAGATGCTGACAAAGTCTATTCAAGATGAGGTCAAGGCATCTGTCAATCAGCAATTCACCACGCTGACTCAGACTCTGATGGACAGATTTCAAGAAGAGCAACAAGCTCTGGTTGACAACAAAAGGCGACTGACAATCGAGAAACTGCTACACATGCATGACAAGATTTTTGAGAACGTGATGAATCACTTAAATCCTCTATCAGATAAGCTCTCTACGGAGGTTTCTCTTCTGTCTGATATCTGCACTCTTCTAGAAAGCATCTACTTATGCCTGGGAAAGACAGACACTAGTCTTGATGCTGTTTGGAGAAGACTAGAGGGATCCATCAGCAAAGCACAAAAAGCTTTAGAGTCTGTTCTGAACCGGGTCATAGGAACGCCGCCCACTGCTTCAACTGTCCAGATCACCCCTCTTGCCGTCGAGGAGCTGAAAGAAGAGATGCTAAGCGAATTCAATGCCCTAAACATCAGACTTACGAACCTTTTTATTGCAACCAAAAAAGGGGGAAGAGGGGAGATCATCAGAAAAACAGGAGTCGGAAACTCATGCTGAGTCATTTGAACAAGATCTAACACTTGTTGCACCAGAAAAGACAATTGCTGAGGTTCTGGACACAGAGCTGTTAGACGTGTTTCAATTAGTTGAAGAACACAGCAGGTTGCTAATGGATCAAGAAAATGCCATTTCTGAACAAAAGTCTTCCCTTGGTGAGTTGATAACAAGGGTTGACAAGATTGAAGATTTCTCGTCAAATGTTCAGAAACGATTTGATCAGGAGGATCAGGCTAAAAGTCTTGAACTGGCTAAGAAATTGCAAGAAGAGGAAGACTCTGCAGAAACAGGAGAGAAAGAAAGAAAGCTGCAAAAAACAAAGCAAGGAAAGAAGCAAGTCAAGAAGCCAATCATGACTCGTTCTCAAGCGCAGGTAACATCTACAGAAAAAGAAGAACAACAAATGAGACAAGGGGTCATCGAAGCAGCGATTAAGAAAAAGAAACTTGCTGAAGCTGCCAGACTAAGCCGTACCTATGTCAGACGACAAAATAAGAAGGCAGCTACAGCAGAAGAAATGGACTGGAAGAAAGGGCGTTTCCTGAAGAAGTCGAAGGAATTCTAGTAGCTCGACAGGACTTGATTCCTGAGTGGACAAGAATCAAGGTCGACTGGCTCAGCGATGTCTATATTTTACAGAAGATACCAGAACATTCAGATCAAGGAGAATTCGACGTGGAGTTTCTAAACTGGTTGGAAGTCAAGTATGAAAAATTCTGCAAAATGGTAATGCATGAAGGAAAGATTATGTCTTTAATTCCTTCTGCACCCAGGTTTGAAACGAATGATTCCGCCACTCCGAGCTGATAAATCTCTTGACCAAGTCAAATTCAAGAAGCTATTTTATGATTTTGCCAGAAGAGGAGACTTAATCGAAAGAGAGAGACTGGAAGCCCTACTTCAGAGGATGCACAAGATCTTTACCATTCCAGCCAATCTCCAGAGATTTTCTTTTTGAAGAAATCAGAAGACCGGTTCTTAGATCAGATTTTTTTAAATCATTTCGTTTACTTGTAAAATTTCAAAATTCATTAAATGAAATGGTTTACCGTTCTGATCTTAAGACAACTTCTCATTGTCTTCTGATTTCTATTGTTCTGGTATTTACTTAGTTGGTTATTTTTTTTTCTGATTAAATTGTTTTGGTTCCATCAAAAATGGGGAAATTGTTGGAAAATCTGTGTTAAGTTTTGATGGAAGTACCAAAACAGTTTGTAATAGGACCAGTCAGACCTGTTAGATGACTGATGACTTAGAATCAGAATAGGATGACCAGCTGAAATGTATAGACAGCTGATGTATAAGATAGGTCACATATTGAAGGGGAACTCAATATGTATAAGTCAGAAGACCAGATGAGGTCAGAAGGTCAGAAGACAAGTGGAGTCAGAAAACAAGACAAGTCAGAAGACCAGACGAGGTCAGAAGATCAGAAGAGCCAGTTAGTCAGATGATCAGGTGAAGACATGAAGCTTGAGGTCAGAAGACCTGAAGATCAGATAACTACCAGAAGATCAAGACCAGAAGACCTACATCAGTCGAGTATGCTAGTTGAGCTAAGACAACTTGCACCAGAAGACTCTATCAGGTAGACTGATCAGTTTTATCTGATCAGGCCAGCTCACTCCATGTGTTAACTGATGTTACACCAGGTCATACGTTGTCAATCAGAACAAGAAGAATGTCAACTTTAGTTGGTAGAACAAACACTGAAAAGTGTACTTGTTAACCAATGAGAGCGAGACACGTATGTACGGAGCTGACAATGCGGGATTCGGCGCTGCATAAGTCAAACGGCTAGAAAGGACAAACATACATGCTTTCGGCCATGCCGTTTCTGAAGCACGTCAAATCAACCCTGCAAACTACCAAAAATAGCTTGAAATTCAAATTGCTCTCCAACGGCTCTTTGATTTCGAGGTCTATAAATATGGGTTTGTTCTTCAGAGTGAAGACACGGAAATTATCATCAAGCTCAAGCTATATTCAAGATTTCCGCACGAAGAACACAAAATTCAAGTTTATTTTATAAGTGTTCATCCCATTAGTTCTTAGCTCAGAATTCTTATCCTCTAGCTTAAGGCTAACTCAAAACTAGGATAGAATTCCAGTTGGAACAAACAACAAATCTTTACCCAAACTCAAAGTTAGGTTAAGTATGTTTTAGCAAGATTTCAGACTAGGGTTCTAGTTCTGATTTCTGGGATCGATTGAGTGAGAACTCTTTAAACATCTGTTGGTTGTACTGTGTTGGACTAACACAATAAACTAAGTCCTGTTGGTTAAGTTGCTGCCTCTTGTGATAGGGAAGAGTGGTCGTAGGACTGGTTGTCCGAACCACTATAAAAATCTTGTGTGTATTTACTTGCTCTTAACTGCTTTACACTACTGCACACAACTTGGTTTATACTGGATACATATTCTGAGTTAGGATCAGTCTACATCAAGCAACTGATCTGATCAGTTTGACACTTTAGTCATCTGATTGAAAACAAACTGCAAAATCTGATTCTCTAAAACTGGTTTTTCACACGGGTTAAAACTAGCTTTCGCACATCAGTTAAACTGATAGACACCGAACTGATCTACCATCAGGCGATCAGTAAGTTGGATATCAGTCCAAACTGATTCGCTCGCACTCTGATCAGGCAACCTGCCATCACACCTGATCTTGCACGAAAAGTTTTCAGAAGTCTATTCACCCCTCCCCTCTAGACTTCTGCCCTCACGAAACCCGTTCGGGACCTACATTCATCAAAACTCTAAATTTTCCAACAGACTAAAAATAATATTAATATTTTGAATTAGAGTACTGTTGGGAAATAAGGGGTCCCGGATCTATTCGAGTTGAATTTAAATACATATTTAAATTAGTCAATTAATTACTAACATAAATTAATCCTAATTCAATTCAACATAATAATTAATCAATAAATAAACATCATGCGAACACGTATTTCACGTAAAACCTAAGCATGCGGAATCTAGGAATTACGTAAACACCAACCTCTCATAGAGACAACCGCTGAGACGATGGATCAACCCAAAGTGCCTTCTCAAATATGTCCCACGTCCATGAACGCAATCCGGTGGGAGGATTATCAACGAACGATTTTAATCTTTAAAGGAGAATAGGAAATATTTTGGCTACCACCTTTGTGGATTTCTAATTTTTCCAACACATGGAATTGCTCTTGGGGATGAAAAACTCATCCCCTATTTATAATACATGAGGTGATCAAAAATTTAGCCCTAGGAATAAGATGGGAAAATCTTTTCTTAATCTCCAAGAAATTTTGAATATATCCAATATATTCTTTTCTCCATAATTAAAATATCCCATCTCCTTATATTATAGATATTTTCGAAAATCTCACATAAGTAGGGAAGAAATAAGATCTTTTTCCTTTCTTGAACTTATGGGATAAACTTGTATCTCAAGAATACTTATTCCACAAGATCTTTCCAAGAAAATCAAGAAAAATCTTTTCTCTCTCCTATCTTATTATTTTCGAAAATAATTGGAAAAATTGGGCCAAAATATGTTCTTCTCCTTTTCATTAATTGGACTTTAGTTTGGGCTATTTTAGGGGCCTTTAAGAGAATTAAGATTGGACCTCCAATGGGCTATGAAGCTTTAATATTTAGCCAAAATATTATTCAAGCCCATTAATATTAATTTACTCTACTGTAAAATTAATATTGAACTATCCATCTTAACCCACATTACGACTTCACAATAACATGGCTCCCGGTCATTATTTCCCGCGTTTAAGATTATCTTAGTCCATTAATTAATTAAGTCACTAAACAGACTTTATATTAATTAATATATTTGTCCTTGGAGTAAAGACAGCACAACATTATTATCCATACCGGAAATAAATTTCCACTTGCAAGATTTGGTATGATAAAGATTCTGAGCCCACCAAGGGGACAAATCAAGCAAGTCGTACTTGCACGCGATTCTCCGTATTAAATCTTAGCAATCGTCATGTAATTAATAATATTGCCTAAGATACAAGGTATCGAATCGCATTGATTCTCTTCCCATCATAAGTCAAAGCAATATTTATTAATTTCACACGATCCTATTTAAGGAACGGAGATTAAGAAATAACGCGGCACTGAGGTCTAATTCTTGTATTTTCAGTACCGAAGAATTTATCCTCCTGTAGGTCCTTTTCAGTGCATCAGGATGCACTAGTGTAATCCCTTGGTCAAGACAAGTCAATCCGAGCCTTACACTTCAACCTTTCATGATGGGTCGTTCATTTCCATCTGGGTTGTGAATTTGTACTTAGTCACGAGGAACTGTTAATTTGATCTTCTGTGATTTGGTATCACCAAATTAACTACAACATAACACGTACTGACTTCATCGAACGGGTATGCAATAAATATAATATAACATTCATTCATATTTAATGCAGCATGTGATAAATATTTTATTTCAGTAAAATAAATAAGAAATTCAGTTTGGTTATACAAAGTAAAAGCATACTTTCAGTAGAACCCCAACAAGTACTCCTCCCACAAATGATCAACAAGAGCATCACGAATGTCAAAGTAAGCTGACTTATTTTTAAGTTGGCGTTGTTATGTAAGTTGATTATATAATTAGAGAATGCATGTATCTTCGTATTAGGCTAAATATAACCATATATTCATTTCTAATATATAATGTATGATTTGTGGTATTTTACGCGATTTTCGTTGGTTAAAATATGAATTTATGGTATTCATAAAAAAAAAATTAAATTGCACAACAAAAGAATTGTAATTTTTTTTATCAAGAACAAAACAATTGTAATTATTTAACAAAGTAACTCTAATTAAATATAATTGTAATTACACAATAAAGTAGCTATAATTGTATAGTATCAATTAATTGTATAATTGTATTTATAAATATTAATAAAATAATAGATATATAGTATAGATCACTTACAGGCTTCAGGTGGTAAGGTGAACTCGAAAGACCCTTTAGGCAAATTGATTAAAGCTAAACAGAAACAAGCCAGAAAGGAAGATACTCATAGACGCGAGGCTTACAACACTCGACAGAGAGCTAAAAGGGTTGAGGCTGCTTTGCAGCGCTCTGATTTGACTTAGTTGCTTCCTAGCTTTTTTTTTATTTTTACAGTCATGTTGGACTGTCTTGGTCACCTGGTCACTTTTGGGCCAGGGGCTTTTCTTTTTTTCTGGGTCACTTTTGGTCCCATCTCTCTCTTGTCACATTTCTTTATCTTTTACCTTTAATATTATCGCTTATTTGCCAAAAACTGGATACGACAACGGGTATTCCCCGTTGTCGTACCTATTTCCCCCCGTGGTCGAGGACGGGGTTGTTGTAGGCCCCGGATTTTTGACAACAAGTAATCCCCGTTGTCATAAGTGGTTATTACAATGGGTTTTAATCGTTGTGTTAAGTCATAGTAACCCGTTGTCGTAGGTTGTTATTACAACGAATTTTAACCATTGTGTTTAAGTCAACGTAACCCATTTTCATTGGTGTTTATTACAACAGTTTTTACCCGTTGTGTTAGCTCATAATACCCGTTGTCTTAGGTGTTTATACCCGTTGTGTTAACTCATAGTAACCCGTTGTCGTAGGTGTTTATTACAACAATTTTTGCCCATTGTGTTAAATCATATTGACCCGTTGTCGTAGGTGTTTATTGACTGCACTGTCGAGGTGCGATAAAAATAAATACCCTATTCTACCCTACTAACTCGTAGTAGTGGTAAGTAAGGGTCGATCCACATGGATCGTAGAATAATTATTATGCTAATTATATAAATTTATGAAGACAAATACGTAACACAAAATGAGGGTTTTAATAAGAATTTTATAACTACTACTTAAAACAATAAATCACTAAATATGAAATTAACAATTAGAAAATTATGAAAATTCAATAATAAAAAGGCATTCCAATTCACAGTTCATTTATCACTCGACTTAACGTTGTTAATTAAATGCAACGTTTACTCTATCTAGCTATAGGATTAATACACCCTAGGTAGTCAACAAGCTCTGGCTACCGATTTTTTTCCCTTAATTATACTTAATTGAAACAAGCTCTTCAATGATTCTTTTTAACTGAACAATCTAGATATGATCTTAATTTAATCCAGCAAAAGCATTAGACGCTACTAATTGCCATAAATTTGTACCAATTACGGATTTTAAATTTATGAACTAGCAGACATACAAGAATAACTAACCTAGATGATCAATCTAAATTAAATATCCAAGTATGTTGAAAGTTAAATTAGATGAAATAAATAATCTCAAGATAATTATTATAGACGTCCCAAATCAATTAACAAACATTAGAGTACGAGTTCAAAAATTCCTGAAATTGGAATAAAATTACTAATTAAACACGATTGCGGGCATCTTCCCGTTCTTTTCCTCAATTTGCAGTGTGCGTCCTCCAATCTCCTCCCTCCAAAAACGGCCGTGTGTTTCTCCTTTAAAAAAGTTGTGTGCTTTCTTTTTCACCAAGAAAAGATTATATATGTTGGTCCCGGTGCTAACGAGTCTCACACGTGTATGGGGGGGGAATACATGTATTCAGTGATTTTTAAAACTTTTCTTTCACTGAGGTTAGATGGGTCAGGTTATCCTGATAATTTTGCTCTGAGAAGCACGAATTGCCCTGAATCAAAGTCTACTGAGACAATGATCCTGAGCTGCTTTCAGAAGCTTCAGATTAGTCCAACTGATCCTGAATTTATCAGAGATCCTGAGGAGCTTGGATTAGACAATTATCTTACTGAACACTCAGTAGAGTTAGTTTAGTTTGGTAACTATCTGTTCTAGGTACTCAAGCGTGCGGAATGGTTGGCCCTAAGTTTATACTCATTTTAGCTTTGCTGAAATATCTTCCCTTCAATAAAGTAGTGATTAAGGCTGTGACCAATTTTATGCAAGTTCAGTGGATTGGTTCCAACTGAATATCAGTGAAATATGCTTTCATTGAAAAACATGCAACAGATAATAATGCAGTACAGAAAGCAACCAACACAGTAATTATAGTGGTTCAGAGACTCAAGCTCCTACGTCCACTCTCTCTGATCTTCAGAGAAATTCCTTAACCACTTCCAAAAGCTTTCTAGCTAACTCACTGTAGCTTACTCACTTTTCTACCTTGAGTTTTCTGGCTGACTCACTGCAGCTTACTTACTCAAACACACACAAGTATTCAGACTACCACAAGTAGCTTACTAACTTCTTCTCTAGAGTTTTCTGGTTAACTCATTGTAGCTTACTAACTCTTTACAACTCTAACTCACCAACAAAACACACACAAACTACATTAACAAAGGGTTTGGGTTTTGGGTTGGTTTCCAACTAGGGTGAGATATCCTTTACAATAAGAACAGATGCAAAGGCTAGGATATCTCTTCTAAGCTTTGGATATATCTATCAATCTAGGCTTAGAATAGTGAGCTCTCTCCAATGTGAAACACTTGGGAAATTTTAGGGTTTTCGAGTGCTTCAATTTGCAATAATACGAATGAGTTATTGAGTTGCTTTGAAAATTTCCCGTACCTCTCAATGTGAAGGGTCACTGGTATTTACAGGCAACTTCACCAAGGTCACTCTTTAAAACTATCTGTTGGAAGAGATAGCTTTATGAGTTTTCTCTTTTAGTGTTTGATGAACGGCTATTTTTAGGGTTTGAACACTCTCTTGCATGTTTTAGAAAATATTCAGTCATGTAGCCAATCACCAATTTTTGCAGTCTGGAACTTAGTAATACTGACATAATTCAGGGTCCTGTCGCTTTCAGTGTCAGTGAAGTACAGTGTTGTCTTCCTCTGATTGGTTCTTGTCTTCAATGAATGTAGACAAACAAAACGGCTCTTTTTGGTCAATCTCTCTGAATGAGATAACCTGAAACAACACTTAGACTTAGTTCCTTTTGTCTGCACTAGAATGTTTTGGGCAATATATACTTTTCTGGACATGTGCCTTTTTCTCAGCTTTGTAGTCTTCTAATAGATATTATTCAGTGCCTCTGAACATTCAGGTTATACTGAGTATTCAGTATCTTACTGAGTCTTCAGTAACTACTGAGTCTTCAGTGTCTTTAGCAACTTACTGAGTCTTCAGTGTTCAAAATCTAACCTGATCTATATCTGCTGACTATACATGGTGCAGATAACTTCCTGAACAATCTATACTGAAACCTGACTCAGTCTATCAAGATTATCCTAAACATGTCATACTCAGGGGTTTTGGGATCTAATCAAAACTTCTTTATTAAATTCATCTCCCAACAATTTCCCCCTTTTTGATGATGCCAAAACCATCTTGTTACATTTAAGAAAACCTAACCTATACTCAGGTTTCAGTTTATCTATTAAAACCAACATGACAATTTTTTTCAACAATTTCTTTAACAATCTGGCATATCAAGACATGTAAAAAGATAATGAGATATTATCTTTTGAGCATAAAGATAAAATTTTCATTTATGTAGGATAAGAGTTACAGATTACAATGAAAATAAAAAATAACTAAATTTAAAACAGAAGTACATAGTCTTCAGTCTTCTTCCACTTCATCCTCTGGCACTTCATTCACATAGTCATTCTCAAACCTAGGAGCTGGGTACATGTATGGACCAGGGGCTACTATCTGCCTGTTTCCTTCATCTGCCATGTTGATCCAACTTTGCAGGTACTTAGGATAGAATGTCAGTAAGTACTCAATGAAGGCTTCATTCTTATTCGAGCTGGTCCCCCTCCATTCTCTCAGAATCTCATAATAGAACCAGAAGGTTCTCTTGATCTCTTCCCATGCATCATTGAACTGTATAGGCATCCATTTGTCAATGTGCGGCCACTTCTGAGTCTTTTTTGTACCTCTCCTTTTGTTTAGAAACTTTTTGAATCCACCTCTTCTCTTCTGTTCTTCTTCTTTCTTCTTTCTAATCAGAGGAGCACCAGATACTGAAGCAGCAGTTCTTTTCTCCTTTTCAACCTGCAGGGCCATCAGAGTCTTCTTGGTATCAAAAGTCTCTGGTTGAGTTTCAGTTTCCTTTTCTGGTCCTTCATCTAATTCTTCAAAATCCATAATCAGCTTCCTCCGAGTAGGTTTAGCTACCTTTGCTCTTTTCTTCTTTTCAGTTTCAACAAAGGCAACGGCTTTTCTCTTTTCTGGTCTGGCTTGTTCTTCTTCTGCCTTGTTTGTTTCAACCATCCTTCTATCACTCAATTTCTCAGAAATTACTTCCTGAATGGTTTGCTCAGATGTTTGAGTGAAGATAGGTTTCTCAGCTTCTTTGAACTTTAGTTTCTCAGTGGCTTCAATCTCTCTTAAGGCATCAACAATTTTCTTTCCTTCAGCTTCTTTATGAGCCTTTCTTTCCAAGGTTTGTGCCAACAACTCACTTAATTTGCCACCAGGCCTTTCCCCCTTTTTGGCACCATACCTTGGGAGTAGTTGAGTCAGTGCAGTATCCATATAGTATTGCTCCTTGCTTATATTGCGCACTTTGTTGGGGAATTATTGCACGGATCTATTCGGGATGAATATTTAAATACAAATTTAATTCTAACAATTATTACTAGCATGAATTAATCCTATATTAATTCAAATAATAATTCAACAACAAATCATGCATATAAACAGTTCACATAAATCCTACGCATGCGGAATTGCTACGGGTTTACGTGAACTAACCTCTTAGATTGGCAATGGTCTCGTCGATAAAAACACACCAAAAAGCCTTCCCAAGTATTCCCTAGTCCTTGCTCGTCAATCCGGTGGAAGGAACCTCGCGAACAATTAACAAAAGGAAAAATAAAAAATTTGTTGCACCACCTTTGTGGATTTACTAATTTTTCCAGCACATGGAATTGTACTTGGGAATGAAACATTCATCCCCTATTTATAGAGGGGTGTTGGACGATTTTTTGGCATGGAATAGGGGAAGATAATCTTTTTCTTGATCTCCAAGAAATCTTGAATAGATCTCCTATATTCTTTTCTCCATAATTAAAATATTCCATAAAAATCCCAACTCCTCTTGTTATGGAAATTTTTGAAAAATTAAGGATCAAGATTCCAAGATTTGGATCTTCTTGAATTTATGAGATATTCTTGTATTCCAAGAATACATATCTTCCATAATATCTTTTCAAGAAAATCAAGAAAATCTTTCTTTCCTTTATTCTTTCAAGATTTTCGAAATTTGCATAGTAAATAACCAAGTGGGAGATTTCTTGAATTTAATGAGATAATCTTGTATTCCAAGAATACTTATGTTCATTCCATAACAAAATTCAAAGAAAATCTTTCTCCTTCTTTTATTTACTATTTTCGAAAAAATAGGAAAAATAGCAACAAAAATTTATTTTATTTTTAAACACCTTTTTCAGTTATTGGATTTTATGTTGGGCTACTTGAGGGGCCTTTAGGAGAATTAAGATTGGACCTTCCAATAGATCTTGAATTATCAATTTTGAGCCACAATATTATTCAAGCCCATAAATATTAATTAATCCTACTACATAATTAATATTGCACTATCCATCTTAACCCATATTACAGTCAATATGGCTCCCGGTTATTATTTCCCGTGTTTAAGATTATCTAGCCCATTAATTAATTCAAGCCACTGAAATAGCTTTCCATTAATTAATATCTTTTGTCCTTGGTTAAGGAACGGTTCAACATTATTATCCATACCGGAAACTAGTTCCACTTGCAAGATTTGGTATGATAAAACTTATGAACCTCCCAAGGGGGGCAAATCGAACAAGCGTACTTGCACACGATTCTCTATATTAAATCTTAGCAATCGCATGTGACCAATAATATTGTCCAAGATATAAAGTATTGAATCTCATTGATTCTCTACCCGTGATAAGTCAAAGCAATAATTACTAACCACATGCGATCCTATTTAAGGGACGAAGATTAAGAAATAACGAACCACTGAGGTCTAATTCTTCCTAGTTCAATTCTGAAGAATTTGTCCTCCTGTAGGTCCTCTTCAGTGCACTAAACATTCACTAGTGTAATCTCTTGGTCAAGACAAGTCAATCTGAGCCTTACACTTCAACCTTTCACGATGGATTGTTCATTTCCATCTAGGTCGTGAATGGTGTACTTTTGTTTACAAGGAACTGTTAATTTAATCTTCTGTGATTTGGTATCACTAAATTAACTATAATGTAACACGTATTATTTATTGAACAGTTATGCAGTAAATATATGTAACATTCGATCATATTTACAGCATCAGTGATAAACAATTTAATTCAATAAATAAGTCCGAAATTCAGTTTGATTATACAAAGTAAAAGCATACTTTCCAGTATAATCCCAACAATCTCCCACTTATACTCAAAGTCTGCTTTTAAGTATACTACAGCATGTCTCGTGTAGATACGTGACATATAATGTCACCTACACGAACCTAATAATGTCTCCCACTTATACTCAAAGCAGATTGGCTACGCACTTGACAACCATTCCTCCCACATGTCTCTTGAATGTTTCCAGAGGCAGACACTTTGTGAAAGGATACACTAAGTTATCCTCCAATGCGATCTTAGCCACCTCTTCATCTCCTCTCTTAACGATTTCTCGTCTAAGATTTCTTTCCTTCAGTGTGCTTGTTTGACTCGTGGACTCTTGGTTCCCTTGAATTTGCAACTGCCCCTAGCAAACATTGCTAGACAAATTCGGAACTCCATCCAAGTCCACTAAGAAGGTCTAGAGCCAAATTGGTTCCTTCACTACTTCACAAGCAGCTACTTACCCGGCTTCTATGGTTGAGTCAATGATGCATTTCGGCTTCACACTCGTCCATTTCATGGTTACACTTCCCAAATAAAAGCACACTAACTGAGGCAGATAGTTTCTTGGAATCTATGTCTGATTGGAAATCTGAGTCCAAGTAACCGATGGGGATTAGACTGTCTGACTGATAAACCAACATTCTATCCTGAGTTCTTTTCAGATACTTCAGAATGTTCTTAACTGTCGTCCAATCCTCTTTTTTCCGGATTACTTTGATATCTTGCCTCCATGCCAACGGCAAAGCAGATATCCGGTCTCGTACACAGCATTGCATACATAAGGCTTCCGACAGCCGAAGCATAAGGAATGTCTTTCATGTTATCTATCTCCTTTTGTGTCTTAGGGCACATTTCCTTGGATAGATGGATTCCATGTCTGAAAGGTACGAAGCCTTTCTTGGAATCCTGCATGCTGAATCATTTCTAGATAGTGTCTATGTATGAAGCTTGCGATAAGCCTATCATCCTTTCCTTGCGATCTCGAGTGATCTTGATCCCAAGGATGTTCCCGGCTTCCCCTAAGTCCTTCATATCAAACTGTTTTGAAAGCCATGCCCTTACTTCTGATAACACGTTTACATCGTTACCGATGATCATAATGTCATCTACGTATAGTACTAAGAATACCAATGCAGTTCCAACACGCTTTTTGTACACACAACTTTCGAACTCGTTGTGATCAAACCCATAAGACTTTATAATATGATCAAAACATTGGTTCCAAGCTCTGGGTGCTTGTTTGAGTCCGTAAATGGACTTCATGAGCTTACAAACTAGGTGTTCTTGGCCCTTTTCAATGAAGCCTTGGGATTGTTGCATATAGATTTCTTCATCAAGACTTCCGTTAAGGAAAGCTGTCTTGACATCCATTTGCCAGATTTCAAAATCGAGATGCCCAGCAATCGACAAGAGAATCCGGATGGACTTTAGCATTGCTACAGGTGAAAAGGTTTCCTCATAGTCGATCCCTTCTTTCTGAGTATAACCTTTCGCCACAAGCCTTGCCTTGAAGGTTTCCACCTTCCCGTCCGGTCCCCTTTTTTCTCTTGTATACCCACTTGCAACCAATGGGTTTGACCCCATTAAGTGGTTCGACTAGCTCCCACACTCTGTTATGATCCATAGAACCCATTTCGACTTCTATTGTTGTTTGCCAAGAACCCGCATCCTTGTCTTAGATTGCCTCGTCATATGTCCATGGGTCTGATTCGTCTTGTCCGGGAATCAAGTCCGAGGACTCTCCTATCCCCATGAATCACTCGGGTTGTTTCACAACCCTCCCACTACGATGAGGTTCCGGTTGTGAAAGTGTGTCGTTTGGTATGTCATCTTGTACAGTTGGCAATGAGGTTAGCCCCCTTAGCTCATTTAAGGTAATCTCACTTCTGGGTCTTCTTTTGTTCATATAGTCTTCTTCCAAAAATCTAAAGTGGGTGCTTATTACCACCTTTTGATCTTCGGGACCATAGAACATACACCCTTTTGTTCCCTATGGGTATCCTACAAACAACCTTAATTCTGATCGAGGATCCAATTTTCCGGCTTCCTTGTCCAACATGTAGGCCGGACACCCCCAAATTTTCATGTGTCTCAAACTGGGCTTGCGCCCGGTCCACAATTCTTTGGGAGTTTTGGGAACCGATTTGGATGGCACCAAGTTCAGAATGTAAGTCGTTGTTTCCAAGGCATGACCCCAGAACGACTTGGGAAGATCCGCATAACTCATCATAGATCTAACCATTTCCAAAAGAGTTCTGTTTCTTCGCTCTGCAACCCCGTTTTGTTGAGGGGTTCCGGGTGCAGTTAGCTGGGATGCAATCCCTTTATCAGACAAGTAGTTCAAAAACTCATCGCTGAAGTACTCGCCTCCACGATCGGATCGTAGTGAATTGATACATTTTTCCCTATGATTCTCTGCTTGAGCCTTAAATTCTTTGAATTTCTCAAAGGTCTCAGATTTATGCTTCATAAAGAAAATATAACCGTACCTTGAGTAGTCATCAATAAATGTGACAAAATACTCATAACCTCCTCTTGCTTTGGTCGACATTGGACCACATACGTCTGTGTGAACGATTTCTAACACTTCTTTGGCTCTATTCCCCTTGGCTCCGAATGCCCTCTTGGTCATTTTTATTAGGTTCGTATAGGTGACATTAGATGTCACGGACTACGCGAGACATGTTGCAGTATACTTAAAAGCAGACTTTGAGTATAAGTGGGAGATTGTTGGGATTATACTGAAAAGTATGCTTTTTACTTTGTATAATCGAAACTGAATTTTCAGACTTATTTACTGAAATAAATTGTTTATCACTGATGCTTTAAATATGATTGAATGTTATATATATTTACTGCATAACTGTTCAATAATTCGTACATGTTACACTGTAGTTAATTTAGTGATACCAGATCACAGAAGATTAAATTAACAGTCCCTTGTAACTAAAATTACGCCATTCACGACCTAGATGGAAATGAACAGCCCATCGCGAAAGGTTGAGGTGTAAGGCTCAGATTGGTTTGTCTTGACCAAGAGATTACACTAGTGCATGACTGATGCGCTGAATAGGACCTACAGGAGGATAAATTCTTCAGAACTGAACAAGGAAGAATTAGACCTCAGTGGTTCGTTGTTTCTTAATCTTCGTCCCTTAAATAGGATCACGTGGGATTGGTAACTATTGCTTTGACTTATCATGGGTAGCGAATCAGAGAGATTCAATACTTTTTATCTTGGGCAATATTATTGGTCACATGTGATTGCTAAGATTTAAATAAGAAGAATCGTGTGCAAGTACGCTTGCTTGATTTGCCCCCTTGGGAGGTTCATAAGCTTTATCATACCAAATCTTGCAAGTGGAATTAGTTTCCGGTATGGATAATAATGTTGAACTGTTCCTCGACCAAGGACAAAAGATATTAATTAACGGAAAGCTATTTCAGTGGCTTGAATTAATTAATGGGCTAGATAATCTTAAACACGAAAAATAATGACCGGGAGCCATATTGACTGTAATATGGGTTAAGATGGATAGTGCAATATTAATTATGTAGTGGGATTAAATAATATTTATGGGCTTGAATTATATTGTGGCTCAATATTAGATATTCAAGATCCATTAGAAGGTCCAATCTTAATTCTCCTAAAGGCCCCCTGAGTAGCCCAACAAATAGTCCAATAACTGAAAAAGGTGATTAAAATAAAATAAATATTGTTGCTTAATTTTTCCTCTAATTTTCGAAATTTATTGATAAAAGAGGGAGAAAGATTTTCTTTGAATTTTGTTATGGAATTTTTGAAAAGGGTGTATGTTCTATAGTCCCGAAGATCAAAAGGTGGTCATCCGCACCCACTTTAGATTTTTGGAAGGAGACTATATGAACCAAAGAAAACCCAGAAGTGAGATTACCTTAAATGAGCTTAGAGGGCAAACCTCAGTGCCAACTGTACTAGATGATATACCAAACGATACGCTTTCACAACCGGAGCCTCGTCATAGTGGGAGGGTTGTTAGACAGCCCGAGAGATTCATAGGAATAGGAGATTCCTCGGACTTGATTCCCGGAATCAGACCCATGGACATATGACGAGGCACTCCAAGATAAGGATGCAGATTCTTGGCAAACAGCAATGAAAGCCAAAGTGGGTTTTATGTTTCATAATAGAGTGTGGGAGCTAGTCGAACCACTTAATGGGGTCAAATCCATTAGATACAAGTGGGTATATAAGAGGAAGAGAGGACCGGACGGGAAGGTTGAAACCTTTAAAGCAAGACTAGTGGCGAAAGGTTACACTCAGAAAGAAGGGATCGATTATGAAGAAATTTTTTCGCCCGTAGCCATGCTTAAGTCCATCCGTTTTCAAGAAGATCCAAATCTTGGATTCTTTCACACACTAAATTTTCGAAAATGTTGTTGGGGAATGAGTTGCACAGATCTATTCGGGGTGAATATTTAAATACAAATTTAATTCTTTAATTATTACTAGCATGAATTAATCCTATATTAATTCAAATAATAATTGCAACAATATATCATGCATATAAAAAGCCACGTAAAACCTACGCATGCGGAATCTACGGGTTTACGTGAACGTACCTCTCGGGATGGCAGTGACTTCTGTCGGACGGACTAACCAAAAGGACTTCCCAAGTATTCCCTTAGCCCTTGCTCAACTATCCGGTGGAAGGACACTCGTCGAACAATTAACAAAAGGAAAAAATAAACTTTGTTGCACCACCTTTGTGGATTTGCTAATATTTCCAGCACATGGAATTGTACCTGGGAAAGAACTAATCATCCCCTATTTATAAGAGGGAGGTGGTCGAAATTTCTAGTGAAAAATCAATGTGGGAAAAGACTTTTCTTGATCAACAAGAAATCTTGAATATATCTCTTATATTCTTTTTCCCATAATTATAATATTCCACAAAATCCCACCTTCTCTATTTGCTATGGTAATTTTCGAAAATAATGTCTTGCAAGAATCCAAGATTTGGATCTTCTTGTATTTATGAGATAATCTTGTATTTCAAGAAATACATATCTTCCATAATATCTTTTCAAGAAAATCAAGAAAATCTTCCTTGCCCATTATTCTCAAAAATTTCGAAAATTCCATATAGATAACCAAGTGGGAGATTTCTTGAATTTAATGAGATAATCTTGTATTCCAAGAATACATATCTTCATTCCATAACAAAATTCAAAGAAAATCTTTCTCCCTCTTATATCCATAAATTTCGAAAATTAGAGGAAAAATTAATCAACAATATTTATTTTATTTCAATCACCTTTTTCAGTTATTGGACTATTTGTTGGGCTACTCAGGGGGCCTTTAGGAGAATTAAGATTGGACATTCTAATGGATCTTGAATATCTAATATTGAGCCACAATATAATTCAAGCCCATAAATATTATTTAATCCCACTACATAATTAATATTGCACTATCCATCTTAACCCATATTACAGTCAATATGGCTCCCGGTCATTATTTTCCGTGTTTAAGATTATCTAGCCCATTAATTAATTCAAGCCACTAAAATAGCTTTCCGTTAATTAATATCTTTTGTCCTTGGTCGAGGAACGGTTCAACATTATTATCCATACCGGAAACTAATTCCACTTGCAAGATTTGGTATGATAAAGCTTATGAACCTCCCAAGGGGGCAAATCAAGCAAGCGTACTTGCACACGATTCTTCGTATTTAAATCTTAGCAATCACATGTGACCAATAATATTGCCCAAGATAAAAAGTATTGAATCTCTCTGATTCGCTACCCATGATAAGTCAAAGCAATAGTTACCAATCCCACGTGATCCTATTTAAGGGACGAAGATTAAGAAACAACGAACCACTGAGGTCTAATTCTTCCTTGTTCAGTTCTGAAGAATTTATCCTCCTGTAGGTCTTATTCAGCGCATCAGTCATGCACTAGTGTAATCTCTTGGTCAAGACAAACCAATCTGAGCCTTAAACCTCAACCTTTCGCTATGGGTTGTTCATTTCCATCTAGGTCGTGAATGGCGTACTTTGAGTTACAAGGGACTGTTAATTTAATCTTCTGTGATCTGGTATCACTAAATTAACTACAGTGTAACACGTACGAATTATTGAACAGTTATGCAGTAAATATATATAACATTCAATCATATTTAAAGCATCAGTGATGAACAATTTATTTCAGTAAATAAGTCTGAAAATTCAGTTTCGATTATACAAAGTAAAAAGCATACTTTTCAGTATAATCCCAACAATTTTACCCTTCAAACATGATTCGCAAGTTGGAATTGGTTCAACTTGGAGAAACTCCAGTGAACCATCTTTCACCAACCTTTGGATCCTCTTTGGATTAATATGTCCCAATCTTAGATGCCATAGAAGTGTCTCGTTCACGGCTGATGAACGTTTTCTTTTCTAGGAAATAGTTGATGTGTTATAGGATGCATTTCGTGAGTGGTGTGCACAGTTAATTGTATAGAGATTATTCGACAACGTTCCATGACAGATAAATTTATCATAAAGAGAAATGGTAACAACTATATTAAAAGTAACCGAATATCCATCAAGGTAAAGTTTAGAAATTGAAATTAAATTCTTTCTAAAATTCGGAACGTAAAGAACATCTCTTAAAATTAAAACTCTTTCTTCAAAAGACAGGTGCACTTCTCCCACTGCTTCAGCTGCCACTCTCGTAGCATCGCCCAGTGTGATGAGGATCTCACTCCCACTAAGTTGACGGGTCAGCTTGAACCCGTGAAACAAACATGATCAGTGGATCCCGTATCAACTACCTACGAATGAGAAGTATACGCCGCTAAACAAGTTTCAACAACTAGTGTGTGAGAATTACATTTCTTTTTTCGCCCTTTTGGGGCCGAACAACAAACCTCCATTGTCCTTCATTGTTGGGAAATCGTATTTTAGTTTTGATGGAAGTTCCAAAAAAAAGTTGTAATAGGACCGGTCGGACTGTTAGTCGATCGATGACTTAGAATCGATTAAGATGACCATTTGAAATGTATAGATAGTTGATGTAAAAGATAGGTCACATATTGAGGGGGAACTCAATATGTATAGGTCAGGTCGAAGTATCAGATGACCCAGATAAGGTCAGATGATCAGAAGACTAAGAACAAATCAGAAGACAAGAAGTCAGAAGATCAGGTGAAGACAGATGAACTTGAAGACTCAGATGAACCTGAAGACTCAGTTGAACCTGAAGACTCAGATAGACACTGAAGACTCAGATAGACACTGAAGACTCAGATGAACCTGAAGACTCAGTAACAAACCTAAAGACTCAGTATGACTGAATACACTGAGGCTCAGAGACACCAGATGATCAAAAGACCTAAAGACCTACATTCAGCCGAGTCTGCGTATTGAGCTAAGACAATATGCATCAGAAGACTCAAACAAGGTAGATCGATCGCCATTCGATCAAGTCACCACACCGTGACAATAAAAAATATACAACAGACAAGACGAATCTTCTACAAAAGGAATATCAATCGTCTAACGGACAAATTAGTGAAGTGCCACCTCGCGAAGCCAAGGAGAAAGCGACACGTGCACAAAAAGAGCTGACAATGCGGGATACGACGCTGCAGACAAAAACGGCGCTAATCATGCCTACGGCCATGCCGATAATCGGAGCACGTCACAATCATATCCTACAACCTACCTAATATAGTTCAAAATTCAAATTGCTCTCCAACGGCTCTTTGATTTCGAGGTCTATAAAATGGAATTGCACGAAAGGAAGAAAATGAGACCAACAACTATCACATGAACAATTGAGCGAAGCGGAACAACATCATTAATGCAGATTCTCAAGAAGCAAAAAGCCTTCAGAATTTCCGCTCGAAGAACACGATATTTGAAGATTATTCTTAGAGTGTTCATCCCATTGTTCTTAGCAAGAAATCCTATCCACTAGCATTTTGCTACCGAAAACACCAGGATAGATTTCCAGTTGGAACCCTCAAACATTCTTTACCCAAACGCAAGTTAGGTTAAGTTTGTTCCCGGAAGATTTCAGACTAGGGATTCTAGTTTTCTGATTTCTAGTTCGGTTGAGTGTGAACTCGATAAACATCTGTAGAGTGTGAACTCAATAAACATCTCGGCCATCCCGTGAGGGATATAAGTCCCGCAGGTTAGGCTCGGTTAAGTTCGGTTAAGGTTCCCCTGTGTTAAGGGAAGAGTGGACGTAAGACGGGTTTCGTCTGAACCACTATAAAAAGTCTTGTGTGCATTTACTTGCTTTCTTATTACTTTACACTATTCACACAACTAAGTTTAAAAGTGCATACATATTCTAAGTTAAGCTCAGTCTGCACCAAGCAACTGATCTGATCAGGTTGACACCTTAGTCAGCTGGTTGAAAACTGACTTAAGAATCTGAATTGATAAAACTGGTTTTTCACACGGGTTAAAACAAGCTTCCGCACTCTCAGTTAAACTGACAGATATCAAGCTGATCTGCCCTCAGGCACTCAGTAAGATTGAACATCAGTCTAAACTGATACACTAGCACTCTGATTGGGTAATCTGCAAATCACACCTGATCCGCACGAAAAGTTTTGGAAGTCTATTCACCCCTCCCCTCTAGACTTCCACCCTTACAAAACCCATTCGGGACCTACAAGTGGTATCAGAGCAGTGGTTCTACAGACCACTGGCTTTGAGTATCATCGACTCTTGAGGAAGAATCTTTGTGGTCATTTGAATAGATCTTAAAAAACCATTTTTTAAAACTCATTCGTTTTCAAAATCACTCAGCATGGATAATACCTCTAGCATGTATCATGATTTGCCTAAGTTTTCAATTGATGAGTATGCAGATTGGGCTATATATATGTGCAACCATCTAGGATCGATAAGCGGCAGAATGATGGAAGTCATTGAACGAGGAGGAGATCCAGACTTTGCACCGGGAAGTCTTGTACGAAAAAGCCCAGCCGTGATGGATGCAAAAGAAAGAAAGTTGTATACTCTAGATACAATCGCCAGGCATATAATCATGAAGACGATGGATAAAGTCACAAAGGAGAAGATAAAGTATCTCAAAACTGCGAAACAAATGTGGGATACTCTTGCTGAGATGTGCGAAGGTAATGAACAGATCAAAGACAGCCGACTACAAGCTGAACTGGTGAAGTTCGAAAAGCTAAAGATGTTGCCCAACAAGACCATCAACGAGCTCGATGGGAGGATCACCATGTCAGTGAATAAACAACGAGAACTTGGAAGAGAGATGTCAGACAAAGATATCAACTACAAGATCCTAAGATCTCTCACCAAGAAATGGGACATGAAAGTCACGGTAATCAAGGATTGCCAAGACATTTCAAAGATGAAGCCGAATAGGTTGTTCCTAAGCTTTAAAGCCCACGAGTTCGATTTAATCGAAAGAGGACAAACAGATGAAGACGAGACGCCTGTTGTAGCCTCAACGTCTAAATCAGTTGCGTTTAAAGCAACCAGCAGCAGATCAAAGGCCACTAAACCTGTTGGAAACATAATGAGTTAAGCAGAACAGATCGCTCTGCTTACCAGGAAACTTGAAAGATCAAATACTCAACTTGGTAAGTATCAGAGATTCTACAGAGACTATCAAGACAACAGAAGAAACAGGAGGCCAACTGACAGATCACTAGAAAGAACCAGATCTGATGATCGAAGAGATCACGGAGAAGAAAAGAAAAGAGATGACCTGTCAGATGAGAGAAGAGATAACAGATCTGACAAAAGGAGTTTAGATTACCATCAGAAAGGGAAATCACCTGACAGATCCTACAGACGGAGTGACTCACCTGGTAGAGGAAGTTCCGTAGATCGAGGATCATGCTTCAACTACGAGAAACCAGGTCACTACAGCACCGACTGCCCTGACCTGACTCCCAGAGAAATGGAAGAGAAACAGAACAGAAGAGAGCAACGCCTCAGAGATAGAAAAGCCATGGTCGCTGACACATCTGGAATTGATGATTCCTATCTGCCTTCCGAGGATTCTGGCTACTCATCTGTAGAAGACTTCTGTCTGATAAGCAGTGCTGTTGACTTCCACGAACATGAAGATCTGATATTCTCTTCAGATAACGATGAAATCTGCCTGATGGCCAAGGAGGAAGACCAATCTGAGGTAACCTCCAAACCTTCTGCTTTTTCAATTTCCACACCTGCTATCATTAGCACACCTGCTGGAGAGACAACCTGTAAGTAGGAAATCTAATCTGAGACCCAATCAGGGCCAGCTGCCTATAAGCAAGGTATAGGTAAACTGCAAAGACCATCTATGCTAAAGAGATATGAATCTTTTGATGGTAGCAGTCGTACCTACCCTTATAACCAAAGATCTAGGGCTACTACACCTGAGCCACACTGGATTAAAAGAAGACAAAATATAAAGAAAAATCGCAAGTCTTCTAAGTCACCCAAGGCTCACACTAATAATCATACTAATCAGAAAGCATATAAAGAGACGTATGATTATGTTGATTTGTATGGGAAACAAATCAGACCTTCTAATCTATCTTATTGCCATAGAAGTGCTCTGTTTGTGTGGATCCCTAAATCCACCACTAACCCCCCAGGACCCAATTCCAAAGGGGTACCTAAAGTCTGATTTGATTGAAGGTTCGCGTGGGACTGGCCAACAAAGGAGGTGTACAAGCAACTATCTGGTACATCGATAGTGGATGCTCAAGGCACATGACTGGAAGCAAACATCTCCTTAGCTCTTACAAATAACAAGAAGGCCCACGTGTACTCTTCGGTGATGATAACTTTGGTTTTACCAAAGGATTCGGAACCTTAGAGAATGATGATGTACAAGTAACTGGAGTCTCGTATGTCGAAGGATTAAAACACAATCTACTATCAGTATCACAATTCTGCGACAACAAATTCAGCTTTGAGTTCTCGAGCGACAAGTGTACGATTAGGAATCGAGTCACTCAACAAACCTTGCTAACTGGTTCAAGGAAAGGGACGATCTACACAGCAAATTAGAACAGTTGTCCGAGGAATACATGCTTAATTGTTAAGAGTTCCAAAAGTAGCAGTTGGCTCTGGCACAAAAGATTGAGTCATCTGAACTTCAAGACTCTTAACAAGATAGCTAGGATGTCTTTGGTTGAGGGACTTCCGAATGAGATATTCTCCAAAGATCAGACATGTGCCGCATGTCAGAAGGGAAAACAAGTTAAAGCCTCATTCAAGGGAATACCTGGACCGGCATCCAAGAAAGTAATCAAGAATCGCTCCATATGGATCTATTCGGACCGATTATTACGATCGATCTCGATGGGCCTTAAATATACTCTAGTAATCGTGGATGATTATTCCAAGTTTACTTGGGTTGTATTCTTATACAAGAAGAACGAGACAACGACAAAGATACCCGAGCTGCTCAAGAAGCTACAAAACGAGAAGGGTGTCAGCATAGTAAAAATCAGATCAGATAAAGGTACAGAGTTCCTGAATTCCTTTATTACTGATTTTTGCACTGAGTTTGGTATACAACATGAAACGTCAGCTGCAAGAACCTAAGGTACGCACAATTGTCGATGAAGAAGTTGTTACACGGTGAGATAAATATCAACCGAACCATCCGTTCTGGGGAACTCTGAAGTTCCTATTTAACGCACAACAAAGACATGATGAGTCCAACATCACCGAGACATGTTCTTATCAAGTGGATCATAATTCCGCACCACTCCCAATCACTAGTAATGAACTACTATCGATATGGATGATGTTCTCCAAACAGACGACGCCGTAACGAAGGACTGGATTACCGGTCATCCAACCGACCGATTATCGGAGACCCATCGATAGAGTCAAAACTAGACATCGTTGGTGAAAGTGCCATGTATCTTGTTGTTAATTTGTCTTTGAAGGAACCAACTTCTGAGAGGAAGCTCTACAAGACGCATTTGGATTCTAGCCATGGAAGAGGAATTGGAAGCAGTTTGAGAGAAATCAAGTTTGAAACGGTGGACAGACCAACTCATCAAGACGTGATTGGCACGAAGTGGGTATTCAAGAACAAGAGAGATAAGAATAATGTCATAACTAGGAATAAGGCAAGACTTGTTGCTAAAGGGTATTCACAATCAGAAGGAATTGATTATGATGAGACCTTTGCACCAGTCACTCGCCTAGAAGCCATTCAATTTATTTTCGGCATATCGCCTACGCGAGAGGGTTCACTATGTATCAGATGGATGTAAAGAGTGCATTCTTAAATGGGGTACTAGCAGAGGAAGTTTATGTCGAACAACCTCCAGGCTTTGAAAAAGGCAACCAAGTGTACCGTTTAAGGAAAGCTCTTTACGTCCTGAAATAAGCTCCTCGAGCTTGGTATGATACACTCTATCAGTTCATGATAGACAGCGGGTTCACTAAAGGAATAGTGGACAAAACCTTATTCAGAATAGAAGATGGAGAAGATATTCTGATGGTTCAGATTTACGTGGACGACATCATCTTCGGATCTCCCACCAAGAAGTTATGTGAAAAGTTCAGCAAATTGATGCAAGGGAAGTTCGAGATGCCCATGATGGGTCAGATGAATTACTTTCTGGGTTTACAAGTCAAGCAGAGTACAGAAGGGATATTCATCTTCCAGGCGAAGTACACAAGGAATCTACTGTCAAAGTTTGGAGTTCAACATTGCAAGGAAGCCAGAATTCCCATGATGACCGGGTTCAAGATGGATCCAGATGAAGATGGTCAGAAAGTTAATCAGAAAGAATATAGAGCTCTGATTGGATCACTACTATACCTGACTGCCAGCAGACCAGACATTACTTTTGCAGTAGGTGTATGTGCCAGATTTCAAGCAAATCCAATGCAAAGCCACCTAGAAGCAGCTAAGCAGATTCTCAAGTATCTGAAGGGGACTGTAAACCTTGGTTTATTTTACCCATCAGATGACAATCTAGAGCTTAGTGGGTATTCTAATTCAGATTACGGAGGTTGCAGAATCGACAGGAAGTCAACCTCAGGTTCATGTTAGTTTCTGGGAATTAAACTGATCTCTTGGTTTTCGAAGAAGCAGACATCAGTTGCGACATCTACTACTGAAGCAGAATATATGGCTGCAGGAAGCTGTTGTTCCCAACTGCTCTGGCTAAGTCAGCAGCTGAGGGATTACAACATCGTAGCTAAGAACGTACCTATATTCTATGACAGTAATAGTGTTATTGCAATCACTCAGAATCCTGTTCTACATACAAGATGCAAGCATGTGGATGTCAGACACCATTTTATCAGAGATCACGTTGAAAAGAAGAATATCAGGATGGAAAAAATCCATACTGACAAGCAGAAAGCTGATATCTTAACTAAGACGCTAGCTGAGATCAGATTCAGAGAGTTATGCAACGAGCTAGGGCTTCTGGATCTTGGAGAAAATGCACCAGATATGGTTGAAGGACTGATCTCCAGAACCAGTTGGTTAAAAGACTAACCAAGTTAAGTGGAATCAGTTGAGTTAGGAATCTCAACTGATCAGACGACTAGACGAGGAGCCGATCTGAAGTTCAGATAAGGAGCAGATCAGAAAGTCAGATAAGTAGCCGATCTGAAATTCAGACAAGGATCAGATCAGTTCAAGACATATCAGATTAAGGGGGAACTGATCAGATTGGAGTATCACTTTATAAGTCGATTAAGCTACAGTCAACAAGCAAGTCAAATTAAAGCTGCAGATCGCATAAGTTAGAATAAGCAACACAACAATGAAATAACAGAATTTTTCATTGATAAAGACCCGGAGGTCAGATTTTCAAGTTACAAGTGATATCACAAGCTACAAGTGCTACAAGCTATCTTCAAGTGGTATTACAAGTACAAGAAGACCCGGAGGTCATAAACCATAAGCCCTAAGACAACCCTAGGCAGGGAAGGAGAAAGAGAGATTTTAAGAGCTGATGCTCTCAGACTCTCCGACCCAGGGGGCGCAGAGAAGCTTCTAGAATCCTGAAAGCCACTCTTAGAGCTTCGGAGTGAGGAGCGAGAGCGAGCCTTGAAGGATCTTTAAGCTAGGAGCCCTTAGACCTAAAATCAATGGGCTTTCCAGTTGTTAAATGGGACACATTGCCACAGGTTTGGTCACAAAGACCATATGGCCATGAGTGTCTCATGCAAATATTGAGTTTGATACACAAGATTGTATATCAAACCCATGTTTTGTTTCAGACTAAGTCTGTTGATGCTAATTATGTCATCTCGATAGGCGCACAAGGTGCATACAGTTAGGAGAAGTGCCTTCTCATTTGCCTTAGCAGATCCACCTCCATGGTGGTAAAGAAGCTTAGCATTGATCGTATGTGAAATCTTAGATGACTACGAAAGCAGTGTGAAGGAACACACAGGGTTGATTTGAGAAGCTGAATTCATTGGAAAAGGGTTAAAGGTTCCCATCGGAAGTTTCACCGGTAATAAGGAACTCATCGGAAAAGCATGAAGTATATGCTAAATAAGATGAATGGTTTATGTTGTGTCGTTTGCCTAAACACCCCAGGCTAATTTATAGAAGGAAATTAGGGGTATAAATGCAAATTTATTTTCTCAGAAGACCTTAAAAGAAATTTGCATCGACAACGCGTAAGGAACACGCGGCTAACTGTTGGATGAGTTAACGGTGTGATTAATCACAGCGTATCTATGCCATTATTACGGAATGTCAAATCGTGCCGATTTGGGAATCGAGGCGACTTTTGGACTCCCCGAAGTAAAAGTTTTGGCGAGAGTTGACTTCAGTAAATACGGGCTGATTAGAAGAAGACTGAAGGATGAAGTGTATCAGATAAGTGGATCAGATAAGTAACGAAGTGTTTCAAGCAAGAATCTGATCAGATTAGTGAGATATTGTTGGGAAATGCTTAAGGCTACCATCAGTAAAGTCAACAAGTACCAGATCAGATCACAAGTGGTAACTGGTTGATTACAATATCAATCAGTCAGATACGTTCTCTTATTTATCCCTTTCTGAATACCTTACATGCGTTATTTAAATAAAATATTTTACTCTGTTTATGACGCATGCTCTGCAAAACTTTTAATGGGGACTTGGAAATGTGTTTTTAATGCGTTTTATTGTGAATTTTCTAGTCCGAAATACGAGAAGACTACTTTTCTCAACCGTGCGATCAAAATACTCTTTGGCCGACTAATCTCAGCCACTGATTTCAAAACACGGATACTTGAGTACTTTGGAAAGTTGTGCAAAAAGGTTTTCCCTCGTATTCTATAAAACCCAAATATTTTCAGAAAACCTCTTTCCACTACTTCGTCTTCTCAAAGTTCTTAAAAGATCAAATTCTTTCAAAAAATCTTCAAAGAATTACTTTCGAGATCAATTGATTCTACTCTTCCGATTTCTAAATCTTTCGAATCAATTTCTGGTAATTTCTTGTTTAATTAATTGCATGATCTCAATTTCTCTCTGGTACCTAGGTTTACAAATCGTGATGATATATTTCTGTAATTTTTATTAGATCTAAACGCTTATTTGCTAAATTGATGCTAAAATTATTAGTTTGACTGAACTTATTGAAATATCTTACTCAAACTAAACATCAATTTGCATATCGTACAGAAATGGCATATCTTATTCCACGACCAGGCCAAGGGAAAAAGTTATGCAATTTTTCATTGATGAAAAGTACGTAGTCTTCACCATCACCTCAGACCCTAAATCGCTGGAAATTCTGGAGTGCTTACGAGCGTGTGGAGTTGAACGCTATTGCTCTACACATCAGAACATCGTCCACGCACATGAAGCTCTGGAGTTTCTATACAATCTGCAGAGGGATGAAGACATTGATGTTGACCTGATTACTTCCGTTGGTGGACTGGAAGTTCGAGTGTCGAATGACAATCTCCAGAGGATATTCGGCCTAACTCGAGGAAGCATCAATCCAGAGACCTACACGACTGATGTAGGAGAAAAGGGATTTCTTGAAGCCGAGTTGTTGAGACCTGCAAACAAGGAGAACACGACGAACGTCAAAGCCTCCTATCTGAAGAGAAAATATCGCCTTCTTCTTGAGATTGTTCAGAAGGTGATCATGTGCTCAACCTACAGTCTTGATGCAGTCACTTCGTACAAGATAAGTGTCATGGCTGCACTAATCAAGAAGGCTACAGATATCGATTGGTTGGGTATGGTCAAAACAAGACTGAGAAAAGACTCCGGGAAGTTCGAACTGACCCAGAGCAATGAAGTGTGCTTATATTCCAAGTGATCATTCATACACAAAATCTCTATCATTCTGTCAGATAAGCTGCCACAGAATTATAAATGGAACGAGAATGGAGCGAAGATATACCAAGCAAAGCACAAGGCCATATTGGGCAAAGATGAGTCCCTACCTGGACAATCTGATGAGGATCTAACTTCTTATGTGCCCAAACCCAAGGGAGAAAAGAAGGGAAAAGATAAGGCAACTGCATCGTCTGAAGTGCAGGAAGAGGTCATTCCAGAGAAGAGGATGAAGAGGAAAGATCTGGCCAAGAAACCAGATGCACAGCGGAAACGTCAGAAGAGAGTCTCATCTCCTTTGAAAACTGCTCCAAGTTCTGCCCAGCAAGTCAGCAGAACGAAGGATCTGATGCAAGTAAGATCAGACGAACAGATAGCAGTCCGCTCTGAGCCAACTATCAGAGAAGTAAGGGAAGAGCAGATGATCGTAGCAGAAGGAGAGAAATCTGTCAGAAGGACAGAAGTGGAGCAATCTGAGGAAGAATCACCATCTGATTCTCTGCCTCTCACCAAGATCTTCCAAAGAGAAAGATCGCCAACGCCCACTTCCAAATCATCATCACCCTCTCCTCAAAAATCATCATCACCTCCCCACAAAACCTTCTCACCCTCACCCTTGCCTATCAGATCACCAAGATCTCCCACACCACCAATCAATCAACCCGTTCAGGAAACTGAACACCCTCAAAACGCTGAAAACGCTAAAAATGAACCACACATATCCCCACAAATATCCCAATCTCCAATCAAGTCACAGGACCCTGAGAGATCCGACAAGCGAGTGTCCGTCTCTCATAATCCCTTCAATACCAGAACCGTGCTTGCTTCACCTGCTCCAGAAAGCACCATAATAAGGATAATGAAGCAACAGATCAAGGAGTATCTGCTGGATCTATGCCTTGAATTGGATCAACATCCTGGCATCCAGCAACAGATAGAAGAAATAGTGTTCTGGAGGGATATCAGACTGAAAAGCATTGAAGAATTTCTGATTCTCATGACAACTCTGGGATCAGATTTCTTTGTAGACTTGGAGTTGAAGTGCTTGAACACTGTTGGGATTGAAAGTGCTATTGAATTGGCATCTGACGATGATATCAGATGGTTAATTCACGAAAGGTTAAAGGATTGCCGATAATGAGGGAGAAACCGTTCAACCTCCTACAGATCATGAGGGATTTGCCGATGAACCAAGAATGGGTGCTGCAGATGAGACCCGACTTGGCAAGGCTTCAACATCGACCCATCGCACGATGAGCTCGATACCTAGATCATTATCTTCGAGAAGATTCAGGATGGGATCAAGGTGCATTTGAAGACAAATTCGCGCTACCACAAAGCAGAATCGATGAAGCGATTTGAAGATGAGCAAGCAAAACTAGTTGACATGGAATGAAGTCACATAGTTGGAATGCACAATGCCATCCTTGCTGAAGTAAGGCAACTAGTAAATCCTCTTGCTGAGAAGCTCAAACTCCAGTCTGACAAACTCATAGTTCAGACAGAGATTCTCAATCAGACACAGGTACTTTTGGAAAGTGTCTGGGCATCCTTGGACAAAACTAACAACCACATGGATATGGGTTGGAAACATCTTCTAGCTTCTACAGAACGAGCAAGACAGGAAATCGAAATTTCTCTCAGACGCTTCTTCACTCCTGCACCTTCTGCCACCGTTCAGATTACTCCTCTTGTTGTCGAGGAACTCAGAGAGGAGATCTTACGGCAATTAACTGCTCTGAACCAGCAAGATGTCCAACCTCTTTGATGAAACCAAAAAGGGGGAAGGAAAAGAGAATAAAGAGAAGGAAGAAAAACAGACACAATTGGTAGCAATTTCATCTCTACTCTAAAAAACCATCAGATGTCGACTTGACCACTCCATCTATCGATCTCGTTCTTTGAAGTGAAGGAAACCGTGGAGAAACATAGCAAAGAGATCATCGAAAGGTAAAAACCGCTCTTTTCGAGATTACTGCCAGAGTCGACAAGATTGAAGACTTTTCTTCGTTCGTACAGAAAAGAATGGAAACTGATGATCAGGCCCAAGAGCCTTGAACTCGCTAAGAAATTAGTGAAGAAGAAGAACAAGATGAACCGAAAGCGGACTCGAGGAGAAAGAAAGGCAAAGGCAAGATGGTGAAAGCAATCATGAAGATCGAGAGACAAGGCCACCTATTCTCTACCAAAAGCGGATGACTCTGAACAAGTTCAAGAGCAAACACGATGAGAGAATAAGAGAGGTCGCCATCAAGAAGCGTGGTTAGCAGAGGTTAAGGGGTGAACATCGCTACATCCGGAAGGAAGAGGAAGAACGAAGCTGCAGCAGAGGATGTTGGTCCTGGTGTAAACGAGTCTTACACGTGTATGGGGGGGAATACATGTGTTCAGTATTTTTAAAACTTTTCTTTTAATGAGGTCAGCTTGGGTCAGGTTGTCCCGAAGATTTGGTCCCGAGAAGCACAAATCACTCGAAGTCAAAGTCTCATCGAGACAAGTGATCCGAAGCCGCTTTCGTAAAACCTCGAGATAATCCCAACCGAGTCCTCGAGTTTTCAGAGAGATCTGAGTTGCTTGGATCGGATAACTAACTTATGAACCCTCGGAAAGAGTAAGTTCGGTTTGGTAACTATCTGTTCTAGCTATTCGGATGATCTGCGGAATGGTTGGCCCTTTAGTTTATACTCGTTTTAAGCTTTTCTCAAAAAACCTTCCTTTAATGCAATAGTGATTAGGCTGTGATTCAATTATATGCAACTTCCAGTGGATTGATTCCAAATGAAATATCAGTGAAAATATGCTTTCAAAATATATGCAACAGTTAAGCAAATCAAACAGAAAGCAAAGAACACAAACAATTTATAGTGGTTCGGAGACTCAAGCTCCTACGCCCACTCTCTACGATCTCTTAAGAGAAATTCACTAATCACTTCCTTGAGCTTTTCGACTACCTCGCAGAAGTTTACTTACTCAACTCGGCCTCGAGCTTTCGACTACTCCACGTAGTTTACTTACTCAACCCGACCTTGAGCTTTTCGACTACCTCCGTAGTTTACTTACTCAAACACAAACAAGCTTTCGGACTACCTCAGAGCTTACTAACTTCACCTCTAGAGCTTTTCGACTACTCGCGTAGTTTACTAACTCTTTACAACTCTTCTCACCAACAATCACACTCAAACTACCTTCTAAAGGGTTTGGGGTTTCTTGGTTGGTTTCCAACTAGGATGAGATATCCTTTACAATAAAGTACAATGCAAAGGCTAGGATATCTCGACTAAGCTTTGGATATATCTTATCAAGCTAGTCTTAGTGGAATGAGCTCTCTTCGATTTAAAAGCACTTGGGAAATTCTAAGTTTTTCGAGTGCTTTAACTTTGCGATAATAAGTTTGAGCTCTTGAGTTGCTTACAAATTTCCCGTAACCTTACAATGTAGAGGGTCACAAGTGTTTATAGGCATACACCAAGGTCACTCTTGAAAAACTATCCGTTGTAGGAGATAGCTTCGTGAGTTTCCTCTTATGGTGTGTGAGGAACGGCTATATTTAGGGTTTGAAACTCCCTAACACGTTTTAGGCAATAGCCTTTCATGTAGCCGGTCTTCACTTTTTGCAGTTTGGAACTTAGTACTTCTGACATCTTTTTCACCGACCTGTCACTGTCAGTGTCAGTATGATACAGTGTTGTCTTCCTCTTTTTGACTTTTGTCTCCAGTTAAAGGTAGACAACTCAACGGCTCTTTTAGGTTACATTCTCTGAGTGATATAACCTTAACAACACTTTGTCTTAGTTCCTTTTGTCTGCATTTGAATGTCTTGGCAAATATCTATTTTTCTAAGGAATCGCGATTTTCTCAGTATTGCATCCTTCAGATAGATATGTTAAGTGCCTCGGAACATTCAGGTTTATTCTGAGCATTCAGTACATTACTGAGTCTTTAGTAATTACTGTGCCTTTAGTATTCTTGATCTTCAGTTCTTCAGTCTTCTGTCTTCTGCGTCTTCAGAGTCTTCGAGTCTTGAGTCTTCCGAGTCTTGGCGTCTTCGAGTCTTACGAGTCTCTTCCGAGTCTTCACAGATATCTTGACCGATATCATTTTGAGTCTTCATCCGAAGTCTTCAGTTCTCGGTTTCATCTTGAGTATTGATATCTCGATTTCACACTTCGAGTCTT
Organism: Stenogyne calaminthoides; assembly: GCA_037126765.1. NCBI lineage: Eukaryota > Viridiplantae > Streptophyta > Magnoliopsida > Lamiales > Lamiaceae > Stenogyne > Stenogyne calaminthoides. The sequence goes on along the minus strand of JBBCBC010000007.1, from coordinate 23,884,034 downwards.
GATATCTCGATTTTCACTTGAGTCTTGATTCTCGATTTCTTCTTGAGTCTTGATATCTCGATTTCATCGAGTCTTGATTCTCGATTTCTTCTCGAGTTTTGTAAACTTTAGTTTCATACTGAAACTTCAGTTTCTTCAGAAACATACTGAGTTCTTCAGAATCTTCAGATCCTATCCTGATCTATATCTGCTGACTATACATTTTGCAGATATCATCCTGAATACTCTAAAATCGAAATCGACTCAACTATCAAGATTATCCCGAACATGTCATACTCAGGGGTTTTGGGATCTAATCAAAATCATATATCTTTATTAAATTCATCTCCCAACAATTTCCCCCTTTTTGATGATGTCAAAACCTATCTTGTTACAACCATATAACCTAAACTCAGGTTTCAGTTTATCCTATTACAAGATTGATTATGTCTCCAACAATTTCCTGAACAGAGAATCTCCCAACAATTTCTTAATTAGAGAATCTCCTAACAATTAATCGTTCAACAATTTCTTCAGTAATGAATCTCTCAAATGATTCATCACCAAATACTTAATAAACAATTTCCCCCATAAACAATTAATTCAGAGACATCATTCAGCATATCAAAAGTAAAAGACATGTAAATAAGATAATGAGATATTATCTTTTGAGCATAAATGATAAGTTTTCATTGATGATAGGTAGTCTGTTACAGGTTACAATGAATCTTATCAGAACAAAATCAAAAAGACAAAAAAATATAAAAGATTTCATGAATCTTCTGAGTCTTTATCTTCTGAGTCTTCATTATGTTCTTCAGCTCTGCTCCTCAGTCTGGTTCTTCAGCTCTGCTCTTCCACCTCATCAGCAGGGACTTCTAGGTTGAACATTCCGTAGTATCTTCTCTTCAGCGCATCTCTTTCCTTGATGATATCCGGATTTGTTCGTCGATCTAACCGAGTGGCGTACTGAGATATTTCCTGAGAAATGGCTTTCTCATTGACACAGCCATTCTCGAGCATAGGAGGAGGGTAAACATATGGACCAGGGGCGATTATCTGCACCTTTCCTTCATCCGCAAGATTTATTCATCCTTGAAGATATTTTGGATAGAAGGTCAGGAGATAATCAATGAAAGCCTCATTCGGATCTCGAGCTCTCCCCTCCACTCTCTCGAGCACATCATAGTAGAACCGGAAGGTTCCTTGATCTCTTCCCACGCATCGTTGAGATGGATCGCATCCACTTATCAACATGCGCCATTTGATTTTTTTTAGTGCTCCTCTCCTCTTGCTTAACCTTCGAACCCACTCCTTCTTTTATGCTCTTCTTTTACTTTCTTTTCGATCCGGTACACGTAAAATGTAGGTAGTTTTTTTTTGCTTGTTCGATCTCGAGTGTTTTCAGAGAATTCCTTGTGTTGAAGACTTTTCTCTGAGGTTGACCTGCAGACTCTTCTAATTCTTCAACCAACTTTCTTTGCACTGGCTTAGAAGCCTTAGCACGCTTGCTCTCAGGTTCAACAATGCCCAACGCTTTCCTCTTCATAGCCAATTCAGCAGCAGCCTGGCTTGTTCCAACCTTAGCTCTATCACTCAGTTTCTCTCTAACAACTTCAAGCATGGTTTCCTCAGAAACCTGAGTGCAGATCGGCTTCTCCGCCTTTATCAACTTGAACTCAGCTTCAAGAAGCTTCGACTTCCTTCAAGGCTTTAGATAGGATATTCATTTCAGCTTCCTTTTGCGCCTTTTTCTCCAAAGTACGTGCCAATAACTTCCTGAGGTCTTCACCTGGCTTTTCCCCCTTCTTGGCACCGTAATTTGGAAGGAGTCTAGAGAGTGTTGTGTCCATATGGTATTGCTTTTTGCTTACACAGCGCACCTCTCCTGCTAACTGATCCTGTTCATCTTCTAGCCTCCTGAGGTGGTTCTTTGCCACAGAGAATTCTTCAGAAAGATGGGCAAACTGGCCAGAGAGAGCATCTTTAAACATCTATGTCATCTTGGTCATGAGCATTGAGCTCATTTCCTCAACAGCAGACTTGATCAGTACTTCGTTCTTCTCTGCCAATTTCACCTCTAGAAACTCAGTTCTCTCCTGGTGCTTCTGTTTAAGTTCAAAGATTTTCATTTCGCCCTTGACTCCTCCGGCTTCTCATTCAAATTTTGTCTTCCATGGAGGTCATCTTTGAGGTTAGAGTGTCTTGAAGTTGCACCGATTTCAAGATGAATTTCAGATTCTCCATCTTCCGAGATTGGGCCGCCAATGTCTCTTCCATCGAAAGTGATTTTGTTCAAAGATTGGCTCAAGCTTCTCCACTATGGGATTGAGGTCGATCTCAGGAACATTTTGCACCTTCTGTGCTGATTGATCATCCTGGGGTTCAGACACAACCTGAGGGTCGGTCTGACTGAAAGCATCGACTTCATCCCGAGCTCAGTCTCTAAGCGAGCCTCGATGCGTACATCGACAATTCGAGTTATAGATAGAAACAGAATGCTTTGGCATAATTGTTAATAGTGCCAAAAAGGTACACAAGAGTGCTTTCCGATCGAGGTTGAATGATTTCAGGTTGATCAGCACAAGAAGTTTCCTTCTCCGTCTGAGACTGATCCTCAGCATCTCCCTGTTGGTCCCCATCTTGAGATTTGTCTCTGCTGCTAGGGGCACCAACCCGGTAAGCTCTCTCTCGGCGATCTTCTTCAACTAGCCTCATCAAAATCGGAAATTTTCATCGAGCTTTGTCTTTGAATCCACGAGAATTCAGTGAGGAAAGTTGTCTCTCGTTCACCCGTCTTCCCCTCACGTTGAAGCAATATTAAGCATCTCCGGAAGAGTAAGTTTGAGGATATAGACCGTTGACCTCAATCACGAAGAAGATGTCTTGGAGGTGGGGAATAAGCTCAATTTCGGGGTATCGGTCAAGAATGAACCGTTCCCTTGCTTCGCCATTCGGTCTCTTGACAACCTTTCTTGAGCATCGGGGGCTCGGGTTCGGGTTGGAAAATCTATTTGAAAGATCTACTAAGAGCTCATTCAGAGCTCATCAAAATTCACTTGCTCCCGAGGCTCGACAAACTCGCCGAGGTTTGGGCAGTTGCTCCTCGGTTTGAATCGCTTGGCAGTCGAGGTCGGTGGCCGGGCGCCTGGGATTTTCGATTTGCTCTAAGAATCGAGCGGGCACTTCCTCGTTGGGGAATCGAGCATCTTCAGGGTCCGAGGCGCCACATCCTCGGATGGAATCTGAACATTTTTCGAGGTCTCGAGGTCCTTTGAAAATTTCACGAGAAAATTTATCTGAGCTAAGTTTAAGTCTCAAGAACCTCGAGAAGACTTGCTCCTCGGTTTGATCATGCCTTTGAGATAGCCCGAGCTAATACAAGTAAAAAAGGCAATTTCGACGGCGGCTTGGCTCTCGGTGAATCTCCTCGATCTCACTCTCTTCATCTTCATCAGTGAGAACCACCATCCTTTTACGCTTTGGAGCGAGGGTTTTCTGCTTCTTCAATTTCTCACCCTCCTCCTTCTTGGCATCCAACAAAACCTTCCCCCTGGTTTGTTGGGTTTCTTTTTCAGCAGCCGCAATCGGTGATTCCACTTTCTTCTCTTTCTTTCCCTTTATAGTCCTCTTCGCAAAGAATGGGCTTTGAACATCACTTTGGACTTGGGAATGGGGTAGAGTTGGCAAAAATATCCTCCTCTCTCGCACATCTCCAAAATGAATGCAATTTTGGTGGCGTGGAGGATTCTGCCTTTGATAGATATTGCCCCATCCTTCTCCCTTTTTATGACCTTGGCTTGCTCAGCACCACCTTGATCAGATACTTCAACTAGTTGAAATCCTTGGTGGGTGAGTCTTCAATCGCCGCCATTAGTCGGAGTTTGGGAGTGTTGATCTGCTCAAAGCTTCCAGATCGACTCATGATGCACTTTCCCACAATATCCATCAATACTCTGTATTTTGGCTGTAGATGTCGTTTGTGCAGAGTTGCCTCAAATTTAACAGGTTTCTCGGCAACCTTGTCAAGATACTCCTGATCCCGTCCCAACATATATACTGAGGGATCATCTCCCCTATCGCACAACTCAAATACATCATTTAAATCCTTAGGGACTATACAAAACTCACGAACAAACTCAACAAACTTCATCGATTGTTCAAGATGAGAAACAGAAATTTTGGATTCTATATTATCCTCCTCATCTATTTCCATATTTGCAACAAACTCGATGACCTCGCGAGCATACTCCTGCTCCGGTCGATTCACAACGAGGTTCGTCAGTTTCGCCAGTCGGATTAAGTGGAGCGCCTCTTCCTCGTGCTTGGCATTGGACGTACTCTCCAAAGAAACCACATATTCGTACCATGGCTTATTTGTCTCTGCTAATTTGTCAAAAGCATTAAGAGCCATTTTAGAATTGAAAATTTAGGGTTTGGAGTTTTCTGGGCAAAGGGGATTTTCTTGCAGAGGATTTTGGGAACGAAGGGTTTGATAAAATTTGGCTTGAATGGCTTCTTGAGGAATATATAGTTTCGAGATCGTGGGGATTCGCGTTGGTTAGGTGAAAAGCAACGGTTGAGATTAATCGCCGATTAATCGGGTATGCGAACAGTCGATCTTCCGAAAAGTAAGCCGCCAATTTATCCTTATTGGTCATTAAATGTAACAGAGCATTAAATGACTGTTGACCTTCTTCGGAATTTCAAAAGATCCCGCCCAAAAACATTCCTCAGGTGTTTTGTATTTATTGCGAATGATTACTGAGTTTCACTTAAGCAATAAATGAGTCGCATGAGTCATTACTTCTTCAGACTAATTTCCCTCTATCAGTCTTACTGAGTATTGACCTTGATAAAATGTCAGTATAATACTGAGTACTGAATGGGTTCAGTATAACACTGAGTACTGACCTTCAGTAAATCTGAGTTTCCTGAGACTCAGTTCAGTATTTCCATTTTATCCTGAGTTTCTCAGTAGAAATCTGAGAAAACTTCATGCATCTGAAAACCTTCAATTTTTCAGATTTTACTATATACACCTGGATCTAACATCCCTAATTCAACTGAAAGTTCCTGAAATCTTGATTCAGCCAAAGGTTTAGTCAAGATATCAGCTCTCTGCTTACCAGTATGAATTTTCTCCATCCTTATGTCCTTTTTCAATATGATATCTGATGAAGTTCCTTCTTCAGTCTGATTTCTCCTGAAGTCCATGAAGGGAAATTCATCTTCCAACAATGACATCTCAGATCTTCTTTCAACAGGGCTAATGATATTTTCAATCAGCTCAGTGCTCTTTTCTGTTTTCCTGAAAAACAGATTAGATATGTGGTACCCAATTTGTGTAGGGTCCTACAAGGTTAGCTGTACCTTTCGGAATCCAAATCTTCCTGACAACTCTAATCACTTTAGAGTGGATGATCTGTCTTCCATAAACATCAACATACACATTCACTACTCTGGGTGCCTTAGCAGTCTTCTGTGTATGTGTGCTAGCTTTAGCATGAACATGTGCCTTTGAATTTTTCTTTGGTTCAGGCCTTTTGTTCAGATGCTTTGGCTTCTGTGCAGCTGGTCTAAATCTTTGTTGACTCGGGTTTAGGTAACCTTTACCCTTAGGCAAGGGGGGGTTCAGTTTACTGTCTCAGATGAAATTTGGGTCTTTCAGTATACTGAGGACTTGGTCTCTTCAGTTGAGAATATCTCTGCTGAGTGTTTCTCTTCTGAAGATTCCTCTGATGGTTCAGTGTGGATCCTTTCAGGTTTGCAATCTTAGCCTGAGGTTTTGAAGTACTTTCCTGATATTTTCCAACTTAGTGCTCAGGTTTTCTAGCCTTCACCTGAGGTTTGGGCTTTCTCACCTGATTATTCAGTTTTACTGGAACCGTAAGTCCTTTTCCCTTGTCTAACACCTTGGGCATTTCTTCAGTTTGAAGTGTAGGTGCCACTGATTTAACAAAGATTGTCTTCTTGCTACTTGATGCAAAGATTCAGATGACCTTGTGAGGTTCCCCTCGAATGTATCCCAATCCAGATTTTATAGTGGCAGATCTCGGTAACTCAATTTCATCTATTACTTTAGATGCAGATTCAATAGAGTTAACTTCTTACGTGCACTATCCTCAGCTTATGTAGAGTTTCATGCTTCTCGAGAGAGGTCATTGAACTTAGTTCGACAAATTGAATCTCTTCAATGGATTTTCTCTAGCTTTTCGATTAGGGTCATTATCAACTTCTTTTCTCGAGAGTTGTACTTTCGTAACATCCAGTTCATCAAGAGCTCCCATTATTTGAGAAGTGATCTCGATTTTTTGCTAGAGTCTTTCCATTTTAGATTTTCAAACCTTCGGCCTTTCCTTATTCGCTTCTTGAGTTTCATTTAGCGATTCTTGTAAAACAAAGATAGTCCTTCATTAGATTCTCAAAAGAATCCATCAGTCAAATTGGTTGTTTACAGTTGAACTTGACAACTCTTGTGCTAAAGTGTAGGAGCAACAACAGAGATAGAAGAACTTACCTCTCCCATGCCTATAAGACGAGATGTCATCACCGCCACTTTCTCGAGCACATCTCTTCCGAGGAGTCGGAACTTCTTCGACTCCTTTTCTTCCTTAGCAATCTCAAAGTAAGTGTATCCCATATTTCCTTTGTATTCTCACAATGAGAGGTCTTCCTCATAACACCATCATCAATAGTACTATATATTGTATCTTTGGCAATATAGTCAAGATTGACTAACTTTCTCTGATCAGGAGTAAGTTGATCATCTGACTTTGGCAATTCAGTCCTGGAATCATTTCTTTCATCTTCTGTAACTTTGGGATTCACAACATTGAATTTGAATGGTCCTTTAGTAACCACTCTCCACATTCTTTCATGCTTAGAATACAGATGAGCCTGCATTCTTAATTTCCTCAAATCATATTTCTCAACTGAGAACATTGTAAGCTTCGTAGAAGGCATGATGTCTGAGACTTATAAAATTTCAGCAAATATTTCTGTTTAGAAAACCACGGGAGTCTAAGAAATTTAGACTTTGGTCAATAAGGCTAGTGGTCAAGCGAACCACTGTAGAGACAGGGTTTTTAAAAATTTGGATCAGTCCAGGTGATCACTTTTCAAAATAGTGATCTTTTGAACTCCTGCTCTGATACCACTTGTTGGTCCTGGTGCAAACGAGTCTTACACGTGTATGGGGGGAATACGTGTTGTTGTTTTTAAAACTTTTTTTCATCGAGGTCACTTGGGTCAGTTGTCTCAAGATTTGGTCCCGAGAAGCACAAATCACTCGAGTCAAAGTCTCATCGAGACCAGTGATCCCGAGTCGCTTTTAAAACCTCGATAATCCCAACCGAGTCCCGAAGTTTTCAGAGATCCCGAAGTTGCTTGGATCAGATAACCAACTTATCAACCTCAAAAGAGTAAGTTGGGTTTGGTAACTATTTGTTCTAACTATTCGGGGAAAGCGGAATGGTTGGCCCTTTAGTTTATACTCTCGTTTTAAGCTTTTCTTAAAAACCTTCCTTTAATGGAATAATGATTAGGCTGTGATTCAATTATATGTAACTTCCAGTGGATTGATTCCAACTGAAATATCAGTGAAAATATGCTTTCAAAATATATGCAACAGTTAAGCAAATCAAACAGAAAGCAAAGAACACAGCAATTTATAGTGGTTCAGAGACTCAAGCTCCTACGTCCACTCTCTCTGATCTCTTCAGAGAAATTCACTAATCACTTCCTTGAGCTTTTTCGACTACCTCACAGAGTTTACTTACTCAACTCGCCCCCGAGCTTTACTCGAATTACTCCACGAGTTTACTTTACTCAACCCGACCTTGAGCTTTCGACTACCTCCGTAGTTTACTTACTCAAACACAAACAAGCTTTCGGACTACCTCAGAGCTTACTAACTTCACCTCTAGAGCTTTTCGACTACTCAAGATAGTTTTAACTAACTTTACAACTCTTCTCACCAACAATCACACTCAAACTACCTTCTAAAGGGTTTGGGGTTTCTTGGTTGGTTCCCAACTAGGATGAGATATCCTTTACAATAAAGTACAATGCAAAGGCTAGGATATCTCGACTAAGCTTTGGATATATCTTATCAAGCTAGGCTTAGTGGAATGAGCTCTCTTCGATTTAAAAGCACTTGGGAAATTCTAAGTTTTTTGAGTGCTTTAACTTTATGATAATAAGTTTGAGCTCTTGAGTTGCTTACAAATTTCCGTGAACCTTACAATGTAGAGGGTCACAAGTATTTATAGGCATACACCAAGGTCACTCTTGAAAAAAACTATCCGATTGGAGGAGATAAGCCGTGAGTTTCCTCTTATGGTGTGTGAGGAACGGTATATTTAGGTTTGAAACTCCCTAACACGTTTTAGGCAATAGCCTTTCATGTAGCCGGTCTTCACTTTTTGCGATCCGAACTTAGTACTTCTCGACATCTTTTTTCACCGCAATCCACCAATCGGGTGTCAAGATGATCTGATGTTGTCTTCCTCTTTTTGACTTTTGTCTCCAGTTAAAGGTAGACAACTCAACGGCTCTTGTAGGTTACATTCTCTGAGTGATATAACCTTAACAACACTTTGTCTTAGTTCCTTTTGTCTGCATTTGAATGTCTTGGCAAATATCTATTTTTCTAAGGAATCGCGATCTTCTCAGTATTACATCCTTCAGATAGATATGTTAAGTGCCTCGGAACATTGTGTTTATATTGAGCATTCAAGACATACGAAGTCTTTAGTAATTATCAGGCCTTCAAGATATTCTTGATCTTGATTCTTCAATCTTACGTCTACCTGCGTCTTGAGTCTTCGAGTCTTCCGAGTCTTTGAGTCTTACGAGTCTTGGCGTCTTCGACTCTTGAGTCTTCTGAGTCTTCACAGATATACTGACTGATATAGTGAGTCTTCATCTTTGAGTCTTGATTTCTCGACTTTCATCGAAGTTTTCAAGATCTCGTTTTAATCGAAGTCTTGAGATCTCGATTTCACCGAAGTCTTGATATCTCGATTTCTTAATCGAGTCTTGATCTCGATTTCAATCGAGTCTTGATTCTCGGTTTCATCGAAGTCTCAATATCTCGATTTCATCTTAATCGAGTCTTGATTCTCGATTTCTTCTTGAGTCTTCAGAAACTTTAGTTACATATCGAAACTTGATTTCTTGAAAACATCTTGAGTTCTTCGTAATCTTCGATCCTATCCCGATCTATATCTCACGACTATACATTTTGCAGATATCATCCCCGAATACTCTAAAACTGAATCCTGACTCAACTATCAAGATTATCCTGAACATGTCATACTCAGGGGTTTTGGGATCTAATCAAAATCATATATCTTTATTAAATTCATCTCCCAACAGAGGAGATTGCTTGGGAGAAGAATGCCCTTCCCAAGACTCATTTAAAGACATCCTCTCGTAAGACGGCCAGATCCGCTTCTTAATGGGATCAGATCAGAGGAGAATGGTTATGTGATGTCTACATCCTGTAGAAGATTCAAATTCATCAAGATCAGACTGAAATTGATGATGAATTCCGGAACTTGTTAGAAACAAAGTATCCGGACTTCTACCGATAAAGGATGAAAAGAAGGCAAGATCATGTCACTAATACCGTAAGCTCCACCCTTTGAACTACTCTTTTCCACCTTGCGCCCGCACAAAAAAGCTAGATCATGTAAAGTTAAAAAAATACCTACTATGGATTTTGTTGAAAAAAGGAGGGATCCATAGAAGAGATGAGTGGACAAACTAATGCAAAGGATGTACAGGGATGTTTGGCATCCCCAAAGAGTCGCAAATGTTCAAGTACACCGAGGAAGACAACTTGGAATCGATGATAGGCACGCTTTTCATGTATTCTATAATGCACACACCTATCTGAATGAAATATTACATCTCACTGATTCTAAGACAACATCTCATTGTTTTCTGAGGTATGTACTGTTTACATTATCTACATTTCCATTCATGGTATCTATTTTTCTGATTAAGTGTTTTGGTTCCATCAAAAAGGGGGAAATTGTTGGGAAATCAGATTTTAGTTTTGATGGAAGTTCCAAAACAGGTTAGTAATAGGACCAATGGACATGTTAGTTTGACCGATGACTTAGAATCGATTAAGATGACCAAATTGAAATGTATAGATAGTGATGTAAAGATAGGTCACATATTGAGGGGAACTCAATATGTATAGGTCAGGTCAAAGTATCAGATGACCCAGATAAGGTCAGATGATCAGAAGACTAAGAACAAATCAGAAGACAAGAAGTCAGAAGATCAGGTGAAGACAGATGAACCTGAAGACTCAGATGAACTTGAAGACTCAGTTGAACTCAAGACTCGGATAGACATCAAGACTCGTGATGAACCCGAAGACTCAGATAAACTCAAGACTCAAGAATAAACTCAAGACTTGTGATGACTGAATACATCGAGGCTCGAGACACCAAGATCAAAAGACCAAGACCTACATTCACCGAAGTCTGCAGATTGAGCTAAGACAATATGCATCGAAGACTCAAACAAGGTAGGTAGACCGGGATTACCTTATCAAGTCAATTTCACACACGGTGACAATCAAAAATATACACCGAGACAAGACGAATCTTCTACAAAGGAATATCAATTGTCTAACGGACAAATTCAAGTCTTGCCTCGTGAAGCCGAGAAAGCGACATGTGCACAAAAAGAGTCGACTATATGGGATACGACACTGCGGACAAAAATAGCGCTTAATCATGCCTACGGCCACGCCGATAATCGAGCACGCCACAATCATATCCTACAACCTACCTAATATAGCCCGAATTCAAATTTCTCTCCAACGGCTCTTTGATTTCGAGGTCTATAAAATGGGATTGCTCGAAAGGAAGAAAATGAGACCAACAACTATCACATGAACAATTGAGCGAAGCGGAAAAACATCATTAACGCAGATTCTCAAGAAGCAAAAAGCCTTCAGAATTTCATTTCAAGAACACCATATTTGAAGATTATTCTTAGAGTGTTCATCCCATTGTTCTTAGCAAGAAATCCTATCCACTAGCATTTTGGCTACCTAAAACACGGGATAGATTTCCGGTTGGAACCCTCAAACATTCTTTACCCAAATGCAAGTTAGGTTAAGTTTGTTCCTAAGATTTTGGACTAGGGATTCTAGTTTTTCGATTTTCTAGTTCGGTTGAGTGTGAACTCGATAAACATCTCGTAGAGTGTGAACTCAATATACATCTCGCCATCCCGTGAGGGATATAAGTCCCATGAGTTAAGCTTCTCGGTTAAATACGGTTAAGTCTGAGTTAAGGTTCCCCTGTGTTAAGGGAAGAGTGGACATAAGGCGGGTTTAAATCGAACCACTATAAAAAGTCTTGTGTGCATTTACTTGCTTTCTTATTGCTTTACACTATTCACAACAACCGAAGTTTAAAAGCGCATACATATTCTAAGTTAAGCCCAACCGCACTAAGCAATCGATCGATCAAAGTTGACACCTTAGTCACCGGTTGAAAACCCGACTTAAGAATCTAAATTGATAAAACCGGTTTTTCACACGGGTTAAAACAAGTTTTCCGTGACTCTCGTTAAACCGACAGATATCAAGTTGATCTCCGTGCACGGGCAAGAAGATTGAACATCGTCTAAACCGATACACTAGCACTGACGGGTAATCTGCAAATCACACCTGATCCGCACGAAAAGTTTTGGAAGTCTATTCACCCCTCCCCTCTAGACTTCCACCCTCACAAAACCCGTTCGGGACCTACACTTACCGCTGTTGAAGCACTTCCTCTTTGGATTTTCCTTGACACCACAAGTACTCCTCATCTTACCATTGCCTTTAGCAACAGTTGAGTTTTATTGCTTATGGCTTTTGGTTCTCTTCTTCTTCTTGCCTACCCTTGGCCTAGAAGATGAAGATGGACCACTTATCGTTCAAAGCTTGAGTTTGGTGCCCCATCAACATCTCTGCCGAGACCAAAACTTGCAACAAATTAGCTAGCGAGGCCAAAATGCTCACAAACTTTTAGGCAGAGAGTGAAGTACCAAATTCATCTGAGTCTCCAGATTATAATCTGCACTCAAAACCTCAAGTTTGTTCAAATGGGCCATCAATTTTGAGGACGTAATCCCTTACGGGTTTACCCTCCACCATTTTCAAAGGATTTACATCTCTCAAGAAGGTTATCCGGACGAGTCTCACATTTTTACTCGTCGGTTGGCTCATATCCGATTTTGGTGTGTCAAGAATCCACTTGTGCTTTTTGTGCGCTTAGGACAATTATAATTTTTCGCTTCCAATCAATATAGTTTCCATACTTATTCTATTAACTTTTAGTATATTGAATAAAAGGATTAAAAGGTTACGACATCTTTGAATCGAAATAAATAATAATATGCATAAGCACAAATATATCACAAGGTTCGATCACATGTTTCATATTAAAATCTCAAAAAATATGAACATGCATCACCAACATCTCAAAAACAGCTTTTAAATAAGCCACGCGGGGTGGGTCATTTTTAAACACATTCAAGCTGTGTTACAAACAAGAACAAGCATAAACCTTTAATATCCAGATTAATAGTTGGCTCCCACTTGACCAATATAAAATTGACAGGGACTTCGGGGAAGTATATGCATATCAATTTTATACCTAAGTAATAACCATGATTAAATACAGAATTATTATTTCGTTTTGAACGAGCCTCGTGGGGAGGGCTATCGTCGCCACTAGTAATAATCCACAATCATCCATTTGGAATTTATTCATGTGAAAGCTATCTTTTGACCATCCCGCGGGGGGAATTTCTCCAAAAGAATTCACAAATAAATAAATCATGGAGATCAAAATTAATTCAATTTTATTATCCGGGATAAAATTGTCAATTAATTGTTTAAGCATACTTAGTAATTTTCTAAAGTGAGATTTTTCAAAACATTTTCTCATGCATCGCAAATTTAAACACAATTTAAATAAGCATAAAATAATGCATAAACATCAAAACAAAAAATTAAACATATTGGGCACATTTATCCAATTGTCATGGTTAATTTTTGTCATGCCTTGATCTTGAGAAATCGTCTTCATAGCCTTCATCGCCGTCTCGAAAAGCTCCACTTGACGTCTTAAAAAACGCCTTGTCAAGCCCCATGTCATCGACCATTTCTGGTCGAGGCCCGCCTAGTACTCTGGGCCGTGTCGAGTGGTGTCTGCACGACGCCAAGCACTCAGCGTCGACGCCACCCTTGCGTCACAAGACTCGCAGGCGTCCCCAAGAAGCCTGTCGCCTCGGTTAGCGCCTGCGTCGCCGTCTTTGATCCACAAGGCCAAGGCCCTCGCCCTCGCCCATGCTCTGCACGCCGCCGCGTCAGCGTGCCTGCACGCTCTTATCTCCTTGCGCGCTACAGGACGCGACGTTACCCACGCGGGTTTTCGATCCCATCTTTTAATTCTTCGTCTCCGTCTCCATTTCCGATCCGGTTACAATTTATTTACAAAATAAATAAACCTAGAACTAGACTAGTCTATTACATTGATCAGATCAAACAAATTCTAATCTACTCGTGGATTTTCTCATGAGGCAAAATGAATTCGAACGAATCGAATTAAAAAAAAACCACAATTTATATGCATGCATAGATAAACACATTAAATTCCATGACAATTGGATACCTGCAAAAAAGATCTAGCAATTCTACTATCCAATTTCAAATTTAATCAAGATGAATTAAATTACAATTTAAAATTCAGAGCCCGAAACCGAGGCTCTGATACCAGTTGTTGGGGAATTATTGCACGGATCTATTCGTGATGAATATTTAAATACAAATTTAATTCTAACAATTATTACTAGCATGAATTAATCCTATATTAATTCAAATAATAATTCAACAATAAATCATACATATAAACTGTTCACGTAAATCCTACGCATGCGGAATTGCTACGGGTTTACGTGAACTAACCTCTTGGAGTGGCAATGGTCTCGTCGATAAAAACACACTAAAAAGCCTTCCCAAGTATTCCCTAGTCCTTGCTCGTCAATCCGGTGGAAGGAAGTTCACGAACAATTAACAAAAGGAAAAATAAAAAATTTGTTGCACCACCTTTGTGGATTTACTACTTTTTCCTGCACATGAAATTGTACTTGGGAATGAAACATTCATCACCTATTTATAGAGGGGTGTTGGACGATTTTTTGGCATGGAATAGGGGAAGAAAATCTTTTTCTTGATCTCCAAGAAATCTTGAATATATCTCCTATATTATTTTCTCCATAATTAAAATATTCCATAAAAATCCCAACTCCTCTTGTTATGGGAATTTTCGAAAAATTAAGGATCAAGATTCCAAGATTTGGATCTTCTTGAATTTATGAGATATTCTTGTATTCCAAGAATACATATCTTCCATAATATCTTTTCAAGAAAATCAAGAAAATCTTTCTTTCCTTTATTCTTTCAAGATTTTTGAAATTTACATAGTAAATAACCAAGTGGGAGATTTCTTGAATTTAATGAGATAATCTTGTATTCCAAGAATACTTATCTTCATTCCATAACAAAATTCAAAGAAAATCTTTCTCCTTCTTTTATTTACTATTTTCGAAAAAATAGGAAAAATAGCAACAAAAATTTATTTTATTTTTAAACACATTTTTCAGTTATTGGACTTTATGTTGGGCTACTAGAGGGGCCTTTAGGAGAATTAAGATTGGACCTTCCAATGGATCTTGAATTATCAATATTGAGCCACAATATTATTCAAGCCCATAAATATTAATTAATCCCACTACATAATTAATATTGCACTATCCATCTTAACTCATATTACAGTCAATATGGCTCCCGGTTATTATTTCCCGTGTTTAAGATTATCTAGCCCATTAATTAATTCAAGCCCACCAAATAGTTTTCCATTAATTAATATCTTTTGTCCTTGGTTAAATGAACGGTTCAACTTTATTATCCATCTGGGAAACTAGTTCCACTTGCAAGATTTGGTATGATAAAACTTATGAACCTCCCAAGGGGGCAAATCGAAAAAGCGTGATTTGCACACGATTCTCCGTAGATAAATCTTAGCAATCGTGATGTGACCAATAATATTGCCCAAGATATAAAGTATTGAATCTCGTTGATTCTCTACCCGTGATAAGTCAAAGCAATAATTACTAACCACAAGCGATCCTATTTAAGGGACGAAGATTAAGAAATAACGAACCACTGAGGTCTAATTCTTCCTAGTTCAGTTCTGAAGAATTTGTCCTCATGTAGGTCCTCTTTAGTGCACTAAACATGCACTAGTGTAATCTCTTGGTCAAGACAAGTCAATCTGAGCCTTACACTTCAACCTTTCACGATGGATTGTTCATTTCCATCTAGGTCGTGAATGGTGTACTTTTGGTTACAAGGAACTGTTAATTTAATCTTATGTGATCTGGTATCACTAAATTAACTACAATGTAACACGTACTATTTATTGAATGCAGTAAATATATGTAACATTCGATGATATTTACAGCATCAGTGATAAACAAATTAATTCAGTAAATAAGTCAGAAATTCAGTTTGATTATACAAAGTAAAAGCATACTTTCCAGTATAATCCCAACACACTTCTCCTGCCAACTGATCATGCTCATCTTCTAAGCCTTATCATGTAATTCTTGGCCATTGAGAACTCATCCAAAAGAGGAGCAAACTGTTTTTGAGAAGACATCATGCATCATCTTGTCTATCTTGGTCATGAGCAGAGAGCCCATTTCTCAACAAATGCTTTTGATCATCGATCATTCTTCTCAACCACTTTGGCTTCAAGATAGGCGTTCTTTCTTGATACATCTGCTTCATGTTGGCATTAAGCTCTGTATGTACTCCATCAATCTTTCCATCTAATGTAGCTAATTTACCTGATAGAGTTGTTTGAAGTGTATCAGATGATGAACTCAGGTTCTCCAATTTCTGATTTTGAGCAGACAGGACTAACTCCATCTGAGTCATTGTTGGTCCCGATTTGGAAACCCATGTGCGCAGAAGATACCAATTGTAATGCATATAAAAACAGGGGTGAGGGCAGAGTGATTACCAATTTTTTTACTTTTAAGAACATGTGTGTGTTTTGCTTATAATCAAATGCATATGGCAAGTAAGAACATAAAGCAGTAAAGAACACACGATTTTATAGTGGTTCGGAGTCCAACTCCTACATCCACTCTTCCCTATCACAAGGGGTACCAACTTATTCAACTTAACCGACTGGACTTAGTTTAACGTGTTAGTCCAACACCCAACAGATGTTTACCGAGTTAACACTCAAACGGGACTTATCACCCTCACAGGATTGCCTACCCTCCCTTTCGGGATTGCAAGATGTTTACCGAGTTCACACTCAACCTACAAACTTATCCTACCAAACTGATTTGGGTAAGGTTTGTTTGGTTTCCAACTAGGTTGAGATTTTCCTTACATTTGTTTAGCCTCAATGCTAAGGATGGAAAAATCTCTTTAAGCTTAGGATATTACATTTGTGCTTAGATCTAGGGTAGAACACTCTTGAATATATGCGTGTATTTCTTCCTCTGTGTTCTATGGTGGAAATGCTGGATGATTTGTCTTTGAAGCTCAATGGTGTTTTTCACACATTTCACACACTTCCACAGTTTAGAATGAAGGAAGAACTTGTATTTATAGTGTGGATTTGAATGTTACCGTTGGATGCAGTCACATTCAAATCCATATTATTCTTTAGCTTTTTGTAGCTTTTTCAGGCTTGTTGTCTTCCTCTCATTGGTCCACGTCAGCTGAATCTAACGACTATATTCTTCAGTTTCTTCTGAGTCTCAGGATCTTCAGTTATATCTGAGCCTTCAGGTTATCTGAGCCTTTAGGTTATCTGAGCCTTCAGGTCTATCTGAGCCTTCAGGTCTATCTGAGCCTTCAGGTCTATCTGAGCCTTCAAGTTTATCTGAGCCT
The DNA here is from genome assembly GCA_037126765.1 of Stenogyne calaminthoides. Taxonomy (NCBI): domain Eukaryota; kingdom Viridiplantae; phylum Streptophyta; class Magnoliopsida; order Lamiales; family Lamiaceae; genus Stenogyne; species Stenogyne calaminthoides. Next base: position 23,867,056 of record JBBCBC010000007.1, on the reverse strand, counting down.
TCAGTTTTCTTCAGTAACTTACTGAGTTTCAGGTTTCTTGATTTAGCAGACTTTTCTTCAGCGGACCTTGTCTGATCACGCATACTGACACTTAGGCTTACTGAGTTCATCTCTTCTGAATTCAGACATCCTGACCCTCAGGTCACTTTGACTCAGGCTATCTAATTTCTTCTTTGCCTGATCTGATCAGCTCGACTGATCAGATCAACACATCTTCAAGTCAACATATCAGGATAGCATCAGGTCAGTACATCAGGTTAGCATATCAGTTTATCATATCTAATCTTGATCACGTCTGATCTTGATCAGTCTCATCTGCTCATCTTCTGATATGCAACCTTCTCTTCTGATTTGCTGGCTTTAGCATTTCTTCTCATCTGATTTGCACAGCTCATCAGTTAACTCGGAACTCGTCTAACTCATCTGATCTCTATCATCTTCTTCTGATTTCATGAGTTCCCCCTCAATTTGTTCTTTCGTTCCCCCTTAACTTGTTATCTGTAAATTAACTTAAATAACATAAGTTGATAATGTTTTGGCATAATTTATCAAAACTAAAATATCCCAACAATTTCCCCCTTTTTGATAATGACGCCAAAACATTAAAATATATGCATTTATACAGAGATCGGGGTTTTTGTTTTAAAAGATCAGTTCAGATGTTCACATTGAAAAACAGTGACCTTTTGAACTACCCGCTCTGATACCAATTGTTGGTCCCGATTTGGAAACCCATGTGCGCGGAAGATACCAATTGTAATGCATATAAAAACAGGGGTGAGGGCATACCAATTTTTTTACTTTTAAGAACATGTGTGTGTTTTGCTTATAATTAAATGCATATGGCAAGTAAGAACATAAAGCAGTAAAGAACACACGATTTTATAGTGGTTCGGAGACCAACTCCTACATCCACTCTTCCCTATCACAAGGGGTACCAACTTAACCAACTTAACCGACTGGACATAATTTAACGTGTTAGTCCAATACCCAACAGATGTTTACCGAGTTCACACTCAAATGGGACTTATCACCCTCACGGGATTGCCTACCCTCCCTTTCAGGATTGCTAGATGTTTACCGAGTTCACACTCAACCTACAAACTTATCCTTCCAAACTGATTTGGGTAAGGTTTGTTTGGTTTCCAACTAGGTTGAGATTTTCCCTTTCATTTGTTTAGCCTCAATGCTAAGGATGGGAAAATCTCTCTAAGCTTACGATATTACATTTGTGCTTAGATCTAGGGTAGAACACTCTTGAATATATGCGTGTATTTCTTGCTTTGTGTTCTATGGTGGAAATGCTGGATGATTTGTCTTTGAAGCTCAATGGTGTTTTTCACGCATTTCACACACTTCCACACTTTAGAATGAAGGATGAACTTGTATTTATAGTGTGGATTTGAATGTTACCGTTGGATGGAGTCACATTCAAATCCAAACTATTCTGTAGTTTTTTGCATCTTTTCAGGCTTGTTGTCTTCCTCTCATTGGTCCACGTCAGCTGAATCTAACGGCTATATTCTTCAGTTTCTTCTGAGTCTCGGGATCTTCAATTATCTCGAGCCTTCAGTTATCTCGAGCCTTGAGTTATCCTGAGCCTTCAGTTCATCCGAGCCTTGTGTCTATCTGAGCCTTTATCTGAGCCTTCAGTTTTCTTCAAGAACTTCATCGAATCTCGTGTTTCGATTTAGCGAGACTTTTCTTTCACGGACCTTGTTCGATCAAGACATCGACACTCAAAGCCATCGAGTTCACTCTTCCGATTCAGACATCCTTACCCTAAGGTCACTTTGACTTAGGCTATCTAATTTCTTCTTTGCCTGATCTGATCAGCTCGACTGATCAGATCAACACATCTTCAAGTCAACATATCAGGATATCATCAGGTCAGTACATCAGGTTAGCATATCAGTTTATCATATCTGATCTCGATCACGTCTGATCTTGATCAGTCTCATCTGCTCATCTTCTGATCTGCAACCTTCTCTTCTGATTTGCTGGCTTTAGCATTTCTTCTCATCTGATTTGGACAACTCATTAGTTAACTCGGAACTCATCTAACTCATCTGATATCGATCAGTCTCGTCTGCAGCCTCGTCTAATCTCGATCATCTTCTTCTGATTTCATGAGTTCCCCCTCAATTTGTCCTTTCGTTCCCCCTTAACTTGTTATCTGTAAATTAACTTAAATAACACAAGTTGATAATGTTTTGGCATAATTTATCAAAACTAAAATATCCCAACAATTTCCCCCTTTTTGATAATGATGCCAAAACATTAAAATATATGCATTTATACAGAGATCGAGTTTTTGTTTTAAAAGATCAGTTCAGATGTTCACATTGAAAAACAGTGACCTTTTGAACTACTCGCTCTGATACCAATTGTTGGTCCCGATTTGGAAACCCATGTGCGCGGAAGATACCAATTGTAATGCATATAAAAACAGGGGTGAGGGCAGAGTGATTACCATTTTTTTTACTTTTAAGAACATGTATGTGTTTTGCTTATAATCAAATGCATATGGCAAGTAAGAACATAAAGAATTAAAGAACACACAATTTTATAGTGGTACGGAGTCCAACTCCTACGTCCACTCTTCCCTATCAAAAGGGGTACCAACTTAACCAACTTAACCGATTGGACTTAGTTTAATGTGTTAGTCCAATACCCAACAGATGTTTACCGAGTTCACACTCAAACGGGACTTATCACCCTCACGGGATTGCCTACCCTCCCTTTCGGGATTGCTAGATGTTTATCGAGTTCACACTCAACCTACAAACTTATCCTACCAAACTGATTTGGGTAAGGTTTGTTTGGTTTCCAACTAGGTTGAGATTTTCCCTTACATTTGTTTAGCCTCAATGCTAAGGATGGGAAAATCTCTCTAAGCTTAGGATATTACATTTGTGCTTAGATCTAGGGTAGAACACTCTTGAATATATGCGTGTATTTCTTGCTCTATGTTCTATGGTGGAAATGCTGGATGATTTGTCTTTGAAGCTCAATGGTGTTTTTCACGCATTTCACACACTTCCACACTTTAGAATGAAGGAAGAACTTGTATTTATAGTGTGGATTTGAATGTTACCGTTGGATGGAGTCACATTCAAATCCATACTATTCTGTAGCTTTTTTGCGACTTTTTTCAGCTTGTTGTCTTCCTCTCATTGGTCCACGTCAGCTGAATCTAACGGCTATATTCTTCAGTTTCTTCTGAGTCTCAGGATCTTCAGTTCTATCTGAGCCTTCAGGTTATCTGAGCCTTCAGATCTATCTAAGCCTTCAGGTCTATCTGAACCTTTATCTGAGCCTTCAGGTTTATCTGAGCCTTCGCTTTTTCTTGAATCTCATCGAGTCTCGTATTTCTTGATTTAGCGAGACTTTTCTTGGCCGGACCTTGTCTCGATCCGCATCTTGACACTTTCGAGTTTCATCGAGTTCACTCTTCCGAATTCAGACATCCTGACCCTCAGGTCACTTTGACTCAGGCTATCTGATTTCTTCTTTGCCTAATCTGATCAGATCAACACATCTTCAAGTCAACATATCAGGATAGCATCAGGTCAGTACATCAGGTTAGCATATCAGTTTATCATATCTGATCTCGATCACGTCTGATCTTGATCAGTCTCATCTGCTCATCTTCTGATCTGCAACCTTCTCTTCTGATTTGCTAGCTTTAGCATTTCTTCTCATCTGATTTGCACAGCTCATCAGTTAACTCGGAACTCGTCTAACTCATCTGATCTCAATCAGTCTCATCTGCAGCCTCGTCTGATCTCGATCATCTTCTTCTGATTTTGTGAGTTCCCCCTCAATTTGTTCTTTCGTTCCCCCTTAACTTGTTATCTGTAAATTAACTTAAATAACACAAGTTGATAATGTTTTGGCATAATTTATCAAAACTAAAATATCCCAACAACCATTTTGTCTGTGAGAATTGTTTGCAGCATGCTGAAGAAGAGCTTAGATTCTCAAGCTTTTGAGATTGACTTGCCAGTATCTCTTCCATCCTTGGCTCTATCTTCTTTAACTCATCCAGGATTGGTGTGAAATCAACCACTGGAGTTTGTTCAACATTTTCCAACTGAGCTGGGTGCTCCAACGGAGCCTCAGTCTACATATCATAAACATCATATTTAAGGCTAGGTACTTCAGTAACTTCGGCATAATGTATAACAGTGTCAAAAGGTACCTGAAGAATGCTAACTTGACCGAGGTTGTCTCGACATCGATTGGTTCAAAGATCGAGATTCGTCCCCATCCGACTCTCGGTTTCCTTCTCTTTCTCAAAGATCTCGTCTCGAGATCCCTTTTCCTTATCCGATTTCTTTTTCGTGATCATCTCCTTATCTTTATCTTTATTTTGATCATGGGGAGTGGAAGCATCTACTCCCCGCAAAGAGCTTCTCAAACTTGGTTTTTCCCGAAACACGAGAATTGATCCAGGCAATTGTCTCGTGATTCCACCACTCTTCTCCTCTCAGATGAAGCAATGTTCAAAGATCTCCCGGAGTGTTTGATTCAGAATAATATGCACTGCCGTTTCGAGTTCAAGAACATATCCCAAGGTCGATAGGCATTCAAACCAGTGGTATCTGGCCCAAGATGAAGCGGTTCCCCCTTGCTTCGCCATTCGGATCTCTTCTTCTCCCTTCTTCAATCTTGGGCTTTCAGTAGTAGTAGGTCGAGTGAATGAGTTCAGAGTGATGGATCAAGAAATGGTTCATTCGTAAGTCAAGATCCAAGTTCAAATTCTTGAGGTTGGTGATCGATCTGTCAGTTCGAACGGGTCTTTTCTTCATGAGGGATCCGAGGTCCCTTGAAGATTTCTGAGATTTTATTTGAGCTCAGAGAGGTTTGAGACCTTTAGAAAAAACCAGTTCTCGATTTCTTCTCAAGACATTTGTCACTACCGAGCAAGAAACTCGGCGGAGATTTCAACCCTTCGCGGCCTTCGGGTTGAGTTTCTTGATTTCACGGCCTCCTTCTCAAAGAATAGATTGAAGCCTTTCTGCTCGAGGTGCCAGTGCTTTTTCTTCGATTTCTTCTTTTTCCCTTTTAATTTGCATCGTGGCTTTCCCCTTAGCTTGTTTGACTTCTTCATCGGTTTCCTCTTTCATCTCCTCCCGAGACTCGAGTTTTTTCTTTTTCCTCTCAAAGTCTTCTTTGTTGGTTTGAACATGATTTTTGACTTTGGAAAGGAAGTGGAATTCCAAAAGATGTCCTCCTCTTCTCAAGACGCGTTCCAAGATAAATGCAATCTTGGTTGCATGTAGAATCTTTCCTTTGATAACTACAGAGCCATTCACCTTCTGAATTTGTTTGGCTTGATCACTCACCACCTTGATCAAATAGTGCAACCAATTGAATGTCGTGGAAGGTGAATCTTCAATCGCCGCCATTAGCCTTAACTTAGGTGTGCTTATCTATTCGAAACTACCGGATCTACTCATGATGCATTTGCTTACAATATCCAACAATACTCGATATTTAGGCTTCTAATGCCTCTTATTCAGAGTAGCTTCAAACTTTACTCGATGCTCAGTAATTTTATCCAAATATTCTTGTTCCCTACCCATCATGTATGCCGTAGGGTCTTCACCTCTATCACTTAACTCATATATGGCATTCAGATTCTTAGGAATAATATAAAATTCCCTAACAAAATCCACATATTTCGAACCATGCTCCAAATGCGAGACTGTGATCTGAGACTCTATGCAATTCTCATCATCTAACTGCATATTAGAGATAAACTCAATTACCTCTTTCGCATATTCGGCCTCTGGTTGATTCGCGACCAGGCATGTAAGCTTTGCCAAAAGAATCATATGCAACGCCTCCTCCTCGTGAGTTGCATTGGACGTGCTTTCTAGAGAAACGACATATTCGTACCAAGGTTTATTGGAAATGGTGAGTTTATCGTATACAGAAAGTGTCATTTTTTGAGAATTTCTGGTGAAGGGTTTTGAGATAGGTAATATTTCTGGGCAATCGAGGGTTTCGAAGCAGAGTGTTTGTGAAGATGAAAGCTTTTTTGAATAGGGCTTTGAAAGAAATTTTTCAATGGATATAGGATTTTGATTTATGGAAAATTGCGTAGATGAAGAAATCGACGGTTGAGATTAAAAAATGACTAAAATGGGTATTTGAAAGGACTATTTTGCAAATACTAAGACGCCAATTTATCCCTATTGGTGATTAATGAACAGTGTAATTAATTACTGTTCCTGCATACCTTTGACTTTCCTCATAGATTTCAAAGGTCCCGCCCAATTATTTCTTCAGGTGTTTTGTCATTTATTGCCAATGATTATTGAGATTCAGATAGACAATAAATGTGGTGCATAAGTAAATACTTCTTCAGACTAATTTTCTCCATCAGTCTTACTGAGTTTTGACCTTGATAAAATGTCAAGATAATATCGAGTAATTGAACTTCGATTTATCGAGTTTCCCAAGACTTCGTGTTCAGGGACTCAATTTTATCCGGAGTTTTTTAAAAAAATCGAGAAAAACTTCATGCATCCGAAAACCTTCAATTTTTTCAGATTTGCTTTATTCATTGGATCCAACATACCTAATTCAACTGATAGTTCCGAAATCTTGATTCAGCCAAAGGTTTAGTCAAGATATCATCTCTCCTTTATCAATATGAATTTTCTCCATTCTCGATGTCTTTCTTCTCAACATGATCTCTTGATGAAGTGATGTCTGATATCAACATGCTTACATCTGGTGTGCAATACAGGATTTTGTGTAATAGCAATTGCACTATTATTATCACAAAATATAGGCACTTCATTGGCTATAATCTTATAATCCCTCAATTGTTGTCTGAGCCAAAGAATAGGCACAATGACTTCGCAAAGCCCATGTATTAAATTTTCAAGAAGATCTTGGTTGCTATCGAGGTCTGTTTCATTGAAAACCATGATATCGGGTTTATTTCCAAGAAATTGACAAGTTCCTATGGTAGATTTCGTCAATTCTACATCCTCCATAATCAAAGATCCGAATAACCAGTTAATTCAAGGTTATCATCAGCTGGATACCATAATCGTCTATTCACGGTGCCTTTAAGATATTTCAGAATCTTTTTGGCATCCTCCATGCGACTAGCTTTAGGATTAGCTTGGTATCTTGCACATATCCCAACAGCAAATGTTATATCAGGCCTACTTGATATGAGATATATAAAGATGATCCAATGATCCTCTATAATCAGTGTGATTTATCGATTTGCCTTGAGGATCGAAGTTCCATCTTGTAGTTAGTATTCATGGGAATTTTAATCAGATTGCAATTTCAGACACCATACTTTGCAATCGGATCTCCGGTGTATTTTGCTTGATTGATGAAAATTCCTTCCTTAGTTTGTTTCAATTTGAAGTCCAAGAAAGAAATTCATCTCCCCATCATTGACATCTCAAACTTTCCTTTCATCAGAGTAGAAAACTTTTCACACAACTGATGATTTGGAGATCCAAATATGATGTCATCTACATAGATCTGAACTAGTAAAATATTCTTTCCATCTTCTATCATGAACAAAGTCCTATCAACAGTTCCTTTGATAAAACCATGGTCAAGAAGAAACCGAGAAAGGGTATCATACCATGCTCGGGGTGCTTGCTTAAGACCATACAAGGCTTTCCTGAGCCTGTAAACTTGGTCATTCTGACAAAATCCTGGAGGTTGTTCCACATTGTTGGGAGATGAATTTAATAAAGATATATGATTTTGATTAGATCCCAAAACCCCTGAGTATGACATGTTCGGGATAATCTTGATAGTTGAGTCAGGATTCAATTTTATAGTATTCAGGATGATATCTGCAGAATGTATAGTCGCCAGATATAGATCAAAGTTAGGATCCGGAAGTTTTCAAGACTCAAGAAGAAATCGAGAATCAAGACTCGATGATGAAATCCGAGATCTCAAGACTCGCAGAAACCGAGAATCTCAAGTCTCAGCAGAAACCGAGATATCAAGACTCAAAGCAGAAATCGAGATGTCAAGACTCAGCAGGAAATCGAGATATCAAGACTCAAAGCAGAAATCGAGATATCAAGACTCAAGATGAAACGAGGAATCAAGACTCAAAGATGAAGACTCAAGATATCACCAAGATTTCGGGAAGACTCAAGACTCAAGACGTCAAGACTTAAAGACTCAAGACTCAAGACTCGTAAGACTCAAGACTCGTGGAGACTCAAGACTCGAAGACGCCAAGACTCGAAGACCTCAAGACTCGTAAGACTCAAGACACGTAAGACGGAAGACTAAAGAATCGAAGATCAAGAATATCAAGGCACAAAGAATTATCAAGACTCAAGAATGTACTGGAATGCTCAAGATAAACCCGAATGTTCCGAGGCAATCGAAAATATCTATCTCAAGGATGCAATACTGAGAAAACCGCGATTGCTTAGAAAAATAGATATTTCCCAAGACATTCCATGCAGACAAAAGGAACTAAGACAAAGTGTTGTTAAGGTTATATCAACTCAGAGTTTGTAACCAAAAGAGCAGTTGAAGGTGTCTACCTTTAACTGGAGACAAAAGTTAAAAAGAGGAAGACAAGATTGCACCCATCGACATCGATAAAGGATGTGTTGAAAAAAGATGTCAAGTACAAAAGTTCTGCATCGCAAAAAGTGAAGACCGGCTACATGAAAGGCTATTGCCTAAAACGTATTAGGGAGTTTCAAACCCTAAATATAGCCGTTCCTCACACACCATAAGAGGAAACTCACGAAGCTATCTCTCCAAAGGATAGTTTTTCAAGAGTGACCTTGGTGTATGCCTATAAACTCACGAAGCTATCTCAGGGCCGAGTTGAGTAAGTAAACTACGCGAGGTAGTCAGGAAGCTCAGGAAGTGATTAGTGAATTTCTCGAGGATCGAGAGAGTGGACGAGGAGCTTGAGTCTCCGAACCACTATAAATTGCTTTGGTTGTTTATTGCTTTCCTTGTGTCAGGTTTAATCATTGCATTGATTTAAATCATAAAGCATATTTTCACTGACATTTCAGTTGGAATCAATCCACTGGAAGTTGCATATAATTGAATCACAACCTAATCACTATTCCATTCAAAGGAAGGTTTTCAGCAAAGCTTAAAATGAGTATAAACTAAAGGGCCAACCATTTCGAAGACATCCGAGTAGCTAGAAGAGATAGTTACCAAACCGAACTTACTCTTCCGAGGGTTCAAGAAGTTAGTTATCCGATCCAAGCAACTCAGATCTCTCAAACTTAGGACTCGCTTTGGGATTATCCGAGGTTTCCGAAAGCATTTCAGATCATGGGTCTCAAGAGACTTTGACTCAGAGTGATTTGTGCTTCTCAGGACAATCTGACCCAAGCTGACCTCAGTAAAAGAAAAGTTTTAAAAACACTGAACACGTGTATTCCCCCCCCCCATACACGTGTAAGACTCGTTTGTACCAGGACCAACAAGTGGTATCAGAGCGGGAGTTCTAAAGATCACCAATTTGAAAAGTGATCACCTGGACTGATCCAAATTTAAAAAAAAAAAAAAACCCCGTCTCTGCAGTGGTTCACTTGACCACTAGCCTTGTTGACCAAAGTCTAAATTGCTTAGACTCCAGTGGTTTTTCTAAACAGGAGTAATTGCTGAAATTTTATAAATCTCAGACATCATGCCTTCTACGAAGCTTACAATGCTCTCAGTTGAGAAATATGATTTGTGGAAATTAAGAATGCAGGCTCATTTGTATTTTAAGCATGAAAGAATGTGGAGAGTGGTTACTGAAGGACCATTCCAGTTCAATATTGTGAATCCCAGAGTTACAGAAGATGAGAGAAATGATTCCAGGACTGAATTGCCAAAGTCAGATGATCAACTTACTCCTGATCAGAGAAAGTTAGTCAATCTTAACTATATTGCCAAAGATAAAATATATAGCACTATTGATGATGGTGTTATGAGGAAGATCTCTCATTGTGAGAATTCAAAGGAAATATGGGATACACTTGCTGAGATTGCTAAGGAAGAAAAGGAGTCTGAAGAAAGTTCCAGCTCCTCAGAAGAGATATGTTCAGAAAGTGACAGTGATGACATCTGTCTCATAGCTGTAGGAGAGGTAAGTTCTTCTATCTATGTTGTTGCTCCTACACTAGCACAAGAGTTGTCAAGTTCAACTGTAAACAGTCAATTTGACCTGATGGATTCTTTTGAGAATCTGATGAAGGACTATGCTGTCTTACAAGAACTGCTAAATAAAACTCAAGAGCAGAATAAGGAACTGAAGGCTGAAAATCTAAAATGGAAAGACTCTAGCAAAACTGAGATCACTTCTCAATTAATGGGAGCTACTAATGAACTGGATGTTCTGAAAGTACAACTCTCAGATAAAGAGAAGTTGATAGTGACCCTAACTGAAAAGCTAGAGAAATCCATCAAGAAATTCAAATTTGATCGTAACTAAGTTCAATGACCTCTCCGAGAAGCATGAAACTCTACAGAATCGTGAGGATAGTGCATGTAAGAAGTTAACTCTATTGAATATCGTGATCTAAAGTAATAGATGAAATTCAGAGTTACCAGAGATCCGCCATCGTAGAAAATCTAGATTGGGATACATTCCTGGGGAACCTCACAAGGTCATCCGAATGTTGCATCAAGTAGCAAGAAGACAATCTTTGTAAAAACCAATGGCACCCACACTTCAAATCAAGAAATGCCCAAGGTGTTAGACAAGGAAAAGGACCTATGGTACCAAAGAAACCGAATGATCAGTGAGAAAGCCCAAACCTCGTGTGAAGGCTAGAAAACCCGAGCACTCAAATTCGAAAATTTCAGTAAGTACTTCAAAGCCTCAAAGCTAAGATTGCAAAACCCGAAAGGATCCACATCGAACCATCGAGGAATCTTGAGAAGAGAAACACTCGCCAGAGACATTCTCAATCGAAGAGAGCAAGTCCTCAAGATAATCGAAGACCCAAATTTCAAGATGCATAACCCGAACCCCACTTGCCTAAGGGTAAAGGTTATCTCAACCCGAGTCAACAAAGATTTAGACGGCCGCACGTGAAGCCAAAGCAAATGAACAAAATGCTCGAACCAAAGAAAAATTCAAAAGCCCATGTTCATGCTAAAGCTAGCACACATACACAGAAAACTGCTAAGGCACCCAGAGTAGTAAATGTGTATGTTGATGTTTATGGAAGACAAATTAGCCACTCTAAAGTAATTAGAGTTGTCAAGCTGATTTGGATTCCAAAAGGTAAAGCTAACCAGAGGGACCCTTATACCATTTGGGTACCACAGATCTAACTCTGTTTTTCAGAAAAAAAAAAGGGCAATCGAATCGAATGAAGATATCATTAGCCTGTTGAAAGAAGATCCGAGATGTCATTGTTGGAAGATGAATTTCCTTCATGGACTTCAAGAGAAATCAAGCTGAAGAAGGAACTTCATCAGAGATCATATTGAAAAAGGACATAAGGATGGAGAAAATTCATACTGATAAGCAGAGAGCTGATATCTTGACTAAACCTTTGGTCAATCAAGATTTCATGAACTTTCAAGTTGAATTAGGGATGTTAGATCCGTGTATAGAGTAAAATCAAAAATTGAAGGTTTTCGGATGCATGAAGTTTTTCGTAATTCCATCGAGAAAGCTCAGATAAAATGGAAATATCGAATCGAAGTCTCGTGAAACTCGATGCATCGAGGGTCAAGATCGTGATTATATCGAACCCATTCTCAGACTAAAGATATACTTACATTTTATCAAGGTCAAGATAAAAGAAGACCGAGAGAGAAATTAGTTCAAGAAGTAATGACTCATGCGACTCATTTATTGCTTAAGTGAAGCTCAAGAATCATTTTATAATAAATACAAAACACCTAAGGAAAGTTTTTCAGGATCGCTTTGAAATTCAAGAAGGTCAACAAATATTTAATGCTCTATTACATTAATGACCAATGAGGATATTTTGGCGGCTTACTTTTTGGAGATCGACTGTTCGTATACCCGATTAATCAGAGATTAATCTCAACCGTTGCTTTTCACCTAACCTAATGCGAATTCCCACGATCTCGAAACTATTTATACCCCAAGAAGCCATTCAAGCCAATTTTTATCAAACCCTTTGTTCCCAAAATCCTCTGCAAAATTAACCCCTTTGCCCAAAAAACCTAAACCCTAAATCTTCAATCTCTCAAATGGCTCCTACCATTTTCGATAAATTAGCCGAAACCAATAAACCTTGGTACGAGTTCGTTGTCTCGCTCGATAGCACAACCAACTCCAAACCAGAAGAGGAGGCTCTCCATATGATCCGTTTGGCCAAGCTCACTCATCTCGTCGCAAGTCGACCGGACCAAGAATATGCGAAAGAGGTAATCGAGTTCATCTGTAATATGAAGATAGATGAAGAGGATGGTATGCATTCCGAGATTATTGTATCTCATTTAGAGCATTCGTCTAAATACATCGATTTTGAAAAGGAATTGTACATTATTCCGAAAAATTTATATGATGTTTTTGAGCTTTGTGATAGAGGAGAGGATCCTGCTGTGTATATGTTGGGTAGAGAGCAGGAGTATTTAGATAGGATTGCCGAGAATCAGAAAATTTGAGGCTACATTTGCATAAGAGGCATTTGAAGCCACAATATAGAGTTTTGTTAGATATTGTGAGCAAATGCATCATGAGTCATTCGGGAGTTTTTGAGCAGATTAGTACCTCAAGCTCGATTAATGGCGGCGATCGAGGCTTCACCCACCACCGACTTCAATCGCTCTGATTCTTGATTCAGATGGTGAGTGACGAAGCCAAAGTCATAAGAAAGGCCGACGGGCGATCTCGATCAAAGGCAAGATCCACCATGGCACCAAAAATAGCATTTATTTTGGAGATGTGCGAGAGGAGGAGGACATCTTCGCCAATTCAACCCCATTCCCTAAGTCCAAGGTGCTCTTCAAACCCATTCTTTGGAAGAAACAGCCATCGGAGGAAGAAGGAAAAGAAAGCGTAATCACCAAGCGCCATCGAAAAGAAACCCAACAAACCGGGGGATGGTTTTGTTGGAGGCCAAAATGGAGCAGGTGAAAAGATGAAGAAGTTCAAAACCTTCGCCCCAAGCGCAGAAGACCGGTGGTTCTCACCGATGAAGATGGCAAATGATTCAAGAGATTCAACCTAAGAGCCAAACCGGCGAGAACCCGCCATTACAAGTCTTTGCTCAAAGTTATCTCTAAGGCACAGAACAGCACTAAGGAGCAGTCTTCTTCAGGTGCTTTGAGACATCGCCGTTCGCATAAAATTTCTCAGAAATTTTTAAAGGAACTCAGCCTCGAGATTCCTACCAAAGATGTGCGCACTGCGGAAGAGCCAACTCGTGAGTCATCTGAGGAAGTGCCACCAGCCCCGTAACCCACCAGATGCAAACCGAGGACTGACCGCACAACATTCTCGACGTTGTTGAGACTCAGAGAGTTTTATTTTGATGAGCTCGAAAGTGATCTACTTTGATCCTTCACCGATGCTTCAACTAAACCAGATAGCCCGAGATGGAAGAAGGGCGGTCAAGAAAACCGAGTGGAGGAGCAAGGGGAACGGTTCATCCTCGACCGCTACCTCGAAGCTCAAATTTATACCCCGACCGCAAGATATCTTCTTCGGGATTAAGGACGACGGTTTTATCCTCAATCGACTCTTCCGGAGATGCTTAACATTGCCGCAGAGATTCAGAGGGGGAAGACCGGTGGAATGAGGAGACAAGATTCCCGACCGAAGTTCTCGTGATTCGTGAAGACAAAGCTCAAGATGAAAGTTTCAGATTTTGATGAGCCGGGTTCAGAGAAGATAGCCGAGAGGAGAGCGATCGGGTTGGTGCCCCTAGCAAAGCAGAGACAAATTTCAAGATGGGGACCAACAGGAGATACCGAGGATCTGGGCCCCGATGGAGAAGGAAAATTTCGTGCCGATCAACCCCGAATCATTCAACTCCTCGACCGAAAGTTAAGACTCTTCAGTAATTTTGGCACTATTAACAATTATGCCAAAGTTATCAAGTTTCTATCTTTAACTCAATTTTTTCGATGAAATGATCGAGGCTCGGTTTGAGACCGGAGCTCAGATGAAGTCGATGCTCAAGCGCAGACCGACCTCAAAGTCAGGTTCGAACCTCAGATGATCAATCAAGACAGAAGGTGCGTAATGTTCCCCGAGATCGACCTCACACCCCATCCCGGAGAAACTAGAGAAGGTTGTGCCAATGATGAACAAGATCGATCGATGGAAGAGACATTGGCCACCCAAACTCGAAGATGGAGAATCGAGTTCATCTTCTAATCGTGCAAATTCAAAACACTCGACCTCAAAGATGACCTCCATGGAAGATAAGTCGAATGAGAAGCCGGAGGAGTCAAGGCCGAAATGAAGTGCTGAACTTAAATGAAGCACCAGAGAATATCAATTTCTAGAGGTGAAATCGCAAGAGAAGAATGAGGTGCCGATCAAATCATTGTTGAGGAAATGAGCTCAATGCTCATGACCAAGATGACAGAGATGTTTAAAGATGCCTTCTCTCCGCCAGGCCTTTTTGCCCATCTCTCAAGAATTTTTCAGGGCTAAGAACCACCTCAGAGGCCGGAAGATGAACAAGATCGCTTAGCAAGAGAGGGCGTGTAAGCAAAGAGCAATATCACATGGACACAAAGATTCTCCAGACTTCTTCCAAATTACGGTGCAAGAAGGGGAAAGACCGTAAGAAGACTTCGTGAAGTTATTGGCACGCATTTTGGAGAAAAAGGCACAAAAGAAGTCGAAAATGAATAGCCTATCCAAAGCCTTGAAGGAAGTCGAACTCTTTGAAAAATCAAGTTCACCAGTGGAGAAGCCGATCTACACTCAGGTTTCTGAGGAAACCATGCTTGAAGTAGCAAAAGAGAAACTGAGTGCTAGAGCTAAGGTTGGAACAAGCCAGGATGCTACTGAATTGCCTATGAAGAGGAAAGCCTTGGGCATTGTTGAACCTGAAAGCAAGCGAGCTAAGGCTTCTAAGCCAGTCCAAAGGAAGCTGATTGGAGAATTAGAAGAGTCTGAAGGTCAACATCAGAAGAAAGTCTTCAACACCATAAATGCTTTGAAAACACTCCAGATAGAACAAGTTAAGAAAGCTGCTGCTTCAGTCTCAGGCGTGCCAGTGATCAGGAAAAAGGCTGAAGAAGAGCATAAACGAAGGAGTGGTTACAAAAAGTTTGCGAGCAAACGGAGAGGGACATCAAAAGTACTGAAATGGCCACACACTGACAAGTGGATGCCCATCCAATTCAACGACAGTTGGGAAGAGGTCAAGAGAACCTTCTGGTTCTATTGTGAAGTGCTCAGGGAATGGAAAGGGGAAAGCTCAGATCCAAATGAGGCATTTATCGAATATCTCCTAACCTTCTATCCTAAATATCTCCAAAGCTGGATAAACCTTGCGGATGAAGGAAAGGTGCAGATTGTAGCCCCGGTCCATATACCTACCCTCCTCCAAGACTTGATAATGGCCTGGTGAATGAAAAAGCCATTACTCAACAAATTGCTCAATATGCTGGACAGTTAGGTCTGACAGGGAACAATCCGGATATCATTGAGGAAAGAAATGCACTGAAGAAGAGGTATTTCGGAATGTTCAACCTGGAGGTACCCGCTGATGAAATTGAAGAAGATGCAAAATCAAGAGCGTAAGATCAAGAGCCAAATCAAGATCAAGATCAAGATTACCAAGACACTTGTAATTTTTTCTATCTTTTTGTCTTTTATTTTTGTTCGTAAATTTCATTGTAACTCAGAATAATCTACTCATCATCAATGAAAATTTATCATTTATGCTCAAAAGATAATATCTCATTATCTTATTTACATGTCTTTTACTTTTGATATCTTTGAATGAATGTCTCCGAATGAATTGTTTATGGAAATTGTTTATAGTATTTGGTAATGAATCCTTTGAGAGATTCATTCTTCAAGAAATTGATTGAATGATTAATTGTTGGGAGATTCTCGTAAATTATTAAGAGATTCTCTGCTCAGAAATTTTTGAGACATAACCAATCTTGTAATAGGATAAACCGAAACCCGAAGTTTAGGTTATATGGTTGTAACAAGATAGGTTTTTGGCATCATCAAAAAGGGGAAATTGTTGGGAGATGAATTTAATAAAGATATATGATTTTGATTAGATCCCAAAACCCCCGAGTATGACATGTTCAGATAATCTTGATTGTTGAGTCGATTCGTTTTATAGTATTCGATGATATATCGCAAAATGTATAGTCAAGAAATATAGATCAAAGTTAGATCCAAGTTTTCAAGACTTAGTAAGAAATCGAGAACCAAGACTCAAAAGATGAAATCGAGAATCAAGACAAAGCAGAAATCGAGAAATCAAGACTCGCAGAAATCGAGATATCAAGACTCAAGCAGAAATCGAGATATCAAGACTCAAAGCAGAAATCGAGATATCAAGACTCAAGATAAAACCGAGGAATCAAGACTCAAAGATGAAGACTCAAAGATATCACCAAGATTCGCGGAAGACTCAAGACTCACAAGACTCAAGACTCAAGACGTAAGACTCAAGACTCAAGACGCCAAGACTCGTAAGACCTCAAGACTCAAGACACGTAAGATGTAAGACTAAAGAATTGAAGATCAAGAATATCGAAGGCACAAGAATTCATCAAGACTCAAGAATGCATCAATGCTCAAGATAAACCCCAATGTTCCGAGGCAATCAAAATATCTATCCTCAAGGATGCACATCGAGAAAACCGCTGATTGCTTAGAAAAATAGATATTGCCCAACGATTCCATGCGGACAAAAGGAACTAAGACAAAGTGTTGTTAAGGTTATATCAACTCAAAGTTTGTAACCAAAAGAGTCGTTGAAGGTGTCTACCTTTAACTCGAGACAAAAGTCAAAAAGAGGAAGACAACATCGCTATATATCGACAATCGACAAAGGATGTGTCACCAAAAAGATGTCAAGTACAAAAGTTCCAGATCGCAAAAGTGAAGACGGCCACGTGAAAGGCTATTGCCTAAAACGATTAGGAGTTTCAAACTCTAAATATAGTCGTTCCTCACACACCATAAGAGGAAACTCACGAAGCTATCTCTCCAACGGATAGTTTTTCAAGAGTGACCTTGGTGTATGCCTATAAATACTTGTGACCCTCTACATTGTAAGGTTACGGGAAATTTATAAGCAACTCAAGAAGCTCAAACTTATTATCAAGAGAAGTTAAAGCACTCGAAAAACTTAGAATTTCCCAAGTGCTTTTTATATTGAAGAGAGCTCACTAAACTAAGCCTAGCTTGATAAGATATATCCAAAGCTTAGTCGAGATATCCTAGCCTTTCAGATTGTACTTCATTGTAAAGGATATCTCATCCTAGTTGGAAACCAACCGAGAAACCCCAAACCCTTGAGAAGGTAGTTGGAGTGTGTTTGTTGGTGAGAAGAGTTGTAAAGAGTTAGTAAACTACATGGAGTAGTCAGAAAGCTCTAAGAGGAGAATTTAGTAAGCTACAGAGGTAGTCTGAAAGCTTGTTTGTGTTTGAGTAAGTAAACTACGGAGGTAGTCAGAAAGCTCAAGGTCGGGTTGAGTAAGTAAACTACGTGGAGTAGTCAGAAAGCTCAGGGCCGAGTTGAGTAAGTAAACTATGCGAGGTAGTCAGAAAGCTCAGAAGTGATTAGTGAATTTCTCTGAGGATCAGAGAGAGTGGACGTAGGAGCTTGAGTCTCTGAACCACTATAAATTGTTGTGTTGTTTATTGCTTTCCTTATCTGTGCTTAACTGTTGCATTGATTTAAATCAGAAAGCATATTTTCACTGACATTTCAGTTGGAATCAATCCACTGGAAGTTGCATATAATTGAATCACAGCCTAATCACTATTCCATTCAAAGGAAGGTTTTCAGCAAAGCTTAAAATGAGTATAAACTAAAGGGCCAACCATTCCGCACATCTGAGTAGCTAGAACAGATAGTTACCAAACTGAACTTACTCTTCTGAGGGTTCAGTAAGTTAGTTATCTGATCCAAGCAACTCAGGATCTCTGAAACTCAGGACTCAGTTGGGATTATCTCGAGGTTTTCGAAGTTGTACCAGATCATTGTCTCGAAAGAGACTTTGACTCAGAGTGATTTGTGCTTCTCAGACCAATTCGGACAGACAACCCAACCCTCGATCAAAAAAGAAAAGTTTTAAAAACACTGAACACGTGTATTCCCCCCCATACACATGTAAGACTTGTTTGCACCGGGACCAACACACATATACTTCCTCCTTAAGCACACTATTCAGAAATGCACTTTTCACATCCATCTGATAGACTGAGAATTTCATGTGGGCAGCATATGCAAGAAACAATCTGATGGCTTCTAGTCTTGCAACAGGTGCAAAGGTTTCATCATAATCCAAGCCTTCTTCTTGGGAATAACCTTGTCAAACTAGCCTTGCTTTTTTTCTCTCACAATGTTGTTGTTTTCATCTCTCTTATTCTTGAACACCCACTTAGTTCCAATCACATTGTGCCTTTTAGGTCTGTCCACTAGCTCCCAAACTTCATTCCTTGAGAACTGATCCAATTCTTCTTGCATAGCAACAATCCAGAATGAGTCTTGTAGAGCTTCTTCATTCTTAGTAGGTTCCTTTTCAGATAGGAAGCAACAGAACAAAGCACTTTCACCATGGAACTGTCTTGTCTTTACTCCTTCTGATAGATCACCCACAATCTGACTTGTAGGATGGCTATCCAACCATTTTCTCCTAGATGTTCCCCCTTCAGTAGTGTCCTCAACATCATAAATGTTAGGTTCAGGCAGTTCATTAAATTCAGGGAACAACAGAAAAGGAGAAAGGGAATCATCTTCCTCAGGGGAAATTCCATTCAGAACATTGTCAGTGACATTTGTTCCCCCTTGGTTAATAGATTCAGAGTTTGCCTCAGCTATGACCACATCTTCATCGGCATTACATACCTGAGTCTGAACTGGTGTATGTTCAGATTGGTCAGCTTCAGTGTGTTGGCTTTCCTTCAGTGGAGAATTTCCATCCTGAGTCTCACCATCCTTAGTTTTTCCATCCTGAACTTCTTTGTCTGAGTCTGATTCACTCCATTCATAGAAAGTGACTGACTTCTACTTTTCAGGTTCAGAGGATTTTTTCAGCTTAGTCCGGGTGATTTCTTCGCCAATTCTCCCGAGTCATGTCTCTGTTTCTTCCGAACACAAGTAGATTCATCAAAAAACAACATGAGGTGTTTCTTCCACAAATAAGAGTCCTACAGGGTTGTAAACTCAAGGTTTTACTAACTTCGTAATATCCTAAGAATATTCCTTCATCACTTTTGCTATCAAAAGTTTTCAACCGATCTTTACCATTATTGTGTATGAAACACTTGCAACCAAACACACGAAAAGAAAAGAAACAAGAGGCTTCCTTTCATTCCACAAATTTCATATGGAGTTTTTCCTTGATTCTTGGTCAAGATGGATCCGTTTCCGAGAGTAGCATGCAGTTGTTGTTAGCTCAAAATTTCAAAATCTCTTAGGAATATCACCTTCAAAGAATCATTGTTCTTGCAGCCTTCTTTTTAGAGTCCTATTTCTTCTTTCAAAGAACACCATTCTTTGTGGGGTCCTTTGCACCGATGTTTCATGGGTTATACCATTTTGTTGCACAATAGTCGATATGATATGATTGATAAACTCGGTTCCTTTATCCGATCCGATCTTGACCACACTCGATTCTTTTCAAGATCGAGCCTTTTCAAAGAGTTCAGTTTTTTTGTTCTGAGTCTCTTTCTTACTGAGTAAGAATATGACCCATGTGTATCTAGAGTAGTCATCAACTACCACAAGTGTGTATTTCCTGCCATTAGTGCTCACAGGTGTTACTGGACCAAAAAGATCCATATGTAACAGTTGTAGTATTCTATCAGTAGAGACATCTACTTTGCTTTTAAAAGATGCTCTGATTTGTTTTCCTTTCTGACAAGCATCACAAACATGATCTTTACTGAACACTTCATTTGGTAACCCCCTCACAAGTGCTAATCTTGCAAGTTTGTTCAGGGTTTTAAAGTTTAAGTGATTCAGTCTTTTGTGCCACAACCAACTGGTATTAGTGGAACTTTTTGCAACCAAACATGTATCTTTAGGAGATAATTTCCAATTAGCAAGATACACATTTCCTTTTCTAGTACCATTCAGTAAAATTTTCTGTGAAGTATTGTCTTTCACATAGCATAAGTTCTTTGAGACCTCAACACTGAATCTTTTGTCACAGAATTGACTGATAGAAAGCAAGTTATGCTTTAAACTAGACAAATATGAAACACCATGGATATGAACAGAATCAACTTCAAGAGTTTCATATCCTTCAGTTTGTCCTTTGGAGTTGTTTCCAAATGTGATCTGAGGGCCTTTTTGCTCAACATAGTCAGTGAGTAGTTGATTATATCTTGTCATATGTCTTGAACATCCACTGTCCAGATACCATACAGCAGGTGCCAATTCATTTCCACTCATCAGTGTTATGTTGTATTCATTCAGCTCAGTGCCCTTTTCCTTTACCTGAAAAACTGATCAGTTTTTAGGTACCCATTTGGTGTAGGGTCCTACCAGGTTAGCTGTACCTTTTGGAACCCAAATCTGCCTGATAACTCTAATTACTTTAGAGTGGCTAATTTGTCTCCCATAAACATCTACATACACATTCACTACCCTAGGTGCCTTGGCAGTACTTTGTGTATGAGTGTCAGCCTTAGCATGAACATGAGTCTTAGAGTTCTTCTTGGGTTCAGGCTTTTTGTTCTAGTGCCTTAGCTTTGGTGCAGCTGGTCTCTGTCTCTGCTGACTAGGGTTCAGGAAACCTTTACCCTTAGGCAAGTGGGGTTTAGGTTGCCTGTACTGAAATTGGGGTCTTTCAGTAATCTGAGGACTTGGTCTTTTTAGTTGAGAATATCTCTGCTGAGTGTTTCTCTTCTGAAAATTCCTCTGATGGTTCAGTGCAGATCTCTTCAGGTTGGTATTCTTAGCCTGAGGCTTTGAAGTACTGGCCTGAAAATTTCCTACAGAGTGTTCAGGTTTCTAGCCTTTTCCTGAGGTTTGGGCTTTCTTCCCTGAACCTTCAGTTTTTCTGAAGCCATATGTCATTTACCCTTGTCTAAAACTCTGGGCTGTTCTTCAGTAAGAAGATTAGATGTCACTGGTTTAACAAAGATAGTCTTGGTGCTACTAGAAGCAGCATTCAGAAGACCTTGTGAGGTTCCCCCTGGAATGTATCCCAATCCAGCTTTTATAGTTGCAGGTCTTTGATAACTCTGAATTTCATCTATCACTTTAGATGTAGAATTCAATAGAGCTAACTTTCTCTGCGCACTATCCTCACATTTCTTTAGAGTTTCATGCTTCTCAAAGAGGTCATTGAACTCAGTTCTGATAAGCTGAATCTCTTTAGTGGATTTCTCTAATTTTCCATTCATGATCTCTATCACTTTCTCCTTTTCTGAGAGTTGTACTTTCAGAACATCCAGTTCATCAGTGGTTCCCATCAATTGAGAAGTGATCTCAGCATTTTTAGAGTCTTTCCACTTCAGATTCTCAGCAGTCAGTTCCTTGTTCTGCTCTTGAGTTTCAGTGAGTAGTTCTTGTAACACAGAATAGTCCTTCATAAGATTCTCAAACGAATCCATCTGGTCAAAGTTACTGTTTACAGTTGAACTTGAGAACTCATGTACTTGTGTAGGAGCAACAACAGAGATAGAAGAATTTACCTCCTCCACAGCCATAAGACAGACATCATCATTGTCACTGTCTGAGAAAATCTCATCTGAGGAACTGGAACCTTCTTCAGAATGTTCTTCCTCTTCTGCAATCATAGCTTTCTTGTTGGAGATCTTCTTGTCTCTCTTGGCTTGTCTTTCCTTTCATTCTTTAGCACTCAGCTCAGGACAGTCATATTGGAAGTGGCCTTTCTTTTGACAGTTATAGCATCTGTTGGTATCATCATCCTGAACACTTTCCTCCTTGGTCTTGGAGTCCTTCTTCTTGGATGAGGATCCTTCAGCTTTTTGGTTCTTCCTTTTCTCAGTGTATCTGTCCTCAGCTTCTGAGTCTCTCTTGTACCTGTGATTCCTGTAATATTTCTTATATTTCCCATATCTGTTATTGAGTCTTTCAAACCTCCTTGCCATCAGTACTAGCTTGTCCTCCTGCTCATCCTGATTTTTGGCAAGTGAGTTCTCAGACTCTCTAGACTTACAGGATTTCTCTTTGGCTTTGAAAGACACATTCTTGCTAGATGAAGAATCATCTTTGCTGTCTGATTTCTTAGTTTTCTTGTCAATCACAAACTCATAAGCTTTCAGTTCAGAGAAAACTTGTAGATATGGCATGGAATCAATATTTTTGGTGTTTTCAATCACCACAGAATGTATATCCCATTTCTTAGACAATCCTCTAAGAATTTTCAGTGTCACTTCTCTCTGTGGGTATCTTTTCCCAAAAGCATTCAGATCATTCATAATGCTAGTGAATCTGACTTCGAGTTTGTCAATGGATTCACTATCTTCCATTTCAAAGCTATCAAATTTTCCAATAGCAACAGAAAGTTTGTTTTCTTTAATATGATCTGTGCCTTGACACATAACAGCAAGTGTGTCCCATATTTCTTTTGCAGTTTCACAGTGAGAGATCATCCCCATAACACCATCATCAATAGTGTTATACAAAGTATCTTTAGCAATGTAGTCCAGATTGACTAACTTTCTCTCATCGGGAGTAAGTTGATCATCAGGCTTTGGAAATTCATCTCTGGGATCATTTCTCTCAGTATCAGTGATTCTGGGATTCACAACAGTAAATTTGAATGGTCCTTCAGAAACCACTCTCCACATTCTTTCATGTTTTGAATACAGATGAGCCTGCATTCTCAGTATCCATAGGTCATAGCTCTCAACAGAGAACATAGGAAGTTTCTTAGAAGGCATGATGATTGAGCCTTGTAAGATATCAGCAAATAGATCTATTCAGTAGACCACCAAAGTCTTTCAGCAACTAGACTATGGCTACCAAAGCAAGTGGTCAAAATGAACCACTGCTCTGATACCACTTGTTGGTCCCAGTGCTAACGAGTCTCACACGTGTATGGGGGGGAATACACGTGTTTAGTGATTTTTAAAACTTTTCTTTCACTGAGGTCAGATGGGTCAGGTTATCGTGATAATTTTGCATTTGAGAAGCACGGATTGCCCTGAGTCAAAGTCTACCGAGACAATGATCCTGAGCTGCTTTCAGAAGCTTCAGATTAGCCCAACTGATCCTGAATTTATCAGAGATCCCGAGGAGCTTGATTAGATAATTATCTTCTTGAACACTCAAGAGAGTTAGTTCTTTTTGGTAACTATCGTTTCTAGCTACTCAAACGTGCGGAATGGTTGGCCCTAAGTTTATACTCGTTTTAGCTTTGCTGAAATATCTTCCCTTCAATAAAGTAGTGATTAAGGCTGTGACCAATTTTATACATGTTCAGTGGATTGGTTCCAACTGAATATCAGTGAAATATGCTTTCAGTGAAAAACATGCAACATATAATAATGCAAAGATGTAAAGCAACCAACACAAGAATTATAGTGGTTCGAGAGACTCAAGCTCCTACGCCCACTCTCTCGATCTTTCAGAGAAATTCCTTAACCACTTCCTAAAGCTTTTCTCGCTAACTCATCAGAAAGCTTACTCGGCTTTTCTACCTTGAGTTTTTCGATCGACTTAACGCAGCCTTACTTTACTCAAACACACACAAGTGTTGATTACCACAAGTAGCTTACTAACTTCTTTCTAGAGTTTTTCGCTAACTCATTCAGAAGCTTACTAACTCTTTACAACTCTAACTCACCAACAAAACACACACAAACTACCTTAACAAAGGGTTTGGGTTTTTGGGTTGGTTTCAACTAGGTGAGATATCCTTTACAATAAGAATGATGCAAAGGCTAGGATATCTCTTCTAAGCTTTGGATATATCTATCAATCTAGGCTTAGAATAGTGAGCTCTCTCCAATGTGAAACACTTGGGAAATTCTAGGGTTTTCGAGTGCTTCAATTTGCAATAATACGAATGAGCTCTTGAGTTGCTTTGAAAATTTCCCGTACCTCTCAATGTGAAGGGTCACTGGTATTTATAGGCAACTTCACCAAGGTCACTCTTTAAAACTATCCGTTGGAAGAGATAGCTTTATGAGTTTCCTCTTTTGGTGTTTGATGAACGGCTATTTTTTGGGGTTTGAACACTCTCTTGCATGTTTTAGGAAATATGCAAAATCATGTAGCCAATCACCAATTTTTGCATGCCGAACTTAGTACTACCGACATAATTCAGGTCCTGTCGCTTTCAAAGGTCAAGAAAGTATGATGTTGTCTTCCTCTGATTGGTTCTTATCTTCAGTGAATGTAGACAAACAAAACGGCTCTTTTTGGTCAATCTCTCTGAATGAGATAACCTGAAACAACACTTAGACTTAGTTCCTTTTGTCTGCACTAGAATGTTTTGGGCAATATATACTTTTCTGAACATGTGCCTTTTTTCTCAAAGATTGTAGTCTTGGATAGATATTATTCAAAGGCTCTCGAACATTCAAAGTTATATCGAGTATTCAAGATCTTCATCGAGTCTTCAAGAACTCATCGAAGTCTTCAAAGTGTTCAAAATCTAACCTGATCTATATCTGCTGACTATACATGGTGTAGATAACTTCCTGAACAATCTATACTGAAACCTGACTCAGTCTATCAAGATTATCCTGAACATGTCATACTCAGGGGTTTTGGGATCTAATCAAAACTTCTTTATTAAATTCATCTCCCAACAATATATATATTAGGTCTTATTAATCTCACAATCATGGGCCTTAGTCATTAGGTTTTCCATCTCATGTGACTACTAATTACTCACAATCAACCTTAATAAATTAATTGGTTGGACCTTGATTCATGGGCTTGAGTCCTAATCATATTATGTTGCAAGCGACAGCTAGGCTCATCTCAAACTTTAAAAAAATGTTCCAAAAATATCTGAAAAATACAAGAAATAGATCAAGCGTGAAATAATATCATTAACACACACAAAAGTAATTAATCATGTCATCTTAATACAAATAAGTCCAATAAATTGCACTCTAATCTATTAAAAATACACATAATTTCCTACTTACCATTTATTACAACAATTTTTACCTGTTTTTAATACCATTTTTGGACATGTTGTTTTATGTTTTCTATTATTTTAGAATATGAATATAATACATATTTTTAATGAATGCAACAAATACTAAGATCCAATAGAACTTCGCACAATTAAGTAATCAATTCATACATTGTTCAAAATAAATAATAAAAATGTAAATCCAACTTTAAGATAAGAACTTGTTCAAAATTACAAAAATAAACTATTCTTAGTTTTCATCTTCTGACCACCTCTATTGATCAACAAAGTAATTTGATAGACATTCGGCCCATTCCTTCCGTACTTCATCAATTTCTTTTTCGGAGTAAATCTTTTGTGAGAACTGTGAAAATACAAATAAAAATTTGAAATAAGTGACCACATCAACTAAGAATACACACATAATCAACACAAACTAATCAAATTGTAAAGTTTTACAATTGCGGACAATTTTGTGAATTTGGTACATCCAGGATATAATGGCTTCTCTGCATCCTCAAGTAGCTCTATGAATTTATTTGGATTTTTAAAATTTTCGTATATATGTTGCATGCACCATATCATCTAAGGGCTCCCGTGGAAAATAACTACAATTATCTTCCCCTTCTTGATCATTATTATGCAGTGAAGACCTATTTGTAGATCTCTCTCCATGCAATACCCATGTATGATAAGTTTTATCCATACCATTACGAATCAAGTGTGCCCTTATGCGGTCAAATGTATTCTTCCTTAAATTTCCACATAACAAACAAGGACAGGGCATTTGATTCGGATTAGTCACATTTTGTTTCGCAAATTCCAAAAATGACTCTACTCCAAACTCATACTCACGTGACAACCTATCCTTCCACATCCATTCTTTATCCATTTTGTATTCACCCTAATTTGAAATATAACATGTTATAATATGTTTACCCTAAAAATGTTAAGTATTGTTATACATAATATTGTAATTTACAACATAGGCTTAGGCTAGTTAATGTTATACACAATATTATATGGTTTAATTCTAAATCAATACACGGCCTTTAAGTCAAATATCAATTTAATCACGATCTTCAGAATTATTGTATAAAAGCCCAATCTTTTAAGTTGTTGCAACATGTTTTTTTCCTTCGGCCTTGAAGAGATGATATGTGTCATGTGACTCGCCATAACTATTATTTTGTCACATCAGACTACGCATAGGATGAAATTTCAAAATCATAAATATTTAAAAATATTTAAAAGGTGAATTAAAAATAAAATAAAAAATAAATTAAACAGAATCTAAAAAAATAAAATAAAACATTTAAATCTAAATTCCAAAATTTAAAAGTAATTATCGCCGCCAATGTTTCAAAATTAAACATGTTCCCATGTTCCAAAATTAAATAAAATTCTTCAGTTTCTCTCCGTCCCCCTTCAATCCACCCATTGTCTATCGACGTCCCCTCTACCCCTCACATGTTGTTTCCATTGCAGCACACCTTCTTAAACTAAATTTGGGATGTATTTATTGAAATTCGATCCATTTATGAGATGGATAGAAAATTTAATTTGCAATTTGAGATTGATTTTATTTTAATTGTTGTTTATTTGATGTGTAGTTCTGCAAATTTGAGGGTAGAAATTTCTTTTTTGTAAATTTGAACCAAATTCATGTATGCGATTTTGAGCGGGGGTTCGCTTTAGGGATCCTGGGAGTTTTATGCAAAACTCAATTTTGGGGATTCCCACTCGATTTTGGAGATGGTTCTTTGTGGTTTTGCAATTATGAGGGTTTTGGCTTTTACACCAATCGACTTTTTGGTGAAGATGCGGCTATGGAAGGGTAAAGATGAAGGGATGATGAAGATGAGATGGAAGGGTGAAGATGTTGGTCTAAGCCCTAATTGGCAAGTATACACATGCTCTGATGAGCCATATCATCTCTTCCAGGTCAAAAAAAATAAAACGTGTATCGATTTGCAATAATATCAAAGGTTGGGCTTTAATACAATAATCTTGAAGGTCGAGATTAAATTGATATTTTGCCTAAAGATCGTGTATTTATTTAGAATTAACCCATATTATATTGACTAAGTTAATTATTACGTATGTAATACATAGACTTAGGATAGTTAAGTATCAAATCAAATAATCAAAATTTCATACTAATAAATTAAATTATTGCAGTTTTGTGAAATTAACATTAGTTGTTCAAAACGAAACAAGAACCATGTATCAAATCAAATACTCTCTTCGTCCCAATGTTATTTACCCCTTTTAAGAAATGACCCGTCACAACATTTCAAAATTACATCTCATGTCATTACTTTTACCCAAAAAAAAACATTTGTTTTAGTAATAACATATATAGAATTACAATACCCTCAATCAAAAATTACTTTATCACTTTAAATACTACTCCCTCTATCCCAATCAAAAACTCATATCAAAAGCAAAGGGGTAAATAACTTTGGGACGGAGGTAGTAACAAGGAATGAACTCCGTAGTTCATTGTTTCAAAATTTATCTCCAAATCTTAAAATAGAGTAAAGTTGGAAGAGGAACCTTATTTCATTTTGAAGTTAAAATCCAAAATGAAGTAACGTTGGAGATGCTCTAAGAGCATCTCCAGCCCAACACTCCAAAATGGAGATCTCTATACTAAAAATTAAAGTTTTATGTACTCTATTTTTAAAACTTTCTCCAACCATAAACTCTAAATTTTACTCTATTTATTATTTTATTCATTTCCAGTATAAAACAATCATCATTAAAACAATATATTAATATTGATATTTAAACTTATTAATCAAATTAAATTGTATAATTAAATACTTGATTAGTTAATTAAATTATTTAATTAATTATAAATATAATAAAGTTTTTGTTGGGAAATTTATAGTTTTGATGAAAGTTCCAAAAACACATGTAATAGGACCAGTCAGACCTGTTAGCTGACTGATGTTTACATTACTGCTATAGGAGATCAGTTGATAATAATTGTATAGAAAAAACCGATGTAATAGATAGGTCACATATTGGGGAACTCAATATGTAAAGGTCGAATCTGAAGAATCGAAGAAAGCCGATATCCGAAGGCGTAATGCTAAAACGAAACGGAAGATCGATCGAATCGATCTAGTCGATAACTTCAATGAAGTCATGAAGCTCAAACCTCCAATACTCGAAGATCGGATGACTTCCGGAAGATAAGACCAAAAGACCTACATCACCAGAGTCACCCGGTTGAAGCTAAGTCAACAGCGCCGAAGACTCCATCGTGGGGTGATCGATTCAGATCGATCGATCGACTCATAAGATGAAAACCGATGTTTCATCTTATCATACGTCCCGCGATCTAAACAAGAAGAATACCAACCTTAGTTGGAGGAACAACACTGCAAAGCAAGGCTTTCATCCAATAAGGAAGAAACACGTATGAACAGAGCTGATACTCGCGGGATTCGATGTTGCTCTCTCAAACGGCTATAAAATATACATTCACGCTTTCAACCATGCCGGTTCTCAAGACGCCACATCAAGCCTGCAAGTCTACCTAAAAATAGCCTCGAGATTCAAATTGCTTCCAACGGCTCTTTGATCTCAAGGTCTATAAATATGGGATCACACTTGAGTGAAACACGGAAATGCTTGGACAAACAACATAATCAAGAAGCTCAAACTATAGTCAGATTTCCGCACGAAGAACACAACTACAAGCTTATTTTATATTGTGTTCATCCCATAAGTTCTTAGCAAGAAATCTTTTCATCTAGCTTTCAGTCGCTTTATATACTAAGGAAAGATTTCATAGTTGGAATCTCAACAATCTTACCCAAACCCCAAGTTAGGATAAGTTGTTTAGCAAGATTCGATCTAGGGGTTTCTAGTCTTGATTGGGATCGGTTGAGAGTGAGAACTCTTAAAACATCTGTTGGTGTGTATTGTGTTGGACTAACACACTAATCTAAGTCCAAATCGGTTAAGTCGGTTAAGTTGGTGCCCCTTGTGAAAGGGAAGAGTGGACGTAGGATTTGGTTTGTCCGAACCACTATAAATCTTGTGTGCCTTTCTTTGCTTTGATTAAATCGCTCTCACATCGCACAATCTTAAAGCGCATACATTCTAAGTTAAGATCGACAATGACCAAGCTTCGATCCGATCGGACCAAATTTCATCATCCGATTAAAAAGATAAAACTTGGAATCGATTTATACAAACCGGTTTTTCACGGGTAAAACTTAAGCTTCCGACACATCGCTTAATCTGATAGTTCCGAATCGACCGCTTTCCGGCGTTCAAGAAGTTGGTTATCGAACAAACCGATTCACTCGCAGACTCGATCAAAGCATTCCGCTCTCACACCGACCAGACGAAAAAGTTTTTCGAAGTCTATTCACCCTCCCCTCTAGACTTCGCCCTCACTTAACCCGCTCGGGACCTACAAGTGGTATCGAGCGGTTGGTTCTTCCGACTAATCGACTCTGTGTCATTGTGGTCAATCGAATCGATCTTAAAAAACCGCTTTTAAAAACTCATTCATTTTCCAAAATCACTCAAAGATGGATAACACGTCCCGGTATGTATCATGATCTGCGAAGTTCTCAATTGATGAGTATGCAGATTAGGCCATATATATGTCCAACCATCTAGGCTCGATCAAGGGCGAATGATGGAAGTCATCGAGAGGACCCATCATCATTTACTACGACAATCCTGCAGTCGGAGGAGATCCAGACTTTCCCACAGGAAGTCTTGTACGAAAAAGCCCAGCCCTGATGGACACAGAAGAAAGAAAACTGCATACTCTGGACACCATTGCAAGACATATCATCATGAAGACAATGGATAAGGTCACCAAAGAGAAGATTAAGTATCTCAAATCTGCGAAAAGCAATGTGGGATACTAATTTTGAGATCTGCGAGGGAAATGAGCAGATAAAAGACAATACCGCCTTTCAAGTTTAACCGGGTGAAGTTCGAGAAACCAAGATGTGCCCAACAAAAACCATCAACGAACTCGATGGAAGAATTACAATGTCTATAAACAAGCTTCGAGAACTTGGTAGAGAGATGACTGATAAAGATATCAACTATAAGATCCTAAGGTCTCTCACCAAGAAGTGGGACATGAAGGTCACGGTAATCAAAGATTGCCAGGACATTTCAAGAATGAAACCTAGTAGCTTGTTCTTGAGTCTTAAAGCTCACGAGTTCGACCCGATTGAAAGAGGTCAAGCTGATGAAGACGAGGCCCCGCCTTGAAACCTCGACTTCAAAATCGGTTGCTTTCAAGGCAACCATTGCAGAACAAAGGCCAATGAACCCATTGGAAATATATTAAGTCAAAAGGAACAGATCGCGTTGCTTACGGGGAAGCTTGAGAAGTCGATATACAACTTGGTAAGTATCGAAGATTTTATAAGGACTATCAACATAGCCGAGGATTCGAGATAGGAGATCGCACAATAGATCTCCGTGAAGAAGCGCAATCGATGATCGGGAGGATCCAGAGATGAAAGGGAAAGAGATAGTCGACGGCGAAGGAAGGAAGAGATAACCAATCGATAGAAGAAACTCGGACTACTATCGAAGGGAAATCACCGATAGGTCATCTGAAGGAGTGATTCACCGGAAGGAAAGGAACGGTGGATCCAGAGCGTGCTTCAATCGAGGAGAAGCCAGTCACTATAGTACTGATCGCCCAGACGGACGCCGAGAGAGAGGGAAGAAAAGAGGAACAAAAGAGAGCAACCAGATAGAGACGTAAGAGCTATGGTTGCCGATACGTCGAGGAATCGACGATTCCTATCGCCCTCCGAGGACTCCGGATACTCCTCTCAGAGAAGACTTCGCCCGATCGAAAAGGGCCGACTTCTATGAAAGTGAAGATCCGATATTCTCGCCGACGATAATGAACTCACCGATGGCTAGGGAGGACCGGTCCGAGGTAACCTCCAACCCCCTTCGCTCGCTTCTACACCGCTATCATTAGCACACCGCCGGGAGATCGACCAGCAACTCTACTCGAGCAATTGCTTGAAGATCTCTCCAATGCAAGAGAAACTTATGCTATTGTGGAAGCCGAGAATGATAAGTCGAGGATCGTAAATAATCGATTTTGTCAAGAAAATGATCTCGAGAGAAAACCCTCAACTTAGATCATTTGAAATCGCCGGAAGGTAACCGAGGAATTTAAAATTCTCGGTTAAAGCTTCGATCAGAAAAGCAGATCAAAGAAACGATGGAAATTAACAGACGAAAGAAGTCGATGACTTCAAAATCTTGCAAGCGTTTAAATTGATGAGCTATTCCGAACGCATGAAAGTCCGAAATCCTCCGAGGAAAATCAAGAAGAAAATAGATGTTTTTTCAAAATCATCTCAAACCGATTAAAGACATGAACGCCTATTTTCGAGTAAAGATTGATAAGGAGGGACTTGGCTATGAGAAACCCTCCACATCCTCAAAAGCCCCGACCGATTCATCTCGTAAAAGGTGTAATCGCATCGAATTCGAAAAAAAGATACACCAAAAGCTAAACTTGTATCTAATAGGGGTAAGAGACCGGTTTGAGGAGTAAGGCAAGTGCCCAACCGTAAAGGGAATGTAAATGGACCCCAATCGGTAAAGCATCACCGAGGAATCAACGGAAGAACCCGGTTCTTCGAAGAAACCTCAACTCGATCAACGGATCAGAATCGAAAAAGACAACCTACAAAAGGGAAGTCTAACTCGAGACCCAATCAAGGTCACCGCCTAATAAGCATGCTTCGTAAACACGAAAACCATCTATGCGAAAAGGATATGAATCTTTTTGATGGTAGCAATGTACCTACCCCCACAAATGTAAATTTAGGGCTATCAAGACCAACCACAATGGATAAAAAGAAGACAAACCGAAAAAGGTAAATCATAAGTCTTCTAAGTCATCCAAGGTTCACACAAGTAATCATACAAATCGAAGCATATGAGGATAAGTATGATTATGTTGACAGTATGGGAGACAAATCGGGCCTTCGATCCGACCGATCACCATAGAAGTGCTCGTTTGTATGGATCCCCAAATCCAAACCTAACCCTCAAGACCCAATCCGAAGCGGGTACCTAAAACCCGATCCGACAAGGGGTTCGCGTGGGTCCGCCAACAAAGGGGTGTGCAAGCAACTATCCGGGTACATCGATAGTGGATGCTCAAGGCACATGACCGAAGCAAACATCTCCTCGTTCCTACATAGAATGTAGAAGGCCCGCGGTGTACTCTTCGGTGATGATAACTTTGGTTATACCAAAGGGTTGGAACCTTAGAGAATGATGATGTACAAATAATCGGAGTCTCAGATGTCGAAGGTCGAGAAGCACAACCTATTATCGGTTTCACAACTGCGACAACAGATTCAGGTGTTGAGTTCTCGATCGATCAATGCACTATCAAGAATCGAGTCACTCAACAGATATTGCTAAATCGGTTCAAGAAAAGGGACGATCTACGGTGATTGGAACAGTTGTCCAAGAAATGCATGCCCCGATTGTTAAGAGTTCCAAAAGTAGCGGTTGGCTCGGCGCACAAAAGAATGAGCCATCCGAACTTTAAAACTCTTAATAAGATAACTAGGATGTCTCTAGTGGAAGGACTTCGAATGAAGTGTTCTCAAAGGATCGGACATGTCTTTGCGTGTCGAGGAAGGGAAAAAACAGTCAAAGCTTCATTCAAAGGAATTTCCGGACCAAAGATCCGGCAGATCTTACCCGGCTCGCTTCATATGGATCTGTTTGGACCCGATTACACCCTCGATCTCAACGGACGCAAATACACTCGTAATCGTGGATGACTATTCCAAGTTTATTCGGTTATATTCTTACATAAGAAGAATGAGACGACAACCAAGATACCCGAGCTACTAAGAAGATTACAAAATGAGAAGGGTGTCACAGAGTAAAATCGGATCGATAAAGGTATGTAATTTCGAACTCCTTTATTATCGATTTTTGCTCTAAGTTTGGTATACAAAGATGAAACATCACCGCGAGGACGCCACAACAGAATGGAGTAAATGAACGGAGAAACAGAACTCTCAAAAAGTTTACTCGAACAATGTTAATTGAACATGCGATACCAAACCGTTTTCAAGGTGAATAATCAACATCGCATGCCATACGAGTAAGATGTCTCGACTAAGGCTCACTACAAAACACCCTATGAACTGTGGAAGGGCGTAAAACCTCGTGTTTCTTACTTCCATGTTTTTTTGAAAAAAGTGTTTCATACACAACAATGGGAAAAGTCAGTTGAAGACCTTTGAGGCTAAGTCTGATGAGGGTATATTTCTAGGGTATTCCTCATCTAGCAAAGCCTTCAGGGTCTACAACAAACGAACTCTTGTTGTGGAAGAAACACCCCATGTAGCCTTTGATGAAGCATCTTCTGATCAAGAGAAATCGCCTCGAGAACAAAAGTACGATCTACCGTAACCTCGATATCGGAAAATGGATCGCCTAACGATCAAGGATAAAGGATCGTAAATCAGATCAATTTACATTCCAGATCTAGCTGATTCACCAGATCAATCAGATCCTAAGGTACGAACAACTGTCGATGAAAAAGTCGATTCAAACTAAGATAAGAAGAATCGAACCATCCGGTTCGGGGAACTGAAGTTCTCACTTAACGACATCAAAGACATGATGATTCCAACATCAGCTGAGACTTGTTCTTATCAAGTGGACCATAACCCTGCACCACTCCCAATCACTAGTAATAAGATTTTATCAGAAACGGACGATGTTCTCAAAACCGACGCAAATCAGAACAGAAGGACCTGGATAACCAGTCATCCAACTGATCTGATAATTGGAGACCCGTCTGATAAAATTAAAACTAGACATCAGATTGGTGAAAGTGCCATGTATCATTTATTCCCGTCTATGAAGGAACCAACTACAATCGAGGAAGCATTACAAGGCAAACCGGATTCTAGCCATGCAGAGGAGTCGAAAGTTCGAGAGAAATGAAGTATGGGAACTAGTAGATGCAGACCAGTCATCAAGACGTAATTGGCACTAAAATGGATCTTCAAGAACAAAGAGATGAGAAAAATGTTATCACCGTAAATAAGGCAAGACTTGTTGCTAAGGGGTATTCACAATCGAAGGAATTGATTACGATGAGACCTTTGCACCGCCGTCGCCTTTGAAGCCATTCGGGTGTTTAAAGTTTATGCTTCCCACGAGGGTTCATTTGCGGTATCGGATGGACGTAAAGAGTGCTTTCTTAAGCGGGGTACTAGCGGAGGAAGTTTATGTCGAACAACCTCGTGCTTTGAAAAAAGGCAACCAAGTGTATCGTTTAAGAAAAGCTCTTTATGGTTTGAAAACAGTTCCATGAGCCCGGTATGATACACTCTCTCGGTTCTTGATCGAAAGTGGGTTCACTAAAGGAACAAAGGGATGTAACCTTATTGAGAATAGAAGATGGAGAAGATATTCGATGGTTGATTTACGTGGGCGACATCATCTTGGATCTCCAAACAAGAACCTATGTGAAAGATTCAAAGAACCGATGCAAGGGAAATTCGAGATGTCCATGATGGGTCGATGAATTACTTTCTAGGTCTCCAAGTTAAACAAAGTTCGGAAAGGGATCATTCATCGCCAAGCAAAAATACACTAGGAATCTTTTGGCTAAGTTTGGAATTCAAAATAGTAAGGAAGCCAAAATTCCTATGATGACTGGATTCAAGATGGATCCAGATGAGGCCGGTCAGAAAACAAATCAGAAGGAATATAGGGCTCTCATTGGATCTTTATTATACCTGACTGCCAGCAGACCAGATATCACTTTTGCAGTAGGTGTATGTGCAAGATTTCAAGCAAATCCAATGGTCACCACCTAGAAAGCGACTAAGCGGATTCTTAAGTATTCAAGGAACAATAAACCTTGGTTTATTCTACCCATCAGATGATAATCTAGAGCTTAGTGGGTATTCTGATTCTGATTATGGAGGTTGCAAGATCGACAGAAAATCAACCTCAGGAACATGTCAGTTCTTAGGAAGTAAACTGATCTCGTGGTTTTCAAAGAAGCAAACATCGCCAAGCGACATCAACAAATCAAGCGCAATATATGGTCAGAGGGAAGTCGTTGTTCCTAATCGCCTCGCTCGATCGGCGGTGAGGATTACAACATTGTAGCTAAGAACGTACCTATATTACGTGCGAAGAATAGTCTTATTGCAATCACTTTCGTAATCCGGTTCTACATACAAGATGCAAGCATGTGGATGTCAGACACCACTTCATAAGAGATCACGTTGAAAAGAAGAATATCAGAATGGAAAAGATTCATACTGATATACAGAAGGCTGATATTCTAACCAAGCCACTACCGAGATCGATTCAGAGATTTATGCAATGAGCTAGGACTTCTAGATCTTGGAGAAATGTCACCGAAAATGTTTGATGGAATGCTCTCCAGAACTAGCTGGTTAAGAGACTAACCAGATCGAGAGAAATCAGTTGAGTTTGGTATCTTAACTGATCTCAAGAGACTGATAAGCAAAAATCGATCAGACATACACGCTACCAGATCCAAAGGAACTGATCAGATTTTAGTGTATCAGATTTAAAGTCTATCAGTTTAAAGGAACTGATCAGATTCAAGGTTTATCAGATTTAAGAAAAATGCTCAGTTTAAAGGATTATCTGATTAAATCAAATTTGGTTATAGTATCTCTTTGTGATTCGTTTTAGCTGATATTCAACAAGCAAGATTCAGAGATTAAGAGCTAAACAATCGCATAAGAAAGCAGGAATTTACACAACGATGAAATAACAGAACTTTTCATTGATAAAAACCCGAAGGTGAGGTTACATTACGAGTTACAAGTACAAGAAGACCCGGAGGTCAGTACATAAATGTTAACCAAAATCCTAAACCTATATCCCTAAACCTCATCCTAACCCCGTAAGTTGAAGGAAAGAGAGATTTTAAACTCTCATTTTCCCCACTTAACAAGGGGTGAGAGAGGCTTTAAAGAATGTAATCCCAAGGCAACAAGAAAAGTCAAGATCAAGAAAACCGGAGCGACAGAGGCCTTGATAGATTCTTAAGCCCGGAGCCCTAAAAGGAGGAGTAGTAGGGCTCTCCAAATTGTTGAATGGAGCACGTGTGCCAAAGAGTTGGTCATCGATCTCATGGGCACATGTGTTGCGATATTTTATACCGCACTAAGTCCGATGGTTTCCGTTACGTCATCCAGATAGACACACAAGGTGCATACGGTTAGGAGAAGTGTCTTCTCGGTTGCAACAAAGCAGATCCGGCACCGGGTGGTAGAGAAGCTTTGCATAAAGAATCGTATGTGAAATCGAAGATGATGAAGAAAACAAAGAATAAGGGATGCAAAGGTTGATTTGAGAAGATGAAACCATATAAAAGGGTGTAAAAGTGTTTGCTTAGGAAGTCTCACCGGAAACAAGGGTTCACCAAGATACATGATTCTTACAAAGAAGATAAGTATGGTGAATGGGTGATGTTGTGTAAAACATTGGTCCAATTTATAGAGGCCAAACAAGGATGCAAATGCAATTTTCATTTCAAGAAGCCTATCCAGAAATTTGCATCAAAAGGACAGAGTGTAGAAATCACGCGATCGATAATTGGATAAATTTACGGTTGATTGACATATCGAGAGATTCGCACGATATTTACGCGATGTCAATCACGCCTACTTAGGGAATAGAAGCTACTACTCTAGACTAAGTTTTGGCGGTAACACTTATCCCAAGAATGGCTTAATCTGAAAAAGAATCGATGAGGTCAACCAAAATCGATTATTTACAAGCATGATCGGATGAGAGAGATCACTTAAATTAAACTCCAATAAATCGATATATCAGCCTATGTCGAAATATCGGTTGAAGGGGGAACTTCAACCGATCAAGGAGGATCAAAAGGGAAATCGACGTACTAAGGAAAGATCGGCTAAGCTGAAGTTTCAACAAATCGATGCAACCGGAGAAGATCGCTTAAAAGGATCGGGTTGGGAAATTTCTTAAGGCTTAGCGTAATGATTAAGATCAACAAGTGGAATCAACATCGACAAGTAATATCGATCGATAACAACATCACCAACCCGACACGATCTCTCTTCTCTTGTTCTTTACTTATTTATCGGATCGATTCGATATTATTTGCCTTCGCATGTACCCATATCCTTGTGGCGTGTACTCGCAAATCATTTAATGCGGACGGGGTACATGTATTAACTGCTACTTGATCGTGCTTTTTAAATCCAAAAGTTTTGTGTACGCGTCGTTTTTCCCAACCCTACGATCAAAACCGCTAAATCTGGAGCGCATACAATCTTTTTCAAAACGATTGATCTTCAAAATCTTGTCTTATTGTACCCTCCGCCTCTATATAAGATTCATCAAACCTTACGAGTTTTTACGCTTCACAAACTTGCATTACTCTCCTTTGAAAAAACTTCAAATTTTTCTCTACGGTTCAAAACGATTTCTTAGAGTTCAAAATCTTCTTCGAAAATTTGAATCTGGTAATATTTTCTTTTAAGCTTAATGATGAATCTTTCTTTCCGTTAAAAACATTGTTTTCAAAAGTTGTTTTTTGAATTTATGCTTCATTGCCTTTTGTTTTTCAGCGGAATGATATTGATATTGATTATGCACAAATTTAATGAGTCTATCTCACTGTAGATGGCCACTCATGGACTTGGAAAGATCATGTGCAATTATGCGAATCGCAACGAAGATCTTTTGAGGATAAGTTCGTTTCATTTGGAACCACCGAGGATTCGAATCCATGGAGGTGGGAACAAATTCTCAAGAAGGCCGGATCGAAACATATTGCTCGCTTCATCGCAATCCGGTGATGCAAAGATGAAGCACTTCAATTCCTGCAGAATTTGAGTGTGGATACAGAAAAACCAGAGAGACGAACTCGATGTCGACAAATAACGGAGAAGAAATCGGGGATCGACAAATGCAGACATCACTGGCCCTGCTCAATTTTTTGCCAAAGGGCTTAATCTCACCGCGACACTAAGGGGAGAATGAGGATGAAGAAATCGAGAGGAGCTCTTAAGAGAGGCAAGATAAACAAACATCGACGGATTCATCGTGCCAATGCTCAAAAGAAAGTACTGATCGTTGTTCGACATTCTATCAAGAACGATCATGGGAATTCATTTAGCCCGGATGTTTCTCACATCACCAAAATGTACAAGATGGCAAAGAATAATTGATGGGGCTCGGAACATCAATCGCACGGCTTCCTCGAAAAGCCATCTTGCTTCCAAGAACACTTAAAAAATTTGGAGTCAATGAATCCAAAGCGTGTCTTTCGAAAAAAGAGAGTCAAGAATCTCAACAAGGTTAAATTATATTGAAAGACAAACCGCCAAGCTACCGAATGGAATCGAGAATGGGATCAAGTCCTACAATGCCTTCCTCTCATCAACTTCAGCTTATATACGGGCCACCGACGATGACAATGAGCCCACTCCAACAAAATCAAGAAAGGAAAGAGCAAAGAAGCCGCCCATCCACACCCGGATTGTTCCACGTAAAAAAAACGAAACCGGTGAAGGCCTGTGGAGAAGAGGCCAAAGAAAGCAAAAGAACCTACCCCGACTTCTAAAGACTAGAAGATGAGTCGAAGAAGAAAAGCGCCCGAGCAATAACCCCATTGCGCAACAAAGAATGTAATCGATGTGCAAGCTTTCAACCCGAGGGCTCGCCAGAACAACTGAGGTAGAAGCACAAACCGATAAATCTACTTCTCCTCAACCTCAAACCGATTCACCGCTCGGACTAAAAGGGTGCGAGCATGTCTCTACTCGCTAGTTCACCCGCCATGAACTGAACCGGATATAACCGCCACTACAAACAGTAACCACATCGCAGGTCGAACCAATCGCATAACTTCCGCCGACTCAAGCACAACCGAAGCTTCCACATCTCATCCAATGTAACGGGATGGATAATTTACGTATCCAGATCAACAAAGACCATCCTTTGGAAAAATGGTCGACTAAGAATTGAACGAGAGATTGATGAGATGTATCCACTGGCCCGTCGCCCATCCCGCTATCGAGAGAAGAAGTCATGGAGATCCTCACTGAGAGATCTCGGAAAAAGCTTCTCGGATCTTATCTTACTTGTTGAAGGATGGATGGGTGGTGCGGATGAGTTCGCAGATTTTGACTTCGATATGAGGAAATGCGCCAAAGTGGGATCACCGGTGAGCTCATATATCGATAAACTGCGGAAAGCTCGATCCACGGGAAGTTGGAATTGCGGAAGAAGAGAAGCCGGAGATCGCTCAAGAAGCTCCGTAAAATGACGCCGAAATGGAGAATGCAGATCTCGCCGATGAAAGTGGAACCGGTGTCTTTCACCACCAACCACCGGAGGCACAAACAATCGAACTCGATCAAGTGATGGATCCAATTCCTACATCACAAATCACCATCGATCAACTTCAGAGATCGATCTTGTCTCAAAGATCTCCGAAAAGAAGAGATTGAGGAGTGTTAACCGATCGAGAGACAAATCGGGCCTCAAACAAATCGAAGCAATGAGAGATCGGTTCTCCCAATCCATGACCACCATGTTCACGAGCTTACAAAAATCAGTTGATGACAAGCTGAAACAGGTGGATCAAAATCAATCTTCTTTTCTGACGCTCACTGAGAAAAGGCTCGAGTTATCAGAAGAGAAATTTGACAAAATGATTTGGACACTCTCTGCTACAATGGAAACTGCCAAGAAAGAACTGACATAACCGCTCGTAATCGATACTCAAACTTCAGTTTATCCGCTAATGATCTAAATCAGCATTGTCACCAACTTTGGGTCTCGACTTCCCACCTCAACGCGCTTTTTGATCAAACCAAAAAGTGGGGGAAGGGATCGAGAAACCAACTGACACATCAGAAGACAAGGCCCATGGACAAAGCTCAATTGCAAGAAAGGCTGCTGCGGGTGCTGGAACATCAAAATCTGACCGTTATTCGCATCGGTGAAAGTCACCAAGCACAAATTAGTCGATACAGTCGATAAGGAGCTAGTCAGAAATTGTCCAAAGAGCGGATGATCAAGAAGAAAGAAGGATGTAAAAACCGCACAAGCGTAAGGGTTGAAATGGGTTCAAATCAAGGGCTAAGAAAGGATTAATCGAAAATCGCACGTAACCTCGTTACCCGCAAAAGAGTCGACGAGATCATACCAAAAAAATGCCGCGACACGCTAAGAGGTTTGAGGAATGGAATAAGATCGAAGTGAATGGCTTCTAGATGCCTTTGTCCTTGATCTTGTTCCAAAGAAGAATCACCGGATGATGAGTTCCTCAATGGGTTACGAATAAATATCGGACTTTTTCAAGTATCTGGAAAATGAGGCCAAGCTTATAAATGTAAAGATATCTCGCCAAGAGTATGATCCGTTAATATACTCAAAGAAGGCGGATGGCTCATTTGATGATGGCATTTGAGAGATTCTACTTTGACATCTTGAGCAAATCACGGATAATCGATCAAGTGCGCATAACCGATGTCAAATGGAAACTCTATCGATTTTCAACGTTCCACAAGACCAAAGAGAAATGCCGAAGGATACAAGCCCAAGGAGTGAAGATTCGAGGAAGACGTCTAGGGATCACCGCTTTTAAATTTCAAAACTTTTTCGATGTAACATGTAATCATCATTTCTAATGAAAAGTTTATTTTTTTCGATCCCAAGACAAAATCTCTTTTGTCTCGATTACTTGCTCTTTTAACCGCTCTATACTTATCAATGTTTGGTTTCTCAAGTGTTTTGGTTTCATCAAAAGGGGAAATTGTTGGGAAATTTATAGTTTTGATGAAAGTTCCAAAAACACATGTAATAGGACCAATCGGACACATTGGTGATCGATGTTTACATTATCGCTATAGGAGATCGGTTGATAATAATTGTATAGAAAAACCGATGTAATAGATAGGTCACATATTGAGGGGAACTCAATATGTAAAGGTCGATCTGAAGAATCGAAGAAAGTTCGATATCCGACAGGCGTAATGCTAAACCGTAGCGGAAGATCGATCGAATCGATCTAGTCGATAACTTCGCCGAAGTCATGAAGCTCAAACCTCCAATACTCGAAGATCGATGACTTCGTAAGATAAGACCGTAAGACCTACATCGGCCAGAGTCACCGGTTGAAGCTAAGTCAACAGCGCCGGAAGACTCCATCGTGGGATCGATCGACCAGATCGATCGGATCGGATCATAAGATGAAAACCGATGTTTCATCTTATCATACGTCTGCGATCTAAACAAGAAGAATACCAACCTTAGTTGGAGGAACAACACCGCAAAAGCAAGGCTTTCATCCAATAAGGAAGAAAACGTATGAACAGAGGCGATATCGCGGGATTCGATGTTGCTCTCTCAAACGGCTATAAAATATACATTCACGCTTTTCACCCATGCCGTTCAAGCACGCGTCACATCAAACCCGCAAGTCTACCTAAAATAGCCCTCGAGATTCAAATTGCTCTCCAACGGCTCTTTGATCTCAAGGTCTATAAATATGGGATCACACTTGAGTGAAACACGGAAATGCTTGGACAAACAACATAATCAAGAAGCTCAAACTATAGTCGATTTCGCATACGAAGAACACAACTACAAGCTTATTTTATATTGTGTTCATCCCATAAGTTCTTAGCAAGAAATCTTTTCATCTAGCTTTTCAGTCGCTTATATCAAGGAAAGATTTCATAGTTGGAACCTCAACAATCTTACCCAAACCCCAAGTTAGGATAAGTTGTTTAGCAAGATTCGATCTAGGGTTTCTAATATTGATTTTAGGATCGGTTGAGTGAGAACTCTTAAAACATCTCGTTGTTGGTGTCTTGTGTTGGACTAACACACTAATCTAAGTCCGGTCGGTTAAGTCGGTTAAGTTGGTGCCCCTTGTGAAAGGGAAGAGTGGGCCGTAGGGGTGGTTTGTCCGAACCACTATAAATCTTGTGTGCCTTCTTTGCTTTGATTAATCGCTCTCACATCGCACAATCTTAAAGCGCATACATTCTAAGTTAAGATCGAATGACACCAAGCTTCCGATCGATCGGACCTGAAATTTCATCATCGATTAAAAAGATAAAACTTGGAATCGATTTATACATTTGGTTTTTCACGGGTAAAACTTAAGCTTCTTTTACACATCGTTAATCGATAGTTACCGAATCGATCGCCTTCCGGCGTTCAAATAAGTTAGTTATCGAGACCAAACCCGATTCACTCAGACTGATCAAAGCTATCCGCTCTCACACCGATCTGCGCGAAAAAGTTTTTTGAAGTCTATTCACCCCTCCCCTCTAGACTTCTGCCCTCACTTAACCAGTTCGGGACCTACAGTTTTATTTATTAAATTCATAAGAAGTAAACAAATATATAATTTTCAAATACTACTTTTATTTAAACATTAAATTACGAGACATAGATCGACTTAAAAAGATACATGCGAATGTAATCAAATGCAATAGTCCACAACACAAATACACTCATTACATATAAAATAGACTAAACATAATCTTAATATTGTGAATTAGAGTACTCCTCCCACAAATGATCAATAAGAGCATTACGAAATGCTCTAATGTGGGTGGGTTGGGTTTAAAAGATTTGGGAAGATTTAATGTGGCTCTAATTAGGAAATGGGTGTGGCGGGTACTTCATGAACCAAATAGGCTATGGGTGAGAGTGTTGAAATCAAAATATGGCGATGTACCGGAGTGTTTTAATCTTGGGGAAGGGGGGAGGGGTTTGGGTAGAGTGAGGGGAAGGAGTAGAAGTTCAATCTCGCGGTGGTGGAAAGACATATGTGATATCTTTGTGGGAAAAAGGGTGAGAGGAATGAGGGATGAACTAGTGAGGGTCGTGGTGAGCGGTGATAGGAGTACATTCTGGGAAGACGTTTGGATTGGAGCTACACCTCTAAAGGCTATTTTTAACAGACTTTATAGGCTTAGCAACAATCAAGGGGAAGGGTGTGTGAGTTCGGTAGGTGGGAGGGTGAGGAGTGGAAGTGGGAGTTGGGATGGAGGAGACCTTTGAGAGAGAGAGATCAGGAGTGGTGTAATGAATTATTATCTCTTATCAACAGGTACAAATTACAGCAAGA
This sequence comes from Stenogyne calaminthoides, assembly GCA_037126765.1. Lineage (NCBI taxonomy): Eukaryota > Viridiplantae > Streptophyta > Magnoliopsida > Lamiales > Lamiaceae > Stenogyne > Stenogyne calaminthoides. The sequence goes on along the minus strand of JBBCBC010000007.1, from coordinate 23,823,621 downwards.
GGGGGAGGACTACTAGAGATGGTCACAGAATCCGAAGGGAATATTTTCTACAAGTGCAGCGTATAAGAGTTTAACGGGAGAAGAAGATGAAGGTTTGGAACGTGACATGCTAAAAGCATTCGAAAGACTTTGGCTATGTTATGCTCCAATGAGAGTTCAAGTGATCGTGTGGAAAGTGCTTAAAGAGAGAATGCCGACAAAGAACAATTTATCTCCAAGGGACAACCTATTAGTGTTAGTGTCCTAGAGACAATCTATTGTAAGGACATAATACTCGATGATATTCAGTTTGATTTAATATTATAGTTCACTTAATATTATTGTATGTCAATACACTTGTTTGAATATTATGTTTGATTGTTTACATTTATTCATGCAAGTGTTCCCATGAGTCATTGTTGTCATTGAGGTTGTGAGAACTCAAATGACTTAAGCATGATTCTCAAATAGCCCCGATCAAGGATCATCAAGAATGGGATATTGATGATGCAATGGAGATTGGTGTGCGATCTGCACCATACTCTTAGAGAGTGTAGTAAGATCTCACTACTACGAGATACTAGGTATCTCATGATGGATGCACAAATACCTTAGAGGGTATACCCATCCGAGAAATCGTTTGATGTATTTCCACTATATGTGTCTACGGGTGTCTCGGTTAGTGGGAGCGATGCGATACTCCTTTGACTTGAGGTCAATACGCACGACATGTGTGGGGTGATGAACTTTGACCATGACCGACGCTTGCACCCGTCTATGGATAGATATGACTTAGATTGGGTTCATCACGAAGTGCATGTGCGTGGTAGTTGAGCCAAGAATAGGATTCATTCCTCAATGTGGATTTAGAGAGAATACTCATCTTCTCATCATAATTGGATCAAAGTCCTCGGCTGATGCACGTCAACTTAGACTTTGTGGCTAAGTGTGACATACATGATCAACTGGTGATTATAAATAATATGATTAAGTTATTTGAATAGACACTTCATCATGTTCAAGACTTAATCGAGTATTCGCGAATGAAAGGAGAAAATCGTAATAGCCCATGTTTCAGTTACATGTAGTTGCACGTTTCTCGCAATGTACCTCATATATTGAGAATGTCTGATTTATTGTCTAGGGTTCAATTAAGACCGTTAGTTTGATTAATCGCTCGATATATGAGGGACTATGGGTCACACAACAAGTAGTTCCCTTTTACGGATTATAGTTGGTTGATTAAATGTTAAATTGAATTTAATATTTAATTTATGGAGAATTAGTTAATAATAGATTAATTTAGAATTAATTATTATTAATATTTAATTAAATTGGATTTAATTAAATAGAATTTCCAATAATAATATATGGAATATTATTATAGGATTTAATATATATGGAATCAAATCCGTAGAGATTTAATATACATGGGAATTAAATCCGTAGAGATTTTATATATGGGAAATAAATCTGAGAGATTTATTTTGTAAGATTAGGAATTTTATTTCCTAATCAGGATAGCTTAAGATTTAAGCTGGGTCTTCCCTATATATATGAGCTCTTGGGAATTCACAAACAACGTTAATTCATTATTCTCTCCATAAGATCTAGAATTAGAATTTTCCTAGCAAATTCGTCTCAGGATTCAAAGCTGGCAAATCTGTGCAAGTCCGTGAACGGGGATTACGTGGATACCATAGTAGAGAAATATGCGCACGATTTACTGTAAGGTTTCTCTTTATGTTTATACGTATTCAATTATGCAATTACGTGTTCGTTGTTGGTGAACTATTTATTTCGGCTGCGCATGTATTACGTGTTTACGTGCCTCTAAATTCCAACACAACCTACATCAGCAAGACGACCTCACTTGCAGGCTATGCGGCAAAGATGAAAGACACAATCACATATGTTCTTTGAGTGTAAGTTTGCGACCAGAATTTGAAATTCGTGCTACAAGTGGTTCAGAATCGATATGGTACCTCACAATGTTCCGTATCGACACCTTTTACAACATGAAAACTTGTTCGGGGACGAGAAGAAGGCAAAAAAGGTGACAACTATATGGGCAAGCATCATTTGGACAATATGGAAGGTAATGAACGATTGTATTTTTAATAACGCAGTTCCTGATCTAAAGAGAACTTGCGACGTAGTGAAAGGCAGGGCGTGGGCGTGGCTTATTTTGAAATTTTCAGCAAAGGACCAACATCCTTTTTCGAAATGGCTCACTGACTCAACAAATTGCTTCAAATAGGATTAGGATTTTCTTTCAGCGCTGGAGAATTTCTATTTGTATGTTGTGGAGTTTCTGTTTGGAATTGAGTGAGTGGAGTCTAGTGATTTGATTCTTGTTGTAATTATGTAAGGGTTGGAGTACCCATTGTACTCCCTCTTATTATATTACATTTCTTTTTCGATCAAAAATAAAATAAAATAAGAGCATTAAGAAGTTCAAAGTGAGCCGATTTATTTTTAATATTCGTAAAAAAAATTAAATTACACAAAAAAAATAACTCTAATTGTAATTATAGTATCAATTAATTGCATAATGATATTTATAAATATAAATAAAATTAGATATGACTGTAATTAAATTATAAAATAAAATTATATATTAAAATTTTTAATTAAATTATAAAATAACTCTAATTTAATATAATTCTAATTAAACAACAAAGTAAATCTAATTGTAATTGTTGAATAATTAAATGTGTAATTATATTTATAAATATTAATAAAATAATAGATATAAAGTTTAGAGTTGTGAATAGTGAAACTTCAAATATGGAGTTCAATGTTCAAAACTCTATTTCCAAATTCTAAAATAGAGTATGGTTGGATGATTAATTGCTTAAACAAAGATGCTCTAAATCAATTTATTGATTATAGTCCACCAAAGTTCTAATTTTATGCAATAAATATTCGAATTAACTAGTCAATATTCAATGGTTCAAATTTATCGATTAAAATACACAATGCTAAAAACATGCTCTTAACTTTTGAGTTAATTATTTATAGGTGCAAAATAGGACACAATGTTACTAATAGGTCAAAGAAATTTTTTTAATTACTACTATGTGCAAAATCACATGTATAATACCTATAATACCCTTCCCACGACACCACATCAATTACCCTAACTTTCTCTCTCATCTCACGCTGAAAACCCAAACCCCAACTCTCTCTCTCATCTGCTCCCAAAATCCAAAAGTTCACCGCCCATCCCCAACCCACAGAAAACCCCCCTCCCCCCACTAGCGGCGGTGCAAAAGCCAGGCGCCACCCACCACTCGCGCCGCCGCCTATCTTTCATCGTCGAATTGGTGAATACAACGGCCCCTGCGCCGATCTGTCTCAGCCTCACCGGCAATAAGGTCCTCCCGCACCAGCAAAGCCAAAAAGTCGGGCTCCCCGCGCCACCGCGACGAATATGATGATGTGATGGAGATGAAGATGCCATTTTCGCGGTTCCGTGTTCCTAGATCTGCGACTCACTGAGTCGCTTGACCGAATTTGGCTGAGTCGTCCTAATTTGGCTGAGTTGGGTTCATATTGATGTTTTTTATGTTCATTTTTGATAATTTTTTAGTTGTTTTTGCTGCAAAGTTTTGAGTAATGGAAACATCTAGTGTTAGGTTGGTTTAATTGTGTGCTGAGTTGTTATCTTTTTTTTTTCTTTCTGCTTTAATTTTTATGTTTGTGTCGAACAGTCTTGTGTTGCCATTGTTTGTGTTTAAGGTTAATGACTACCAGTGTTGGAGATGTATATGGATTTTCTGGGATTTTCTGCTTTAATTCTTTCTGCTCTCTCTCTCTGGAAAATATTTGGATTTTGAAAACAGATTCTAATAAACTTTTCCAATGTTCTTTATATCACTTAGAGCATTCTAATACTATAAGAAGATTCAAGCTGCAACCATTCCTCTCATAAAAATCTCAAAATTACATGCTTTCATCCTCTATTTCGACATACACTTCTTATAAAATTGATGAACATGTTCATCAAATACATGAATATGTTCATCAAGTACATGCACATGTTTATCAATTTAATGAACATATACATTCTCAACTCAGTAATTCGGAGCGTGACTCGATTGACTCAGCACTGCAACTCGGACGCTCATCCCACACGAACCCGGACGCCCACCTCTCCGCCACCGCCCCCACCAAAACCATAAAGCACCAGCCCCCACGCCCTCCTTCTGTACTCAACAGAGCCGCCGCCCATCCCGGAAACTTGATAACCCCTCCTTTGCCAGCCAGATTAAATTGCTCAAACACCAGTCCCACCTACCACCACCGCCCTACCACCACCGGGTATGTCTCCTCCAACCACCATCTCACCAGATTCTTCTCCGTCATTTTCGCCGGAATCGAAACAGAAAGAAAATTAGAGAAATGTGGACTCCTCTCCCAAAACTTGAATTTGAATTTTGAATTTTCATCTCTGCAGCAACTCCCTTTTACATGCAGATGGATTTTTCTGAAGAAGGTAAACTTTGGGCTCTGGAATTGGGGAATGGGGATGCAGGTTTCAGGATTTCTAAATAAGGAAAATAGAGGAATTTTGCTTTAAATTGTAATCAAATTGCAACAGAAATGAATTTAAGGGTATAATAGGAAAATTACTATTGAGTTTGTACCTACTATTAATATTAAAAGCAACTTGCACTTAAGAGTCATGTGGAGGAGAATTTTGTACTAGAAAGTAATTTTCTCTTTAACTTTTCTATAAAAAGGCTGAAGACATGTTCATTTTTATTTTTATTTGACTATTGTAATTTTCATGTAATTCTCTTTTAAGCTTGCCAAAAAACATAATGTGACATTGTATGTGAAATGAGAAAGAATTTGAGAGTGTGGTTAAGAATAATTGTTAAGGAAAATAAATAAACGAATTAATTTCACACATCTCTATAAGTTCGGATTTTTAGATGAGACAAATTTTTTTCATGGTATCAGAGCTTTTAGTTTCACACTCAAATCTTATAAGAGAATTCAGTCAGTTTTGATTAGATCTCAAAACTCTGAGTATGACATGTATCAGGACATCTTGATAGAATAGAATCAGGATCAGGTTTCAATAAATATTATGACTCAGGATTATCTGCACCATGTATAGACAGCAGATATAGATCAGTGAATGTTGTAGACTCAGAAGTACCCTGAAGACTCTGAACGATCAGAAGTATCCTGAAGACTCAGAAGAATCCTGAAGAACAAAAGATCCTGAAGACTGTTTTTATACTGATCAAAAGGACCCTGAACAACTATCTTATGAAATAGTGCTATGTTCATTCCTGGTACAAACAAACAGAATATTATACGTTTGTGAACATTAAGGAACATATCAGTTCAGAAGAATCAACTTAAAAGAGCCGTTTGTTTGTTTCTGTTCAAAGGAAGATCTTGGCCCAATGAGGAGGCAACAGCATTGTACTCTACTGACACTGGAAGCGACATCTCACTGAAGAAATGTCATAACTGATATCTTCTAGTTTGCAGAAATTGGTGATTAGGCTACATGGCTGCATATTTCCTAAAACATGCAAGGGATTGTTCAAACCCTAAAATAACCGTTCATCAATTACCAGAAAAGGAAACCCTTGATGCTATCTCTTCCAATGGATAGTTTTTCAAGAGTGACCTAGAGAAGTTGCCTATAAATTCACCATTGAGAGGTTACGGGAAATTACAGCAACTCAAGAGCTCATTCGTATTCTTGCAAATTGAAGCACTCGAAAACCTAGAATTTCCCAAGTGTTTCACATTGGAGAGAGCACATTCACTAAGCCTAGATTTGATAAGTTATATCCAAAGCTTAGTAGAGATATCCTAGCATTTGCTTTTGTTCTTATTGTAAAAGAATATCTCACTCTAGTTGGAAACCAACCCAAACCCAAACCCAAACCCTTTGATAAGGTAGTTTGAGTGTGTGTTTTGTTGGTGAGTCAGAGTTGTAAAGAGTGAGTAAAGATCGCGGGTTAGTCGGTAGGAAAAACTCAGAGAATAAGTTAGTAAAAGCTACTTGTGGTAGTCGAAAACTTGTGTGTGTTGAGTTAGTAAATTTCTGCGATGAGTCGACGAGAAAACTCAAAGTAGAAAAGTGAGTAAGCTACGGTGAGTTAGCACGAAATCTTTAGGAAGTGGTTAAGGAATTTCTCTCGAAGATCGAGAGAGAGTGGGCGTGGGAGCTTGAGTCTCCGAACCACTATAATTCTTTGTGTTGTTTGCTTTACATCTTTGCATTATATCATTGCATGTTTTTCCTTTGAAAGCATATTTCGCGATATTGGTTGGAATCAATCAATTGAATGTGCATTAACCGATTTCGACCTTAATCACTATTTTACTAAGGAAGAGATTTTTGACAAAAAAGCGAGTATAAACTTAGGGCCAACCATTAAGACTCTTGATTGGCTAGAACGAGATAGTTACCAAACCGAACTAACTCTCTTGAGTATTTGAGAAGATAATTATCGATCCAAGCTTCTCAAGATCTCGATAAAATTTCGGGATCGGTTAAATTTAATCTGAAAACCGAAAGTTGCTCAGGATCATTGTCTTAGTAGACTTTGACTCAGGGCAATTTGTGCTTCTCGGGACAAAATTCTCAAGACAACCTGACCCTTCTGATCTTAGTGAAGAAAAGTTTAAAAAATCACTGAACACGTGTATTCCCCCCCCATACACGTGTAAGACTCGTTTAGAAGGGACCAACAAGTGGTATCAGAGCAGTGGTTCATTTTGACCACTTGCTTTGGTAGCCATAGTCTTATTTGCTGAAAGACTTTGGTGGTCTACTGAATAGATCTTATTGCGGATATCTTACAAGGCTCATTCATCATGCCTTCTAAGAAACTTCCTATGTTCTCTGTTGAGAGCTATGACTATGGAGGCCCGAGAATGCGAGGCTCATCGTATTCCAAACATGAGAGAATGTGGAGAGTGGTTTACGAAGGACCATTCAAATACACTATTGAGAATCCCAGAATTACTGATACTGAGAGGAATGATCCCAGAGATGAATTCCCAAAACCTGATGATCAACTTACTCCTAATGAGAGAAAGTTAGTCAATTTGGATTACATTGCTAAAGATACTCTATATATACTTTATTGATGATGGTGTTATGGGGATGATCTCTCCTTTGTGAAAGCTGAAAAGAAATATGGGACACACTTGTTGTTATGTGTCAAGGCACAGATCATATTAAGGAAAACAAACTTTTTGTTGCTATTGGAAAGTTTGATAGTTTTGAAATGGAAGATGGTGAATCCATTGACAAACTGGAAGTCGGATTCACTAGCATCATGAATGATCTGAGTGCTCTTGGGAAAAGATACCCACAGAGAGAAGTGGCACTGAAAATTCTTAGAGGATTGTCTAAGAAATGGGATATACATGTTGTGGTGATTGAAAACACCAAAAATATTGATTCCATGACATACCAACAAGTTTTCTCTGAACTGAAAGCTTATGAGTTTGTGATTGACAAGAAAACTAAGAAATCTGACAGCAAAGATGATTCTTCATCTAGCAAGAATGTGGCTTTCAAAGCCAAAGAGAAATCCTGTAAATCTAGAGAGTCTGAGAACTCACTTGCCAAAAATCAGGATGAGCAAGAGGATAAGCTAGTACTGATGGCAAGGAGGTTTGAAAGACTTAATAGCAGATATTTGAAATATAAGAAATATTACAGGAACCACAGGTACAAGAACAGGAATAACTCAGAGGCTGAGGACAGATCCATTGAGAAAAGGAAGGACCACAAAGCTGAAGGTTCCTCATCCAGAAAGAATGACTCTAAGACTAAGGAGAAAAGTGATCAGGATGATGACACCAACAGATGCTACAACTGTCAAAAGAAAGGTCACTTCCAGTATGACTGTCCTAAGCTGAGTGCTAAAGAAAGAAAGGAGAGACAAGCCAAGAGAGACAAGAAGATCTCTAGCAAGAAGGCTATGATTGCAGAAGAAGAAGAACAATCTGAAGAAGGATCCAGTTCTTCAGATGAGATATTCTCAGATAGTGACAGCGATGATGTCTGCCTTGTTGCTATGGAGGAAGTAAATTCTTCTATCTCTGTTGTTGCTCCTACACAAGCACATGAGTTCTCAAGTTTAACTGTAACCAGTAACTTTGACCTGATGGATTCTTTTGAGAATCTTATGAAGGACTATTCTGTGTTACAAGAACTGCTCACAGAAACTCAAGAGCAGAATAAAGAACTGACTGCTGAGAATCTGAAGTGGAAAGACTCTAAAAATGTTGAGATCACTTCTCAGTTGATGGGAACTACTGATGAACTAGATGTTCTGAAAGTACAACTCTCAGAAAAAGAGAAAGTCATAGAAATCCTGAATGGAAAATTAGAGAAATCCACTAAGGAAATTCAGCTTATCAGAACTGAGTTCAATGACCTCTTTGAGAAGCATGAGACTCTAAAGAAAAGTGAGGATAGTGCGCAGAGAAAGTTAACTCTATTGAATTCTGCATCTAAAGTAATAGATGAAATTCAGAGTTATCAAAGACCTGCAACTATAAAGACTGGATTGGGATATAATCTAGGGGGAACCTCACAAGGTCTTCTGAATGCTGCTTCTAGTAGCAATAAGACTGTCATTGTTAAACCAGTGGCTTGTACTAATCTTCTTACTGAAGAACAGCCCAGAGTTTTAGACAAGGGTAAAGGACCTATAGTTTCAGAAAAACTGAAGGTTCAGGAAAGAAAGCCCACACCTCAGGAAAAGGCTAGAAAACATGAACACTCAGTAGGAAACTTTCAGGCCAGTACTTCAAAGCCTCAGGCTAAGAATACCAACCTGAAGAAATCTGCACTGAACCATCAGAGGAATTTTCAGAAGAGAAACACTCAGCAGAGATATTCTCAACTGAAAAGACCAAGTCCTCAGATTACTGAAAAACCACAATTTCAGTACAGACAATCTAAACCCCACTTGCCTAAGGGTAAAGGTTTCCTAAACCCAAGTCAGCAGAGCAGAAACCAGTTGCACCAAGGCCAAAGCATTGAAACAAGAGGCCTGAACCCAAGAAGAACTCAAAGGCTCATGTTCATGCTAAGGCTGACACTCATACACAGGGTACTGCCAAGGCACCTAGGGTGGTGAATGTGTATGTAGATGTTTATGGAAGAAAAATCATCCACTCTAAAGTAATTAGAGTTATCAGGCAGATTTGGGTTCCAAAAGGTACAGCTAACCTGGTAGGACCCTACACCAAATGGGTACCTAAGACCTGATTTGTTTTTCAGGTGAAGGAAAAGGGCACTGGACTGAATGAAGACAACATAGCCCTGATGAGTGGAAATGAATTGGCTCCTGTTGTATGGTATATGGACAGTGGATGTTCAAGACATATGACAGGATATAAGCAATTACTCACTGACTATGTTGAGCAAAAAAGGCCCTCAGATTACATTTGGAGACAACTCCAAAGGACAGACTGGAGGATATGGAACTCTTGAAGTTGATTCTGTTCATATCCATGGTGTTTCATGTGTCTGGTTTAAAGCATAATTTGCTTTCTATCAGTCAATTCTGTGACAAAGGATTCAGTGTTGAGTTCTCAAAGAACTTATGTTATGTGAAAAACAATGCTTCACAGAAAATTCTACTGACTGGTACTAGAAAGGGAAATGTGTATCTTGCTGATTGGAGTTCAACTCCTAAAGATACATGTTTGGTTGCAAAAAGTTCTTTTGATACCAGTTGGTTGTGGCACAAAAGACTGAATCACTTAAACTTCAAAACCCTGAACAAACTTGCAAGATTAGCACTTGTGAGGGGGTTACCAAATGAAGTATTCACTAAAGATCATGTATGTGATGCATGTCAGAAAGGAAAGCAAATCAAATCATCATTCAAAAGCAAAGTAGATGTTTCTACTGATAGAATTCTACAACTGTTGCATATGCATCTTTTTGGTCGAGTAACACCTGTGAGCACTAATGGCAGAAAATATACACTTGTGGTAGTTGATGACTACTCTAGATACACATGGGTCATATTCTTACTCAGTAAGAAAGAGACTCAGACAAAACTGCCTGAACTACTGAAAAGACTCAGTACTGAAAAGAATCTGAGTGTGGTCAAAATCAGATCAGATAAAGGAACTGAGTTTATCAATCATATCATATCTGATTATTGTGCAGCAAATGGAATAGCTCATGAAACATCAGCTGCAAGGACCCCACAACAGAATGGTGTTGCTGAAAGAAGAAATAGGACTCTGAAAGAAGCTGCAAGGACAATGATTGATGAAGCTGATATTCCTAAGAGATTTTGGGCTGAAGCTATCAACATTGCATGCTACTCTCAGAACAGATCCATGCTGACCAAGAACCAAGGACAAACTTTTTGTCAAGATTCAGGGGGAATAACCCAGGACAAAATTTTCTCAGGATGAAAACTGAGACTCAGGACGAACTTTTTGTTAAGATCATTATTCAGTAAGGGTTATGTACTTAAATAATCCTGAAGCTATATTGATACATGCATTAAATTCAGTAGCATTTATTACACAAGGGATTACTCAGTAATCATTTGAAATAAATGACAAAAGACCTGAACTTTTAAAGCGGGAATGTCTTTGACTGATAAAGACGAACAGTCACCTCGATTTCCGAGAAACGTCCATTTGTCGACCTATAAACTTCTACTTGCCTATTGTCCAGAAAATTAGCCAAATAAGTTATTTTCCCTCGAGATTTTCTTTAAATCTCAGATTAAATCTCAACCCTTCATCATATTTTCAAGATTTAATCGCAATCTTTGGTCTTTAGTTCACAGAGCATATATAAGCTAAGTGTTAAACCTCCATCGTTTATTTCTCACATTTAAACGATTAAAATTCCCAAATCCTCAAACCTTCAAATCTTCAAACCCTTTGTATACACTACCCAGAATCTGTTGTTTCTATCGAAATGGAGTTTTCCAACTACTCAATGATCAAAGTTCTCACAGAGAAGTCGTACTTTGAACATGTAGTAGCCATGATCGACAACAAAACTACCCAGGTTGAAGAAGAGGCTCTATCAATGTTGCGGATGGCTGGATTGACAAGATTGGTAAGCAATATGCCAGAATCGGAACTCACCCAAGAAGAATTACAGTTTGTGGTCAACCTTCGAGAAGGAGGAAGAGGAGGACTGGTTTCGCAGCTAAGTTTCGGGACTTATGCAAAATCAAAAATAGAGGTAGTTTGCTCTAAACAGGTAATACTATCTTTAGAAGATATCAATTCTGAGTTTGAGTTAAGTGATAAAGGAGAAGATCCAGCATTGTATATGTCTGGAAGAGAACAATAAATTTTGGACCGGTTTGTAGAAACCAAGGTAAAGTTGAAAGGTGCACTGCACAAACGGTGTTTAAAGCCCAAATACCGAGTCTTAATCGACATTGTTGAAAAGTGCTTGATGAGCACATCTGGAAGTCTGGAGCAGGTGAGCAGGAACAAGTTGAGGCTCATGGCTGCGATAGAGGATTCACCCTCTATGGACTTCAACTGGTTGAAATTCTTTGTGGATTGTATTCTTCATCAAAACCAGAAACTGAAATATGCAAAAGGTGCATTTACAAAGAATGGGAAGGTCTTGTTTGGAACGAAGATCATCTTTTTGATCGAAACCTTGCCCAGGGAGAATATGTTTCTGATGACAGGAGTTGAATTTTCTAGGACTCGGATCATGTTCCGAAGGCCAAAATCTCAGAAAAGAAAGACTGCTCCATCAGGAAGCCAAACCTCTACGATTCAGGAGGAATCTGAGGATCGGGATGATTCCAGCTCAGATCAGGATAATGTGGTGATTGTTGATATTGTCCAGAAGCATGTCAGGACAGCATCAGTAAAACATCCTGAAGCTTCAAGACCAGAAGAAAGAACGAAGCAATCTCATGACCTCATGAAGATCAAGAGGGGGAAACTGGAGAGAAAATGAAAAAGAAGACATTGGCTCCTCAGAAGAGAAAGAGACTTCAAACTATTGCAGAGAAGGAGGCCAGTAGTGCTGAGGAATCTCAATCTGAAGCTCAGCAAGAAAAGGAATCTCCTCTCCAAGTGCTTGCTCAGGTGGTGAAAAATGTTCAGGAGCAGGACACTGAGGAACATGTGTTTTCAGAGGTACTTGAGACATCCCTTGGCTCTGATAAAATTTCTCAGGAGATTTTCAAGGGACCTCAGGAGCAGACTGGGCATCAGGATCTGCTGAATTTAGACACTCTCCTGAAAGAACCATTTCTTGACCCTTCTGCACTTCAAGTCATCCCATCCGAGCCTGATATTCCAGAGAGCCTTGAACTGAAGAAAGGTGAAGCTGAGGAAGGAGAATGGCGAAGCAAGGGGGAATGGTTTATCTTGGACCGATACCCTGAGCTGAATGCTTATTCTGACCTCCAGGATATGTTCTTCAGGCTCAGGACAACTGTTTATATCCTGAATCAGTCACTCCCGGAGATGCTGAACGTTGCCTCTTTCAGAGGAGAAGATTGGTGGAGTGCTGAGACTGTTGCCCTGACAGAATTTTCAGGATTCAGGAAAACAAAGCTGAGGATTAAAGTGAGTGATTTTGATGAACTAGTGAAACAGAAATTAGCTTAAAGAAGGACTGCTGAAGAAGATGCATCTAGTCCTCGTAATCAAGAAGAAGAAAGGGATCGGGGAGAAGGAGAGAAAGAACCTGAAAAGGAAAAGTCATTTGAACAAGAAAAGGAATCTCAGGAAGATGCTGAAACAGAAAAAGAAACTGAGAGTCATATGGAGAAAGAAGCTGACACTGAGCAGACTGATACCAGACAACCTCAGACTGAAGTTAGCACTCTTCAGGTACATTTTGGCACTATTGTAAATTATGCCAAAGTTACTGAAGTATCTATCTTTAAATTTGTTGTCTATGGTATGCAGACTGAGGCTCGTTTGGAGCACCCAGCTCAGTTGGAGACAGTTGCATTACCTCCAGTGATTGATTTCACCCCAATCCTGGATGAGTTGAAAAAGGTGGTGCCAATGGTGGATAAAGTGACTCAAATTGAAGAAACCTTGGCAATCCAATCTCAAAAGTGGGATAATCTGAGTTCATCATCTGATATGTTGCAACTGCAAACAACTCTCTCAGATAAGATGACTGTTCTGGAAGGGAAAATTGATGGAGTAAGAACATAGCTTAATTCAGATATGGAGAAAATGTACCAAGACAGAACTGCTTAACTTGAAGCTAAACTGGTTGAGAAGAATGATCAGATGATCAAAACAGCTGTTGAGGAAATGGGCTCCCTGCTCATGACCAAGATGACAGACATGATGCATGAAGTCTTCTCAAAACAGTTTGCTCCACTCTCAGATGAATTCTCAATAGCCAAAAATTACATGATGAGGCTAGAAGATGAGCATGACCAATTGGCTGGGACAGTCTCAGTATGGGAAAAGAACAATACTATATAGATACTACATTGACCCAACTTCTCCCAAGGTATGGTGCCAAAAAGGGGGAAAGGCCAGTTGCTGACAAATTAGATGAGTTGTTGGCACAAACCTTGGAGAAGAAAGCCAGAGAAGAAGCTGAGGCCAAGAAGATATTAAATGCTCTGAGTGAGATTGAAGCCACTTGAAAAACTGAAGTTCAAAGAAGCTGAAAAACCTACCTTCACTCAAACATCTGAGCAAACCATTCAGGAAGTAATTGGTGAAAAAATGAGTGATAGAAGGATGGTTGAAACAAGCAAGGCAGGAGAAGAACAAGTTAGAACAGAAAAGAGGAAAGTTGTAGCCTTTGTTGAGCAAGAAAAGAAGAAAAGAGCAAAGGTAGCAAAGCCTACACAAAGGAAGCTGATTATGGAGTTTGAAGAATCAGAGGAAGAAGCTGAAAAGGAAGAAACTGGAGCACAAAAAGAAACCTTCGACACTAAGAAAACACTGAGAGCCCTGCAGATTGAGAAAGAAAAAAGGACTGCTGCTTCGGTCTCAGGTGCTCCACTGACCATGAAGAAGAAGGAAGAGGAACAGAAAAGAAGGGATGGTTTTCAAAAAGTTCATTGGAAAGCGGAGAGGTACTGAGAAAGCTCATAAATGGCCGCACATTGATAAGTGGATGCCTCTACAGATCAATGATGCATGAGAGGAAATCAAAAGAACCTTCTGGTTCTATTATGAAGTTCTGAGAGAATGGAGGGGGAGCAGCTCAGATAAAAATGAAGCATTCATTGAGTATCTGCTAACATTTTATCCTAAGTATCTACAGAAGTGGATCAACCTGGCAGATGAAGGCAATACTCAGATTGTAGCCCCAGGACCATACATGTACCCAGCTCCAAGATTCGAGAATGGATATGTGAATGAAGTAGCTATCTCTTAAGAAATTGCTCAGTATGCTCTTCAGCTAGGATTAACTAGTAACAACCCTGAAATCATCAAGGAAAGAGATGCATTGAAGAAGAGGTACTATGGGATGTTCAATCTGGAAGTCCCTGATGATGAGATTGAAGAAGACTGAAAACTTGTAAACTTTATGCTTATGTCTTGTGTTTTTGTTTTTCATTGTAAACTGTAATGACTATCTACTGATCAATGAAAAATTTATCTTTTATGCTCAAAGATAATATCTCATTATCTTCTTACATGTCTATGAATTACTTTGATATGCCTGGTTGGAAATTGTTGGGAGAATCTTTTTTGGTTAACTGAAACCTGAGTATAGGTTAGGTTTTCTCAAATGTAACAAGATGGTTTTGGCATCATCAAAAAGGGGGAAATTATTAGGAGATGAATTTAATAAAGAAGTTTTGATTAAATCCCAAAACCCTGAGTATGACATGTATCAGGACATCTTGATAGAATAAAATCAGGATCATGTTTCAATAGATATTAGGACTCAGGATTATCTGCACCATGTATAGACAGCAGATATAGATCAGAGAATTTTAGTATGTTGTAGACTCAGAAGTACCCTGAAGAATCTGAAGACTCTGAACGATCAGAAGTATCCTGAAGACTCAGAAGAATCCTGAAGAACAGAAGATCCTGAAGACTGTTTTTATACTGATCAAAAGGACCCTGCACTACTATCTTATGAAATAGTGCTATGTTCATTCCTGGTACAAACAAACAGAATATTAGACATTTGTGAACATTAAGGAACATATCAGTTCAGAAGAATCAACTTAAAAGAGCCGTTTGTTTATCTCTGTTCAAAGGAAGATCATGACCAATGAGGAGGCAACATCATTGTACTCTACTGACACTGAAAGTGACATCTCACTGAAGAAATGTCAGAACTGATATCTTCCAGTTTGCAGAAATTGGTGATTAGGCTACATGGCTGCATATTTCCTAAAACATGCAAGGGAGTGTTCAAACCCTAAAATAGTCGTTCATCAATTACTAGAAAAGAAAACCCTTGATGCTATCTCTTCCAACGGATAGTTTTTCAAGAGTGACCTAGAGAAGTTGCCTATAAATACCAGTGACCTTCACCATTGAGAGGTTACGGGAAATTACAGCAACTCAAGAGCTCATTCGTATTCTTGCAAATTGAAGCACTCGAAAACCTAGAATTTCCCAAGTGTTTCACATTGGAGAGAGCTCATTCACTAAGCCTAGATTTGATAAGTTATATCCAAAGCTTAGTAGAGATATCCTAGTCTTTGCTTTTGTTCTTATTGTAAAAGGACATCTCACCCTAGTTGGAAACCAACCCAAACCCAAACCCTTTGATAAGGTAGTTTGAGTGTGTGTTTTGTTGGTGAGTCAGAGTTGTAAAGAGTGAGTAAGTTGCAGGTTAATCAGCCAGAAAACTCTAGAGAAGAAGTTAGTAATCTACTTGTGGTAGTCTGAAAACTTGTGTGTGTTGAGTTAGTAAGCTGTAGTGAGTCAGCCAGAAAACTCAAAGTAGAAAAGTGAGTAAGCTACAGTGAGTTAGCCTGAAAGCTTTAGGAAGTGGTTAAGGGATTTTTCTAAAGATCAGAGAGAGTGGACGTAGGAGCTTGAGTCTCTGAACCACTATAATTGCTGTGTTGTTTGCTTTCTGTACTGCATTATATCTGTTGCATGTTTTTCACTGAAAGCATATTTCACTGATACTCAGTTGGAATCAATCCACTGAATGTGCATTAACTGATTCACAGCCTTAATCACTATTTTACTAAGGAAGAGATTTTTCAGCAAGCTAAAACGAGTATAAACTTAGGGTTAACCATTCCGCACTCTTGATTAGCTAGAACAGATAGTTACCAAACTGAACTAACTCTACTGAATATTCAGTAAGATAATTATCTGATCCAAGCTTCTCAAGATCTCTGATAAAATTTCAGGATCAGTTGGACTAATCTGAAGCTTCTGAAAGCTGCTCAGGATCATTGTCTTAGTAGACTTTGACTCAGGGCAATTTGTGCTTCTCAGGACAAAATTCTCAGGACAATCTGACCCTTATCTCAGTAAAGAAAAGTTTGAAAAATCACTGAACACGTGTATTCCCCCCCTCATACACGTGTAAGACTCGTTTTCACCGGGACCAACAAAATGTTAGAGAAATTAATAAACTAATTAATTACACACTTCTTTATAAGTTCGAACTTTTAGATGAGATAGAATTCTTTCAACAATGATAAATGTGTCAATTTTAAAGGAGTAGAAAAAGGAATTTAGGTGTATGATGATTAAACAGTTCCTCAATTATAGATTTTTTTTAATTAAAGTTCTTAAAAAAGTCGTCATAAAAACAAAATTTACACGAGGGATTAATTGATTATGTACTTTCAATTTTTAGTTCTAACTAGTTGTTATACTTATATTTAAAAGGGAAAAGTAAAAACGACCATATACATATCAAGGATTAAAAAGAAGAAAAAGAAGCCAAAAAAGAAATAACGGTAAAAAGTACAACATAAGCCCTAACATCAACCAAAATGGGCTCGGCCCAATAAGACTAGCTTGGAGGTATTTGCCAAAAATATACTCTCTCCTCTCATAAAAAACTATGCTCATTTCATTTTGACATGTTGTACGGAAAAATAAATTAAGTTCATTTATGAATAACATAATTGATAGTGAGTAAAGTATAATGATAATTTGAGTAATTAAGTGATTGTTGGATGATGAAGATAAAAAAAAATTGTGTCCATAAACGTACTTAATTTAACTTTCCACACAACATGTCAAAACAAAATGAGCACAGTTTTGATGGACGGAGGGAGCACTTTCAAAGAATTTATTAAAATTAGTTATTATGGAAAAAATAATTAATAGTAGAAGTTAATACTATTTTATAAAAAAATAAAAAAAAATTGATAATGTTTACCAAAAAAGTTAATAGTATTAAAAATATATTCATAAGCTACCAAAAACATTTTCTTTTCAACTTTTATTTTATAGCTTTTAACAACATATTTAATCTAATAAAACTATAAAATAGAAATAAAACACTACAAATTATTTCTGAACATAATTTTATGTGATTATAATCATTTATAATTTTTTCAAAAACACCCCCCTTTGTTATATATGCTATGTATAAAGGGGAAGTCAAATCGAAGCTATGTTGACTCTTTTATGAACGTTAATGCTAAAACACTGGTAATTTTGCAATAATAAAGGACGCTCAACCGACGCAGCCAAATTGCCGTAGCTTGTAAAGAAGGCAAAACACCGAAATAAATCCATGCATTAACTAACGAAAAACTAATACCCATTTGGTATGATTAGGGAATGAGAATAGTAATGGTAATGTGTATCATTGAAGGGTCAATCACCAAAGGTTATTAATTGAATTGTTATTGCTTGGTTAAAATATCAACAATGAATATTATGTAAGGTGAGTTGAGTGAGTGGAGATAATCAATTGCTTACTTTTATTCTTATTCTTATTACTTGTATATTAAAACTATCAAGCAACATCAATAAAATTGATTTTCATTACCCACTTCCATTACCTCAACTAAGCGGGACTAAAGCCTAATCTTTCGGCTTCATCAAACCAATTAATTTATAAGCGCACTAACTATAACTGACAAATGACAAATAAAAATAATAAAATAAATTGGAAAACAATTATAATGAAAATGAATTATTACACTTGAAGCGATTCCGCCTTCAAATTTTCTCGAAATGGCAGGTTGTTAATTATGATAAGTTTTCCAGTTTAGGCAGAGGATGGCAATGGGGCGGGTTAAAACCCGGTCAAACGGGCTTCGGAGCGGGTTAAACCCGGTCAAACATGTTTTTTGCGGGGCGGGGCGGGTTACGGTTTTAGGTAAACCCACCCCGGACCCGCCCCGCATATATAAATATATATTAATTCTATAATTTTTTATTAAATTAAATGTATTTTGTATAGGGTTTATTTCTTTCACGGTAAATTGTTTGAATTGTTTCTTTCTTTGATTTATCAGTTTCTTTTATCGAATAAGTGTTTTAGCTTAGATTGAGAAGAAATTAGAATGAGTAGATATCTAATGTACATAATTCAAAACAAATTTCAATTAATTCACCCAAATAATACAAATTCAAGTATTAATTGTATGAATTTGAGGACTACAAAATAATTGTATGAATTGGAGGTAGAGATAAATTATTTTTTTGCTTATTTATTTATTTTCATCTTTATTTATTTTTCTAAAATACTAACATATCTATCTTTTTTTAAAATAGATGGAGTCTGAAGAAGGAACTAGAGCTAATTCAGTGAATGTCCCATTAAATAATCTTCTTTGATGTGAGATTGATTAAAACTTTTGAATTTTGTGCTCTATGATGTGAGATTGATTATGAAATTAGGTATTTTATTTGTTATAATTTGAATGATTCTAATTAATGTGTTATTTTTTAGGAATGATATGTATGAAGTTGGGAGTATGAATTAAAAAATGTAGGAAAAAATGAAATTGGACGCGGGGCGGGTTAAACCCGCCGGGTTCACGGGGCGGGGCGGGTTACGGGTTGACAAAAAATTTGGCGGGGCGGGTTACGAGTTTGGCTAAACCCGCCTCAAACCCTCCCCGTTGCCATCCCTAGGCAGGATCTCCTAGCAAGGCACCAACATAATCCGAACAAATAGAAAAGAACAACAACAAATCATGTCAAGAATGACTCATTTTCCCGCAAAACAAACTCGTCTCGACTAGTGCTCACGATTCTACCTGATGTTTCAAAAGGTAAAATGATTTCATCTTTATAACGTACGAAGTTCCGACAAACTAAAATATTGTGAAAAATTGAACTGCACTATATATGCAAATGCATAACAAATATAGAACGCAGTAGAGTACTAAAATACTGAGTATAATGTAGGGCTTTCAACATCCGCAAAAACTAATTCGATAGCTGCCCAACTATTAAATTTGTCAACTAATAATAAGTTGATCATATGTACCAGGCTTAAACACACCTACTCATATAAACAAAGTATTCAGAGATGACTTGGTATCAGTTGACATACATCAACTCACTTCATCAGTGAAGCTCATTGCACAAGAATTTCGAAAGAAATTCTATACACGCATCTCTGACTCGTCTAACGCCAACGGCAAATTTTGTGGTGTGCATGCATCACATGCATCAAAATTTAATTTTAGGAGTTTTTTTTTTTAAAATTTTTTCAGTTTTAATTTTTTTTTTTTCAGTTTCAATTTTCTTTTAATTTTAATTTCAATTTTAATTTTAATTTTTTTTTCCTCGACCCCGGACCCAAATCCGGCCCATATAAACTCAAGGCCAACAACATATAATAATTTTTTTAATGAATACTTAATATTAACAAACTAATACTATCTCCATCCCAAAATAACGTGCGCGCTAACTTTATTATCGAGTTTTTGCGAGCGAGTTGTTTATTAGTATTTAAAATGATAAAGTGACTTTTAAGGAGGGATACGATAGATCCACCTCTCTTCTATTATATGCATATTTAAAAAATAATTTATTATTTTAAATAATAATAAAAAACTCGCTTGCTAAAACACGTGAAAACAGTAAATGTGCACGTTATTATGGGGCGGAGGGAGTATAATTTAGTATAACAACTAACAGTGTACTCCCATAAAATATATATTAAAATATGTACTCCCTCCTTTCCAATAAAGTTTGTCACAACTTTTGGGGCACACATATGAAGAAAAATGTGTAATGAGTAGAGTGTTGAAGAGTAATGTGGTAAGCTTTTATGTATAAAGTAAATGAATTAATTGGATTGAGTGTATGTGTGGACCCTAAAATAAATTATATTTGGTGTAAATATATGAATATTGTGAGAGTGTAATTTAGCAAGAAATTTCTTTTTCGGGTGTTCAAACTTTTGTGTTACGTCACAAAAAGAAAAATGGATAAACTTTTTTGGGGAAGAGGGAGTAGTAATTAAGAATTTAGATGTGTTGAAATCGATGATATTACAACACATAAATATAAGATTATTTGTATTTAAATTAAAAAATTAACATTTTTCAAAGATAAGAAAACTACACCGCGTTTGAGAATTAACTTTCTAATTAGGCTTGACAGTGGAGCTGGAGTCCCCGTTACTCGTAGAGATCCCCCGAATGGGTAGAAAATCCCCAATTTTATCTTGCGGGTCGGGGATCGAAAAAAAAATCTCCGTTGGTTGAGACAGAGATCATACTCCCCTCTCCGTTTGCGCACAAGATCCGAACAAAGTGTCATAAAATGGATGAAGATTTCGATGACTAGACAGAGATAGGGGTGGAGAAAATACCGAAATACCGGTATACCGTACTGAAAAATATCGATTTTATCGAAAATTTTGGTACGGTATGGTACCGTACCGAAAATTTTGGTACGGTATGGTACCGTACCGAAAATTTCGGTACGATAACGGTATGAAAATATAGAAAATTTCGGTATATCGAAATATCGAAATATTTTGGTATACCGAAAATATTTCAGTATTTGTATCGGTATGTAATATTGACATACCGATATATCGAATTTTCGGTACAACAATGGTATGACATTTTTTTGTATCGAAAATTTCAGTACGGTAACGTTACGATGAGAAAAAATTCGATATGCCATACCGTCCACCCCTAACATAGAAATCCATCATTTATCTTTTTCAACACATTGATTTTACTCGTATCGGGTAAGAACACTAAAATTGCTAATAGTATTTGGATTAAAATTGTGTGGCCAAATAAAAGAAAAGTAAACATGAATGCATTTTTAAGGGATTTGTTCCTGATGCAATAAAAAATTGTAGAAAAGTTTAAATTAGATTATGATCTTAAATATCATTGAAGAAACCATAGTTGCAGAACTACTCAATTTAAGATTAGTTTGGTCTATGAAACTTGATATCTCTAATATACGGTTTGGAGTACCTTTTTATACACCGATGTTAATATATTTTTCAATTATCGATTAAAAAATATATATGGGTATATATAGGTTAAGTATTGTATATATTCAGGTGCTCCGTGCATTCGTAGTGCATTTTAAAATCATGCAACTTGTCACACTGAAAAATACAACTTATTTACACTAAATCATGCAACTATTAATATAAAAAAATAATTACATAATTCAGTATAAATAAATTGTATATTTTATTATAACAAGTTTCATGATTCTTATATGTATTATAACCTAAATGCACATTAGATTTGCTCGTGTATAAAGTATATATATTTATTTTACAATATTGAGGAAACATGAAAAAAAATTAATAGCTTTCACATACTATACATCTGGTAAATGGGGTCTCCATCAGTTTCTGGAGACATCTCGAAAGATAGCCCAAGAACACGAAGCCTCCCCACTTTTCCCCTTTTTAAACTTTACTTCCACAACCGTCCATACGCATCTCTCTTCTCTTTCGTCGCCCAACGAAATTTCTCTGCGTTTAATCTTAAAATCTTCATGTTCGCTCTCTAATCGCCGCTCGGTGGTGAAGAAAACAACTCGAATTTCCCCTTTTAGACCTAATTATCAGTGTTCCCCTAGCTCTAGGGTTTTTGTGGGTGTAAAAAGAGAATCAGGAGTTATGGAGAGTTATTTCCAGTCGAAATTGAAAAGGAAGGACCTAGAAAACGTCAATGACGATTTTTCGGATTTCTCCCTCTCTTCTCCCGCCAGAAAAATCCGACGGCTGGTAAGATCTTGTTACTTCTCGCAAGTTTCGTTATCTATGTTGATTGTGCTATCAGTTGAATTTGTATTACTGAAATTGCGACTGTAGGTAGATTTTCAGTAAGTGATTTCCCTAATTCTGAGTAATTTTTTAATGTACTAATTCAGGATGCTGATTTGCCTCCTATAATAGAGGATGAAGACTCTGAAATTCCGTCGGTATTCGAGTACTCGTTTCCTCATGAACAGAGGTTTGATTATAATTCATCCGGAGGAATTAAGATTGAGGAATTGCCTGACGATGTTGGCAACGAGGATAGAGCGATTGTGCTATTTAAGCCCGTCAATAACACTCCACTGGTGCACTCCCCTTCTAGTTTTTCTGTGTCTGTGAGGCCTGAGCTTTATGCCGGGTTGAAAAAAAGTAAGTATTCCAGTTGATGTCAATGCGATAATGATTTAAGCCCTGAAATGCTTTTGCTAGTGTAGCATTGGTATATTGATTGATGCAGTAAATAATATTCCATCTTCTTTGTTACTTCAAGTTATGCTGATTGTAATGTATGAGTGACTTTTGTATTGGCTGTTTTGTTGAGTTTGCGTTATATCTTTTGAGAATTCTCTGTTTCTTATTGATAATGGATGCATACCGAGTGTGTGTTGTGTGTATATATTATGGTGAAGTACCTGAAATGGAATTTGGGATTGGGAATTCTCTGTTGCTTGGTTGTTGGTATTATAGTTGGAATATGGATGGGAGAGGATCATTCCTATTAATTTTTCTTGTATATGTCGGTACGCCCCATATCTAGTTAATAATTCCTTCTTTCTATCAATCAAACTTGCATGAACTAGGTGAACCGTGCTACTCAGGTGCATTTTCAAAAGGTATTAGTTTTTTTAACTGAACTGTATCAGTTGGTCAGTATTAGTTGTTTTCACTGAACAATATTAGTTGTTCTCATAGAAAAGTATTAGTTTTGTACAATTCAACCATACAACTGGTGTACAAGAGACTTACTCTTAATCCTTTGTTGTTAAGTAGAATATGTCAAATCCTTGTAGTAACATAGTATTGGGAGTTCAAGTAAAGTTCCAAATCAAACTAACCATTTTGTTTATGCTTTTACACAGATCAACTTCTGTGGTCAAGCCAAACAAACTCTTGGAGATTGGCTGGTGATGATTCTTGCTCAAGTAATGGGAGCCTAGCTGTTGTTCCATGGGTTCCATCACAGAAAGGTTCTGCATCTGGATTTTCCTCTCAAATTAGTAATATTGAGATGATGGAAGAAGAAGAAGAGTCGAGAATGGACGTTGAAGAAGATGGTAGTGACATGATGGAGCAAATGAATGTTAATGGAAGTGGTGGAATGAGTTTAAATGAAGGCTTCAATCAATGGCAGCAGCAGCAGCAGCACTGTCATATTCCACAGCCTCCCCAGAACGCTAATGCCCCAATTATTTGGTATAGATAACTCAATTTTATGGTTGGTACCTTGTAGTTATGGTGCACTTAAATATTGCGAAATAGATGCATCCCTTTTGATTTATGTGGGTAGGTTTTAGCAATGAGGAAATATGTATATCAGGTGGAGAGATCACGAATGTTAAGCGTTTTCAGTTTTGCTTTTGCCTGCCGCCTGATGTCTCATAGAAACGATAATGTCGGACGAGCAGCTGTTTGAGCTTAAAGCTGGTACTTGTATTTATCCTCCTTCGCTTGTGATCGAAGTAAATGTTCTCGTTATTTTGTGCACATAGAAGGCATTTTTCTGTTCTCCTTGACTTGTTTGAACTTATAAATTGAATTTCTGATAAATTGGGAAAGTAACTGTTAGTACTCATAAGTTGATAAGGTCGAGGGTTCGTAGATTAAAATTAGCAAAGATAATACTAGCAATAAATAATGAATTCGAGAATATCTTGGAGATGAATTTTGCGCAATAATTTGTGGACGAGTCAATACGAATGATTTGTTTTATGGATCTCATTTTGTGAGACCAATGTTCATTTAATTAATGACGGATTGTGAGACAAATGCTTATTTAATCAATAATTGATCCGGTAGTAGAAAATCATTCATTAGTAGATATTTGAGTACATTGGTGGAGAATAAATTCGTCTATTATTAGATCTTTTAGGTTGCGATTCTTTTGGGATTCACACGGATGAACTTTGGACTTTACGTTCCCCGTCTCATACGAATTTGAGATTTTGAATCTAGTTTTTAAATATCACATTCAATTCACACCTATAAATACCTATAAACCTTTTATTACTCTTTCCAATACATCACACTTTATACATTTTATTACTCTTCTCAATATAATATAATAATATATCACCAATCATTATTAAATATTGATTTGACATAAAGTTAAATCCTCCCCTATTCAGATCCCAAAACAAACATATCTTATTTTCTTTATTCATCGAGGATTCTAAATCTCGAATTTTAAAAAACCTCGATTTCTTCTTCTTTTAAATCCTTAAAAACAAACGCACCCACCCTTAGTGCATTGGTAGAGTATCCCGTAGAACGTGTAATGCATAATAATAATATTTGAATACAAGAAATAATAATGTTATGTTTTTCTCTTCGATCAAAAAGTGCAACACACAGACGTTATAATTTAGGGAAAATATCATATTTTTCCCAATTTTCCCCGTTCTTTTTTGCCAAATTTAAAAAAATTGTTACTTTTTGCCTTTTTGGACCTTCTATACCCTTACTCATTCATTCATATCCCTCTCTAATTGCCATTTTCTATTTTATTCCTTCTCACTAATTCTCCTTTTAATTTTCACTCACTCACCAGCTCCTCCCTCCCAAAATCTGTCTTTACTCTATTTTTTCATTTTCATTTGTTGTTGTTCTATATTTTTTCATCTTCGTCGAGGCTAGAGCAAAGTTAAAATTTGATTAGAAAAAAGGTGGGAAAACCGTTGGAATCGAGAAGGCGGCGGTGCCGCTACTGAATGGGAGAGAGGCGGTGGTTTTAGATAAAGAGGAGAATCTATGTTTTCAATTTCCTTTTGTTTTTCTAAAAATACGCATATAAAATGAGAAATTGAGAATTGGAAGGGTGGGTACGGGATGAAGGAATAAAATCTAGAGTAAGAATTAAAGGTGAAATAGTCCACAAAGGGCAAGAAAGAATATTTTTCAGAAATTGGGTAAAAAAGACAATGGACATTTGAAATTGAGCATCTTTATATATTTTCTCTATTAGCCTATTATAATTAAAATCATAATTGTTTCAAATTCAATATATGTTATCTATAAAATTTACATTTTTCTCACATGAAAGTGATTTTTTTTTGAAAAGTGATAATTTAGAAAGAATTTGTTCGGAAATTTGGGAATGGGTCGACAGAGAAGAAGAAATATTGCAATAACAAAATATTAAAACTGTCCGAATAAGTTCGCGATGGTAAATGAGAGAAAAATAAGGAAAAAAACAGAAAAAAAACATAAGACATGGATAATTTTTTTCTAGGATTGCAAATAAACGCAATAATAAATTCTACTGATTTTGTTACAATAAGTAAGTACACTAGATGTTCATAAAATAATATTGAACAAAGAAAAACACTAGATGTTCCATTAATTCATTATTATTGGGCAAAGTGGCCTCTATTTGGAGTGACACGAACCTCCACCAATAGTTGTGAAGATTAATGTAAATATTAGGGATGATCAGGGTGCGTTTATTGCTTGTTGAACTTTGATGTTTTTAGAAAAATTCCTAGTTGATAAAAGTTAAGTAATGAGTTTGTATGAGGCTCTCTCTTGGATCGAGCATTTAGGTTAGTCAAGATTGAGGCCGATGTGAATGCTATGCTTATATTAGATGTTATGATTTCTTAACAGATAAATGATTCTGTGTTTGAGATTTTGTGTCGGCTTGCAAAATATTTTTGATCTCCAACTCTAAATGTGTTCATTTTGTTCGACGTAATGCCGATTTATTGGTTCTTCATTTCATTAAAACTTTTCGATATTTTAAGAAATCTCATTATTGAGTTGAGTTTCTATCCATTGTGAATGACCTACCCAATAATCAATATCATTGCAATAATTCTTAATTGATGCAACACTATTTACATTTTCAAAAAAAAAAAAAAAAAAAATCATTGTTGGTAACTTGGTATAAAGATATATGCGACACACAAAAAGATCCAAACCCAATCTTAGTGGGCGGGTTTATTATGGTCTGGATTGTACCCGACCCAAAATTCCGGGAATTTCCTCTTCTCTCTTCCTCTTTGTCTTTTGTGCGTCTCGAATCTCGATCACCGCCCGTGCAAAATCAAATTCATGTATTTGCTCAAAATATTTTGGGACTGAAAAATCAGGGATCACCTTTTGGCCTTTCTAATGGCGGTGAGACCAATTTATCGCGGCTTGAGGAAGAACAATTTGCTGTTACCACTGAATAAGACGGGCTCGCATTTGCACTCTCATTCCACCAGTTTCGGTTAGTTTTCATTTTTCGTCAATTAACCGTTTTGGTATAGTAGAATATACTTTGCGGTTTACAAAGTTCATGTGTTTTTCTTCAATTTGCTGTATTATAATTGAGGCTGTGTGCGTAGGTGTCCCCTCCTTTGTTTTATTTTTGATTAAAATTTACCTTCTAGGTTTTAAGAAAGTAAGTGAGGAGGAAAGGAGTCGAATGGTCGGGGATGTGTTCTCTAAAGTTGCAGCGAGATATGATCTCATGAATGATTTCATGAGTGGTGGTCTGCACAGATCATGGAAAGACAGGTTTGTATTTCATTTTTGTTCCCTTTTTTCTGAAGCAAATTTTGTATTTAATTTTTGTTCCCTTTTTTCTGAAGTAAATTGTTTGTTCCTTTTGGATATTGAAGGATGAGATAAAGGTCATTCTATCTTATTGTTATGCATATAAGTTAATTAGGTTGCTTTCTGTTGGTAAACATTGTAGGCTTGTTTCCAAGTTGCATCCATTTCCGGGGATGAAGCATTTGGATGTGGCTGGTGGAACAGGTGATCTATGAGTGTGGTAATAACTTGTCTGATTAATATGCATGATTTTTGGTAGATCATACAAACTTGAAGTTCAAATTAAGAGCGCAAGCTCTATTCAAGACGACGATTGGTTATTAGTGTATTTCTTAATGAACCTTTTAAATTTAATTCCCTATACATCTAACATTAAATATTCAATTTTTGCACAACTAATTTTGAATCTTTACATATCCTCCGAGCATTACATTAAATTTTATGTTAAGACATATCCCAAACTAATGAGGAAGATCACATGGATGGACTTGGATGTATTATTATAGAAGTAAGATTAATAAAGAGTTCCAAACAGAATTAACAGTTAAAGTGACTGAAGTTTGGATATAATCTAGCATATGTTATTTCTACCTTATGCGCTCTTTATAAATAGACACTTCCATAGGAGGGGAGGGCAGAAAGAAATTACTCTAGATGTTAATTATTCGGATAGGTATATATATCCTGTTGGGGAAGCTTTTCCTTTCCATACTTTATTTTTGTTTATCTTATTCAAATTCAATAAAAGTCTTCTTCCTGGTTCTTTTCCCCAACACAAAAAATATGATATAATAATCCTTAATATTTTGAATATTGTCTTAACTTGAATATTTACTAGTCATTAGTCATTACTTTAACGTGGTAGCAATCCAAGATACAGCACTTGATGCAACTATCATACTTAATCTATATAAAAGGACTTGTATATTTCTCAGTTAGCCATGAGGAAATGCGTTAGCCAGACTTACTTTCTACAAGACACAACTATGTTGTAACATTATTGGTCAATAAATTTTCTAATAACTTTTCCATTCCCCACAATTCTTCATTTCGGCCTTAAGGCCCTTAACGTATTTCTTTCAGTATATCATAGTACTCTCAAGGGACTACGTCAGTGACTTGTCTGCCCAATTTTGTGCATTAATACATTGCTTGGTTTTTTGCAAATCGCAGTTTATGTAAGGCAGTAGAAGAGGGATTATAGAAGTCTTGGGCTTACATTCTGAGATTCCTCACCAGATAGTTGATTTGTCCTACACGAAGTTTTCACTTTATTTAAAAAAAATATAATTTAATCCAGTAGTGGCAACCTATATATATATCGAATACACCACCTCCTTAGAATCTTCAACATTAACTAATCTGTGCATGTTGCATAGTCAAGTTTATAATGCTATTTACTCCTGTCCTTTGGGTTAAAATACTCTCTTATCATACATTATATTTTAGGGAAGTGAAAACTATATTCTTAAAGTTTGATTCTTTTGATATATAGTTAAATATGTCTGAAGTCATATTATTTGCTTGGTGAGGAGCTTCTCTAATTTTGCAGGGGATGTTGCTTTCAGAGTCCTGGAAAGTATATATCAACCCAAATATAGAGCCCTGAGAGACAAAAGTTATGATAGTCTAATAAATGAAACTCAAGTGTTTGTTTATGATATTAACCCGAATATGTTGGCTGTTGGAAAAAAGAGGGCCAGAGAGAGAGGTAAGTCACTAACTTTATGTTCGGTACTCCACGTGTGGGAAATGCATACTCCATCTGTTTCATAATAAGTGTTGTTTTAGTGTATCAAATTAAGGAAAATACAGTTTTGATGATTTATCCTCAATCAACACTATATAAATTCTAAAAGATATCCTTAATTAAAAAAATAAGAGATCTTTTAGGGATAATGTGAGGATAGATTTGGAAGAAATTTGGAAGAAAAGCTTAATGAAATGGCACTTATTATGAAACAAAATTTAACCTCTAAAGTGGCACTTATTATGAAATGAATGGAGTATCATTTCTTTGATAAAATGTCTCGAAGTATTTCATTCATTTTCTGAGATTTGTCTTTAATGCATTCAGGTGTTAATGTACATAAAACTCTTGTTTGGGAACAAGGAAATGCCGAAGCATTAAAATTTATAGATAATTCGATGGATGGTTATACAATTGCATTTGGAATAAGGAATGTGACACATATAGAAAAAGCTCTCGCAGGTTTTACTGTGTTAGGTCTCTGATCTTTGCTACATGATTTTGTATTGTCAGATACTGTGTTTCATCTATTGTTGTGTTCAGTATTTGTTTATTGTGTATCTGATTAATTTGGAGTTGGAAGCGTGGTTGAATCTGCTTTTTTTTATTTAAATGTCAATCTCATTTGTTTACTTACTTGAGAGTGTACTACTCATATGACGTTCCTAATTATTTCGTGCAAATGGAATGTTCTAGAGATAAGTTCTGGCAGTTAGCCTTTTTAAAGGAATATCAATTGCCTTCTTTATTACTCCCTCCGTCCCAACATTACTTGAACACTTGCCTTATTTGGACGTCCCAACATTACTTGAACATTCCCAAAATGGAAACAAACATAATATTAATACACTCACAATACCCTTATTTTATTCCACTCAAACCCACTTAAACTCACTTTACTTGGTTTGTGTTGGGATATTTAGTTTTGATGAATTATGCCAAAACATTATCAACTTGTGTTATTGAAGCTAATTTACAGATAACAAGTTGATGGGGAACGAGAGAACAAATTGAGGGGGAACTCACGAAATCGCATTTAATTTATGCAAAATCGTAAGAGAAGAAAAGCTAAGCCCGTTGATCGTAAGATCGATGACTGTAATGAACTGATCGATGATCGAAGAATAATGATCAGTGATATGGTGATCGGAAGAGCGCATGTTTGATCGTAAAAGAAACCGATCGTAAGATCGGAAGAGAAGGTTGCGATCGTAAGAGGAGCGGATGAGACCGACGAGATCGGGCGTGATCGAGACCAGATATGAAGATGAGCAGATGATCAAGATCAGACGTGATTGAGATCAGATGTGCTAAACTGATATGCTAAACCTAATGTACTGACCTGATGCTATCCTGAGATATTGATCTGAAGATGTGTTGATCGATCGGTCGAAATTTGATCGATCGCAAAGAACAAATCGGATAGTCCGAGTCAAAGTGACTTGAAGGTCGGGATGTCCGAATCAGGAGAATCAACTCATCGGTCGGCTGAAAGTGTCAATATCTTTCGATCGGACAAAGGTCCGCCAAGAGAAGTCTCTTTGAATCAAGTATCCCGAGGCTCGGATGAGAAATCGAGACTCGGATAGAATCGAAGACTCAGTATGTCTCTGAAGACACTGAGACTCAGAGAATCTGAATGATTCAAAGGCGAGGAATCGAGGAATATAAATAGTTAGAATCGGTGACGTGGACCAATGAGAGGAAGACAACCAACTGAAGAAGTTCTGGCCAGACTTACAAGAATAGTATGGATTTGAATGTGATTCTCTCCAAACGGTAACATTCAAATCCACACTATAAATACAAGGTCTTTTCATCATTCTAATGTGTGGATCGTGGAGAATATAGCACGAGATGCTCAGAGCCAAAGAGAGTTATACCCAAAGCATTCCCACCCTAGAACACAAAGTCAGTAGATATACATATATATTCAAAGAGTGTTCTAGAACCCAACCTAAGCTACCCACGATGTATCTTAAGCTTAGAGAGATTTTCCCAACCTTAGCATTGAGGCTAAACCATTGTAAGGGAAAATCTCACCATAGTTGGAGACAACACCAAACCCAAACCCATTCTCGTAAGAGATAACTAGGGGTGAAGTGAGGTAGTTGATTAGGCAATCCCGAGTGAGGGTGATAAGTCCCGGTGTGAACTCGTTAAACATCTAAGAGGCGAGCCCTAGAGGGTGATAAGTCCAGTTTGAGTTAGTAAACTACAGAGGTAGTCAGAAAGCTCAAGGTCGGGTTGAGTAAGTAAACTACGTGGAGTAGTCAGAAAGCTCAGGGCCGAGTTGAGTAAGTAAACTACGCGAGGTAGTCAGAAAGCTCAGGAAGTGTTTGAAGGAATTTCCCTAGGAACAGGGAGAGTGGATGTAGGAGCTTGAGTCTCCGAACCACTATACTTTGTTGTGTTCTTTACTGCTTTACGTTCTTATATTGTCATATGCATTCGATTATAGGCAAAACACAACACATGAGCTTAAAAGAGAAAAATCTGTAATCACCATTCCTTCACCCCTGTTTTTATATGCATCGCACGAAATGTTTGCTTCCGCACGCGCAAAATGGGTTTTCCACCGGGCCTATCAGTTTGCGTGTCATTTTCAATGTTCAAGT
Source organism: Stenogyne calaminthoides (assembly GCA_037126765.1). Classification (NCBI taxonomy): domain Eukaryota; kingdom Viridiplantae; phylum Streptophyta; class Magnoliopsida; order Lamiales; family Lamiaceae; genus Stenogyne; species Stenogyne calaminthoides. The sequence goes on along the minus strand of JBBCBC010000007.1, from coordinate 23,792,366 downwards.
CCTCATGGGACGGAGGGAGTATTAGTTTTTAACATACCAGGCTCATGTTCAATTTCGCATGTGGGATTCCTGTTTAATTTTCTAACTTGTCTTTCTTGTATTTGGAAGGGTGCTTAAAAGAGGAGGAAGATTTCTTTGCCTTGAACTGAGCCATGTCGAAATTCCAATATTTAAAGAGTTGTAAGTACTACGTTTTACCAATGTACCTTATGATAGACATCTTATGCTCTTAGGCTCACAGTTTGTATACGACAACCATGCGCTCATTAGTGCACAATTTCTAAATTGTTGTGAGATTCATTAATGACTAAAATTAATCCATCATTTTGGTGATTTTTGTTTAGGGTTTCAAAAACAAGGTTTTGGATTTACAAATCTAAATCCAATTCTTTTTCGGGATCTTGAAATCCGATTTTATAAAACCATCACTACAACACCTATAAACCTAATATCACACTTTTTAATACAGTCAATTCTCTTTACTTGCACTTTAATATATTTAAATCATAACCAACATAATTCCATTATTACAATCACACCGAACAACAAGATAATTGTACAACATAATTCACTCTTGCACATTGATTTGATATAAAGTTAGATCCCAGCCTACTCAAAATCCCAAAACAAACACACGCCTTATTATTTGTCCGAATTTCAAAATCCCTAGATTTCAACAATCGTAAAAACCACTTAAAACCCAAATCAAACATCACCTTTGGGGGGTTTTCGTTCTCATAAACATTTTTATTGTGGAGCAAGAGGACTGTCTGTTACAGGCAGTTCTGCCACATGTCCTGGTTGCTGTTAGTTGATTAATTTTCCATAAGGGAATTGTAACAGGACAGAAGCATTCATAGGATCTGGTGTACACAATGGTGATTTTTTTGTTACTTTTATTCTATTCTGGTGAGTTTTATATGTTACTGAAAATTACTGGATTTGTTGATTCTTTCTTATGCTGTCTTTACTTCTGAGGTATTGAGAGAGGTAGGAAACTTCTAGAATTATGCGTAAAATTTAAGTTATACATGTTTCAATGATTTTTAATGAACTGTGTTCCTATTTTTTATTTATCCTTTGATTGATACGTAGTGTACAATGTTTATCTCTCAGGTATGAGTGTTATTCCTTTACAGTCATTCCTCAACTAGGTGAATTTGTTGCACGTGATCGTGAATCGTATAAGTATCTGGTTGAGAGCGTCCGTCGTTTCCCCTCACAGGTGCAATGCATGCTTTTACAAATTTATCAAATCTTGAATTTGTTTGGGCATTTTCTGTTAGTGTAAATGGAATGTTTGGATTTCCTTTTTGAAATTGTTGTATTTAAACATAACTGTCAAATTAGTTAACAGAATTGAATCTATTCATTTCTTCCTTTATATACCAAGAGGTCCAAGACTGTTGATAGGCACTCAGTCTTTTGACAGTTATATCGCAGTCCTAAAAAAGCGCTTTCTTGAACACTTCTATATCATTCCATTTCTATGTTTTGGCTACATTTCTTGTACCAATATGTCATATTGTTCTTCAAACTTATTTAAACTTATTTAAACATCTATAAGGTCTAACATCTTATAAGTTGTTTTTAAGAGCTTATAAAATTTTAATTTTTAAGTGGCTTATAAGCTGTTAAATTGTTTGGTGAACAAAACTTATAAGTTCTTTGATAATTTGAGAGATTGTCTTTTTTTTTTTTTTTTTTTTTTTTGAGGTGTGGGGGTTGCGGTTGGGTTGGAGTTGGTTGGGGTTGGGTAGGGTGGGATGGGGATGGGGATGGGGATGGGGGTGGGTGGTTTTTTGTTTTTTATTTAAGTATATCTTAAAAGATTTTAGAAAAATAAGTTGGTGTATTGTACTTATTGTTTTGGACCTTATAACTATAAAGAGCATATTTTAAGATCCTATAAGCTGTTAAAACTTTTTCTTACCAAACACTTTTAGAGCTTATAAGCTCTCCTTCAGCCAAACGGACGTCAATTCATATCATCTTCACGAACATAATTGTTGAAGCTTACAATTGTTCCTCGTTCAAACTCTAATTCCTTTAACATTACTCTCTCTCTTTGTTTGCCTTAAAAGCTTATTTGATGTTCTGTGTATGTAGTTAGACATATCTTATTGTGTCAGTGGCTCTTTGTGTATGATGATCTTGACTATATAGATTTTTAATGTCTGTGCATTGAACACCTTTTGATCACTAATCAGTGCCTCAACCATTTATGTTATTGTTAAAAGGGCCTTCAAGCCTTTTCTGCATATGATTGCTAGTGGAAATTACGATGTTTTGAGTTTAACTGTGTAGAGTGATTTGCAACTGCAGGAGAAATTTGCCAGTATGATAGAAGAGGCTGGTTTTCAAAAGGTTGAGTATGAAAACCTTGTTGGAGGAGTTGTTGCCATCCACTCTGGCCTGAAGTTGTAGAATATACTGCTTATTCTCTATCTTTTCGTTACTCAATAAGATTTAAAGTAGTTTTGTAATGTAAACACTTTTTTTGTGGCAAATCTACGAGTTCTGTTGTACTTGTATATACTATATACGATCATTTTAAAACTCATTACTTTTGTCACTTGTTTAAGATAGGCTGACTTTGAGTATAGGATAGGATTCACTAGTTTTGAGCGCGCTAGGATTGATGCTTGCATCAATCGATCTGCCGTCTTTCAGGTTTTCCATTACATGAAGTCAATTGATTTTATTTCTGTGAGTTTTAACTCTTGGCAAATTCTTTATTATTTTGTCTAGTCTATGAAAAAGTAAATTATAGTTGTCTTTGTTATTTATCTATGAAGGTTATTTTTCATCATCGACTCATTGCTTATGAATACTTGTAGGTGGTATTTGGTGGCGAAGGTGGTGGTGCATCATCGGTGTACATGGAGGTGCAAGAGGCAAAGCACAGGTTTTTTTTCATTTAAAGTCTCAGAGCGATTATAGAGTATAAAATCAGTCAGAAGTAATCAAAATAATTGAATGCTCACCCCTACCTATTTTGACAACTCTGAAGTTGAACAGTTAAGCCTGACTGCAAAGCACAAGTCTATTGAGCTCAAAAAGATAAAAATTCAAGAAAAAAAGAAATAAAACAGCAGTGAAAACTAAATGATCATTCATTCCCATTGTGTCATTATATAGAGCAAGTTTACAAGTGATGAAGATGCGTATTTATAGGTACAACACAAAGTGGATTCTTCTTATGCATGGTTATCCCAGGCAAAACATCAACATCTATATCTTCTCTACTCGTCCCAGGAGGCAGTTGCCAATCGAACGAGTAAATGAGGTTGGCAAGAGTGAGCTCCACATTTGCAAGTCCCATGGATATTCCGGGACATCCTCTTCGCCCTGCTCCGAACGGAATCACCTGAAAATCTTGCCCTATTATATGCACATTGTTGTTCAAGAATCTCTCGGGTATAAACTCGTTTGGACTTTCCCAGTACTTTGGATCTCGTGCAATATCCCATGCATTTACGATGACCATAGTTTTTGGTGGAATTGTGTAGCCGTTTATGTTGCAAACTCCGAGTGTTTCCCTAGGCAGTAGGAGTGGAGCTGGTGGGTATAATCTCAAGGTCTCTTTAATCACTGCTTTTAGGTAGGCTAGTTTTGGGAGATCATCTTCATTTACTTGACCTTTTTCTCCAACTGATTCTCTGATTTCATTTTGCAATTTGTTCATTGTTGTTGGATTTTTCATTAGGGCTGTCATTGCCCAGGTCACCGTTGCTGCACCTGTGTCCGTTCCAGCAATAAATACATCCTGTACAATTCACGTGGAATTAAAAATAAAATAAAAATTGAGGGAGGTTGGGCGTCTAATGGATTGCGTAACAGGAAATCTGAATCATTTCTAACTGGATCTGGTATGCAGAAAAAAAGTACTCTCCCGTCCCACTATTGTTTGCATTCTAATCTGTGCACACAAATTAAGAGAAGTGCACTTTTTCCTTTATTTGATTGCTTTATGAGGGATAATTACGCCCAATTTTATGTATAAAATAAAGACATGAGTTAAATTGGTTTATGTGTGGGTCCATTTTAATGAAATTTTGTGTAAAATATTGAATATAGTAAGGATTGAACTCTGTAAAATATTATGTGTGAGGAACGTTCAATAAAATAAGTTGCAAATAATAGAAGGATTAAGGGGGTAGAAAATGATCATTTTATTAGAAAAAAATGGAATACTACCACTTTGCAGATGAAAAAGACTAAAACGCCTCATATATTGATTTATATAAAAGGACACAAAATTTCCATTTTTCTCTGGAGGTGTGGGTGGTCGAGAATGAAAGAAGATGTGATTAATTTTTTTTTTTGAAATGACAAGAAGCTATATAATTTCTCTACAATGTGTTACGTACTCCCTCCCCCAAAAATACCCGTCCTAAACTCAATTGAACATTTTTATAATAATAATAAAATGTTTTTTTCTTTTTTATCTACAACTCTCAAACATCTCAATATTACATCTAATGTTCTTATTTTTTCAACACTAAAATTAATTTTATCTCATTTAATTTACACATATACAATTATTTTTATCATTTAACCCCCACCAAAAAACAATTTTATTCCTTTTAATAGTAATAAACAACTCTTTTCTTAAAACTCGTGTGCGCAGTAAATATTCAATCGAGTTAGGGACGAAGTATTTAAAAGAAGATTGCTCACCATGAGTATAGCTTTGACATGATCCCATGTTAAGTCAATGGAACAAGATTTTTCCACCTTTAGTTGGATCAAAAGATCAAGAATGTTGGGATTTCCGGAGCTTTGTCTACTCATTTCAAGGTGCTCATCTATCAGCTCCATGAAGAATTCATCCAATTCTTTACAAACCTTATCCAGCCTCCCAATCATCCCACTCACTTTATCCACCAAACCAAACGAAGGTAGATAATCCGAAACAAACACTCCACCTTGCATAGCCTGAGATTCAATCATAAGTATATCAAACCTCCTCCTTTTCGTTCCTTCCTCGTCGAGCCTCTTACCAAACGCTACGCTACAGATCAATGTGCTCGAAAACGACAACATCATCCTGTTCAAGTTGATAACTTCACTTGCACTTGCACTAACAGATAGGTCTCTTATCATGCCAAAAACTTCAGCTTCCCGAATAGACCTAAACGACTGCACTTGCCTGCAGTCACATAACATAATACAATTACATCATACATACAATCACTAAAAAAAAAAAGAAAATGTAATTTAACAAAGGCATTAACGAGGGCTATAAAAGCACTCGTTAATAACAAGGGCTTTAAAGATGGTTTTGATAACCCTTGGAATTAATGAGGGATTTCAATGCTTTTTTTACTAACAAGGGCGTTAACGAGCAATAAACTTTCTCTCGTTAATACTGAGGGCTTTAACAAGCACCATAATAGTCTTCGCTAATAGCGAGAGTATAGTTCCCTCGCTAATAATTCCCTCGTCAAAAATATAGAAATTATATGATATATATTTATTAAAAGTGAGAATTTAATAATTGAATACAAGTGAAAATTTTGCAATTTTAAAATTGTATTTTAGGGAGGGCAGTTTCTGTTTGGCCCTCACTAAATTTTAGCGAGGAAATTATCAAGGGTTATCATGTGATGAACCTTGTTTTTAATTCATGGATATTTGAACCTATCTAGAGTATGATACGGGCCAGGTTTAGTGGGTTAAAAAAATGTATTAAAATGGATAAAATAAGTCAAATAATCCAAGCTGATAGCATAAATCTGGTTCATGGGAGATCAACTCTATGTTACCAAACAATCATTCAATAGTTTATTGCTCACTCATGGAAAAAAAATTAACCGTGGTATGGGGAAAATTGCACTTTTGGTCCCATAAGAATATTCTCATATCAAAATGGTCCCACTTTAAGCACTTTTGGTCCCAAACTAATATTCCATTAATTTTTAACAGATGTAAGTGCGTGTGTTCCCACAAAAATAGCGGAATTACTAATAATCTACAAAAAAAATACCAAAAATCCCCATCCCCATCTTGAACCTTAGGAATCGGCACCTCCAATATCTAGCGAACTTTATAAAAATCTTATCAAAATCTTCCAAAATCAAAAGTGTACAAAAAACTTTAAACATATATAGGTGACTTTTGTGTGGTGAAGTTGTTAGATGAACATATTAGGGGTTTTTGTGATGTGCAATTAAAGGTATGAGACCAAAAGTGCACAAAAAAGGACCACTTTGAAACAATGAGACCAAAAGTGCTTTGAAAATATTCTTATGGAACCGAAAATGCAATTTACCCGCGTGGTATGTATCTAATAATACACATAATTATGATATAACAAATTAAATATTCCATGTAATAACATACTCCAAAAAAAAGATTAATATTTGAGGGGAGAAGTGGCCCTTTGGACCCAAGGCAGGGGCGGACGCAAGAATTAAACCCAGTTAGGGCACCTCTTTAAAAAAAAATTAATAGTAAATTTAAATTAATTTCAAAATTTTTTATAGAGTAGATCTTGTGTGAGAAATTTTATAACATAATTTAAAAATGACACTTTAATACTTTAAAAAGAATGAATATCAATTAATTTGTGTTAGGCTAGCGCAAGAAATTTCCTATAACACTGAATATGAAACAAAATATAAAAATTTATAATATTGAAGAAACATTACTCTATATACATAACTTAACAAATAATTTTTTTTAACAATTATATATGAAATAAAATATAAAAATTTATAACATTGTAGGAAAGTTACTCTATTTACATAACTTGGCAAATAAAAGAATTTATATATTTATTCGAAGTTGCACTCAAAATGAAAAAAGGAAAATAAATAATTAAAAAATATTAGATTGATTGCCAAAAAAGGGATTTTAACCCACGGTGGTAAGCAATTGCATAGGCCTACTTACCATTGGGCCAACGTCTCAATACTGAATTTAATCAAATGGATATATATATAGTATATTAAAGTATAAATTTCAGCTGGGGCCCATACGTAGCTCCGCCAGTGACCCAAGGTATATATGTATATCATTGCTTGCCTGTGGCTGAGGAGATGAATTACGCAGATCTTTCTCAACTCCCTCCAGGAATGACTGTAAGGCGCGAAAGCGACGCCTGATCCATTGTAAGAAAGTTTGTTCTGTCCGAGAGCCTTAGGGCGACTGCAGAAAGTGAGGTCATGCGTTTTGAGTACTTCCTTGGCGGTGTCTGGTGATGATACGACGAGCACACGAACGGAGCCGAGCTTCATGGACATGAGAGACCCGTATTTTTTGGCGAGGTGGGAGAGATAGATGTGAGGTGCGATGGTGTCGAATTGGTGGAGGTTTCCGATGATGGGAAGGCCCCGTGGGCCTGGTGGATATTTTACACCTTCGCCTGGCTCTAGTGTTTTGTGGAACAGGAACAGAAGCAAAGCAGGGAAGAAGAAGAGGAGGAAGACAAGCATCATTTTTGGTTGTGTTAATTTTTAATTAGTATCTTTTGAGATTTTTGTATGGAAAAGAGTTAAAGAAAAGAAATATGTGTGGTGTATATATTGGACAAAAAAATAATTTTGGTCTTAGTACTTTCCATTTTTCGTCTAAAAAAAATTTAATATCCAATTTTAGTCCCACAACTATATGGATTATCCAATTTTGGTTCCATTTTCACCAAAAATTTGGAAAATTTTAGTCTCATGCAAGTTACCTGTCTGTAAAATTTAATTGTTCTTACTTTTACAGATTTTAAATTTTTGTTTTGACTAAATTTATTGGATAATTTACACATATGTAGTTTAATTGATTGAAAACAGTAAAAAAATAAAAAGAAATAAATAGTCAGCGTTCACGTTATCGAGGGTATAGAGAACCCTCAAATTTTGCCGGCACGTGACTTACACGTCGTCAAAACGGTGTTATTCGCGATTTTTTGACAAAAATGAGACTAAAATTGGACAATCAATTTAGTTATGGGATCAAAGTTGAACAGTTAAATTTTTTAGAACGAAAAATAGACCATAGATAAATTATATATGAGATAATAAAAAAACTTTTTTTTTCTATATATTGCATGCGAATAATGGTGAATGTGAGTGCCGTGCATTTTATCAAAATGGTCCCGGATTAGAGTTTTTTTGTCCAGGAGTAGAGGAGTAGATATTGACATGACTCTACAGACTACATGTATGAATATTTTATTTTTTCGAAAATCAAAGGCCTGCCCATAATTCATAAATGACAAAAACTTTAAGGGTATGTTTGTTGAGCTTGAGGTGGATGAGATAAATCCAGATAGAGAAAAAAAGTGGATGGGGGAAATCCTGTGAATAGTAATCTCTTATTTGTTTTGGGTTGGATGTAGTAAGGATGAATGAAACTTTAAGTCAAATCAATACTTTTTAATTATGATGATGTATTATTTTATTATTGTTAGTTAGTGTGATAATGATTGTATGAAAGAAAAGTGTTAGAAAAGTAGGAGAGATAATGATTTATTGTAAGAAAAATATGAGAGAGAATGAGTTGGTGTAAGAAAAGTAGTGATGTGATAATTTTAGGGTATATATGTATAATAGGGGTGGGTGTGTATTTGGATGGAGGATGAGATGTGAAAATTCGAAAAATGGATGGGACGGGGGAAGGCCCATCCCCCATCCGGACCTCCCCGACTGAAAACAAACACCACATAAGGGTATGTTTGTTTCGGGATTAAGGTGTGCGCGGGAAGTCATGACTTTGAAATTCTATGGATTTGAAAGTCTTTGTGAATAGTAAAAAATATGTGTTTGTTTTAAGATTTTGATAGGGTGAGATTTTACTTTATGTCAAATCAATGTTTAATAATGATTAATGTAGTATTATTATATTGTGTTGAGAGTGAGAAAATTAGTGATGTGATTGTATTGAATTTTGTGGAAAATAGAGGTGTAGGTGTACTTTATAGGAGAAAATTTTGAAGTCTAATTTTAAATCTCAAACTATAATGGGACGTGATTTTCAAAGTCCTAAGTCCATCCGAGTGAGTCCCGAAACAAACATACCCTAAGGCTCCATTTGGATGAATGAATTTGAAATCCATGAATTTCACACACAAATCACCACTCTTCAATGAATTTATAAATACTTAGACGAGATAGAAGAGAAGAGAGTGAAGGGGGGAGAGAGAGAGAAGGGGTAGAGAGGAGGGATTTCATAAATGACTAGATTTTGATGATGATTTGAAATCCCTCAATTTTAAATTAGACTCTCAAATATAAGTACTTGTAAATTCATTGGAGAGTGATGATTTGTATGTGAAATCCATAGATTTCAAATCCATCTATTCAAATGGAGCCTAAGAGATGATTTCATATATGAGATGGGATACAATTTAGCACAATTAATACTTACTTCTTTTAAAGTGTTAATGCCCAAATTACACTATATTTCACCGTAAAACGATCTCACACAAGATTGTTTCTTCATAAATAAAGGTACAATTATAGATTTGTATTAACTACACTTACGGTTGAGCTGCCAATTTGTATTCAATTGCTAAGAAATAAGAATTAAAAAAAAAAATAAATTCTTTTATTCATGTCAGACTTTAATGGGAGTGCTGAGGGACGCGGATCCTGTGCTGTACAGGAGGGTGTTGTGCACCCTCCCCACCCTTAGATCACACACACCCGTGCAGGTGTGTGTGTGTGCGTGTGTGATCTAAGGGTGGGGGGTGCACAAGACCTCTCTCAGACAAAGACAGATCCACGTCCGAAAGTGCCGGGTAAAGTGCCTCAGAAAGTGTTTAGCTAATAAAGCTTACAAGTTCTTTAATAATTTAAAAAAATATTTTTTTATTTTAATTTAATATAAAATAATTATTTTTTATTTTTATATTGAGATGCCAGGGCTGGGTCGTGTCGGGCCGGGTTGGGATGGGTAAATTTTATATGATTTTTGTAAAATAAGTTGGGATATCCCAATTTATTTTTTTGAGCTTATAAACTCTAATTAAGATCTTATTTTAAGAACTTATAAGATGTTAAACATCTTATTTTACCAAATAAAATTAAGGAACTTATAAATTTCTAAACATCCTATAAGTTGTTTTAAAGAGCTTATAATCTGTGCCAAACAACCTCTTAGTCTTGATTGATATCGATAAGTATGTTTGACTAGATCTCATTTAAAACTTACTCTTTTGTAATATGAGTCGTACCCTTTTGTCATCAGTGTAATATAAGTCATACTTTTTAATATCACGAATAACACTTTTTTTTTATAGTAATAAGTCATATCTTTCAGTTATCATGACTGATATACTATTATAATATAAATCACTCTTTTCTAATTTTATGGATCTCTCACTACAAGAAAATGAAGAATTGCCTAAAACAATTCTACGAAAATTTCCTAAAAAAATAATTTGGTCCTTAAAATGTGAGTATTGTCTACGATTTGTCTATCAATTTTTAAGAATAATCTTTGAAAAAAATACCTACACAAATAATTCCCTAGGCAAATAAATTACCTACGAGCAATCTACCTACACATTTGTAATTTTCGTAGGCAAACTTACCTACACAAATAATTTTCTAGGAAATTTACATTTCCATAGACAATTATATTTGTAGTTTAAAAATAACTTATATAATTAGAAAATTTTGTAGGCAAATAGTAGGCCAACAAACCTTATTCTTTAAGGACGAAACTATTTTCGTTTGAAATTTTGTTGGCATGTTGAAAAAATATTGAAAAATTTCGTAGTCAATGCACTATTTCTTATAGTGTCCTTCCATGAAATTTGTTTACTTATACTTTGTCTTTTTCTTTATAATTAACTGGGTGTCAAAATATACAAATTATATGTGGGCACATCAGTTTATCCGATAATCTTATTTTCTCAATGAGGACAATTGAGGAAAATAAAGTCATAATCTTATTTTCTCAATAAGGACAATTGAGGAAAATAAACTTAAATGAGGGTTTGAACGTATTGAAGAAAATCACCACTAGATTTGGGAATTCTGTACGTAGAAGCAACGAAAATACATCAGCTTGTGTCCATTTGATGATAGAAACGTCTATCATTTTCTGAGGTCCGTTTGTCCACGCACTTGACAATTTCTATAATCAACATTACTAGAAAATTCTAATAAGCAACCCTAAGCCTCTCATATATATGATTAGGACCCTATCTTCATCTATTTCTATAGATAACCTATCTTAATCTATATCTATATTAAAAAGTTAAAAAGTGATTTAGGTGATAAATATTTTTGGGTAGTTACTCTTAAATATCATTTATTAAGTAATCTTACTCTGAGGTGCTACACCTTTTAAGACTTATTCTAAAGTACCAAATTTGGGCCAAAAAGTCTTAAATGCCCTTATGTATATAATAATGTGTTATATTAGTAGTCATGTGCAGTTTTTAAAATTTAACATTTTTCTGCACCTGACATTTTTAATAATTTTGTATTTTAAAATTTTTAAAATTGTAAATTTTGAATTTTAATTGTATATCATTTTATCTAATTGATTTTTTCTAGCATATTTTTTCTTTCAATTATTTGTTTTCTTAATTATCTGTCATTTTATTTAATTAAAATTTTTTTATAACTAAAATTCAAAAAAAAAAAAGTTTCATATTCGAAACTATTCTGCACAACCCCAATTTTTTTAATCATTTATCTTTTTATTTAATTAATTTTTTTATAGTAATAAAATATTATCCCAAAAAAATTACACATTCACATATATATTAAATTGTATATTGTTAATCATTTTGTACACTCGTAAAAAAATAAATTCTGCACACCCGTAAAAAATTATGCACACCCCAAAATCCCAATCTCGATCTCCCCTGTAAGTTCAATCTACTATCACTTGACTACTGTAGCGATCGGTTGAATCTGGTCAGAGCGATGGGTAGAGACGAGGAGCGATCGTTGTATATGTCGCCGGAGGAGGAGTAGTACGTCAAGGCCAATTGAATAGGCGGTTCAGGCGACGGTGGCGTGGCCCATGGGTTTGCCTATTTGCAGAGGGTTGTGACGCGGCAAGGAGAGTGCTGAAGTCAGTGGCGGATTCAATCCAACCAAAGGGTATTGCTCACTCACTTCGCCACGCTGACTCCCCATAAAGGAACTAAGCAACGGTTAGCAAATGTCTACTAGCTCGAAATGAATCAGATCGAGCATACATTGATCGCTTGGACAAATTCGTCATGGAAGGTGGGCCCTTGGAGATGAGGCCAAGGTCCTAGGGGTAGTCCACGGTTTGAAGAAGGGGAGTAAGCTGTGGAAGATGATGAACAAGGAGTACCCGTCGAGCTACATTGATTTCAGTTATCGGGCAGGCGTCATGATCAATAACGCCGAAATACTCACCTAAAGGCTAGGCGAGCAGGGGCCTAGCGAGGTCAAAAGCGAAGTCAAGAAGCTAGATATGAGGTCCGAGAAACTCTACAAGAAGCCTAACACAAACTACCGAGCTCCAGGGTCATTCAAGACTTTCGATAACGCTCTCGAGGAAAAACTCCTCGAGACATTTACCATGAACCCGACGCATATCATTCAGGCGATCAAGGGAAGGCAACAAATCCCGCAAGGCAGCTAATTTAAGATACTACCAAGCTCAGCCCTAAAAGATTCTGCAACTATCATAACACCATTGGGCATACCACCGAACACTATTGCGACCTACAGAAAGAATTGTGGAAGCTACACGAGGAAGGAAAGTTGGCAGGATTTGTTAAGCCAAGAAACGAACAGCCCAACCACCAGAATAATCAACCCCCACCGAATCAGCTCGACCAAGGACGATGAGGTCCACAGATCCCCGGAGGCGCCAAAAATAGAGTAATCCACATGATTTTCCCATCTGGAGGCACATTAGGCGGCTTTCTCCCAGCGACCTCCCTCTCCAACCGACGTCAGAAAGCAAAAATGTGCGCCCTCAACAGTGCTGTGTTGAGCTGTCTCCCAATCAACACAATTGCCCCTAACTCAAAACTGCTCACCTTCACCGAGGAAGATAAGGATGGGGTGGTGTTCCCAAATGGGATGCACTCGTGATATCAGCAAGGATAATGGGGGCATTGGTTCACCGCATCATGATCGACAATGGGGTTTTCTGCAACGTCCTTTTCAAGAAAACACTGGACCAGCTCGAAGATTTCCACAACTATGTTGAGTCGTGCGAGGTCGGGATCCAAGGATTCGGAAACCAGCCCGTCGAAGCCTATGGGATGATCCGTCTGTCGATCGAAATCACCTCAACATTAGACGTTGAAGTAAAAGCAACCAGACAACTCGACTTCGTAATCATCGACATTCCTTCAAACTTCAACGCCTTCTTCGACAGGCCTTTCGAGCACGAATTTGGGGTTGCGTCCTCTTCTTAGTTTTATTGTATTAAGTTCCCCGGATCTGACGGGAAGATCGACACCATTAAGGGTGACCAAATTGCTGCTAGAAAATGTTTGACTTACACCTGTGTCAATTTAAATTCTGCATTTTATTTTGGTAGGAAAACCGAGGTGGGGCAAGGTTGTACGAATCGAACCTCACCCCGGAAGAATAAAGAAAATAGCGAAATGGAAATAGACAATGTAACATAAATAGAAACAACACCTATGGAAATAAACCGCACAGTCGAAGAATGTTCGACTTAGAAAAATTAGCAGAAAAGAAGTTTGAAGCACCACATGCAATACCTCACGAGAATTACCTGATTTTGGAACCTCGCCTCGGTTTTGAACCAATGGAAGAAGACCTCGCTCAACGAGAACCCATTCTTGATCCAAGAATAGAGAGAAACGACCAGCGAGCAACTCCCATCGGAGAGCTCGAGACAGTACCAATCGATCCCGTACGACCAGATTTGTACGTAACCATTGGAACACAAATCCCTGAGGGTATGCGATTTCAAATAATAGATTTCCTCAAAGAAAATTTGGATGTCTTTGTTATTAGTGTTAGTGTTCTAGAGACAATCCTATTGTAAGGACATAATACTAAGATAATATTCAGTATTGGTTTAATATTATTGTTTATTTAATATTAAATGTATGGCATTAGACTTGTTTGAATATTATGTTTGATTGTTTGGATTTATTCATGCAAGTGTTCCCATGAATCACTACTGTCATTGAGATTGTGAGAACTCAGATGACTTAAGCATGATTCTCAAATAGCCCCGATCAAGGATCATCAAGAATGGGATATTGATGATGTAATTGAGATTGGTGTGCGATCTACATCATACTCTTAGAGAGTGTAGTAAGATCTCACTTACTATGAGATACTAGGTATCTCATGATGGATGCACAGATACCTTAGAGGGTATTGGTATACCCATCCGAGAAACCGTTTGATGTAATTCGCACACCAATCTCAATTGCATCATCAATATCCCATTCTTGATGATCATTGATCGGGGCTATTTGAGAATCATGCTTAAGTCATATGAGTTCTCACAACCTCAATGACATCAATGACTCATGGGAACACTTTCATGAATAAATGCAAACAATCAAACATACTATTCAAACAAGTGTATGACAATACATTAATATTAAATGAACTATAATATTAAATCAAACTGAATATCATAGAGTATTATGTCCTTACAATAGATTGTCTCTAGGACACTAACACTAACAATCTCCCACTTGGACTAGAGTCAATCACCTACATGTCTAACCCCTAGACCATCAAATGTCTAGCGTGTACATGAACACTCTGTGTTTTGGTAAAATGATCTGCCAAATTATCTTATGTGGGAACACTTTCTAATTCTACTTCTCTTATCGTTATGATCTCTTGAATCAAATGATAAGTCTGTGACATGATAGCTTCTGTTGTTGATCTCGGTTCCTTTGCTTGCGCAATCGCACCAGCGTTGTCTCAATACAACTTTATTTGACAACTGACACTCGAAACTACCCCTAGTTCTCTTAAGAACTATAAAATCCAGACAGTCTCCATGACGCTTATGACACAATAATGTACTCAGCTTTGGTTGTTGAGTCTGCGATCGTCTCTTACTTGGAACTATTCCAACTGATCGCCCCATCATTGAGAGTGAAACATAACCTGACTGTGATTTGTAATCATCACAGTCGGATTGGAAACTTGCGTCAGCATAACCAGTTACTACTGGTTCTGACTGCCCATCGTAGACAAGAAACACATTCTTTAGTTCGTCTAAGATACTTTAGAATGGTCTTGACAGCAATCCAGTGAGAGTTACTCGGATTCTGTTGGTATCTACCAGTGATGCTGACAGCGTAGGCCCACATCGGGCCTAGTGCAAGTCATGGCGTACATAATTGACCCAATTGCAGATGCATATGGGACATCGTTCATGTCCTTGATATCAGCTTCATTAGAAGGACAATCCTTCTTTGACAACTTTACCCCATGATTTGCCGGTAGAGACCCTCTCTTAGAGTTCTCCATTGCCTGTGACCTGTGACCTGCGACCTCACGACCTCCGGCTCGCGGAGTCTTGTTCCGAGTCGCTCTTCCTGGTCGCCTGTAGCAACTTGCAATCCTTGCGACCTCTATGCAAGTCGAGTTTATTCTTCTCACAACAATTGCCCCCAAGAGCGGACTTCAACTTCGCTCAGAGGTCGGTCTTGATCTCTGGTTCAAATAAGACTTGCCTGCTTTCCGCGCTTGAGGTCACACTCTTGGTATCATGTTTGGATCTTCAACTTCAGATTTGACCCGTCTTAGCGGGCTCGATTCTCCCTCGTGCCCCCAAGTCTGGGGGTTGATCATCTGAGATTTTTATTTGACGGGATTAAGCTCGTCGAGGGGCTGGGCCCGTCGAGAGTCTTGGTCGGTACTTGTACTTTGAGGTGAACCCCTTAGTGTGAGTCTTGTCTGTGCTCGCACTTTGAGTTGAATTTCTTTGTGCGAGACTTTTCTGTGCTCGCACTTTGAGTTGAATCTCTCTGTGCGAGACTTGTCTGTGCTCGCACTTTGAGGTGAACCCCTTAATGCGAGTCTTATTTGTGCTCGCACTTTGAGTTGAATCTCTCTGTGCGAGACTTGTCTGTGATCGTACTCCGAGGTGGCGAACCTCTTTGTACAAGTCTTTTCTGTGCTTGTACTCCGAGGTAGCGAGCCTCTTTGTACAAGTCTTTTATGTGCTCGTATTTTGAGGTAACGAACCCCTTTATATGAGACTTGTTTGCACTTATCGATGACCATTTATGGTCGAGCGGTTCACGACTTGATGTGGGTAGCCTTCGGGCTTTCCGTCAGTATTGAAAATCGTTTCTTTTTCCTCCCTTTATTGTGCCGACTTGATTTCCTTATGCGACTTTTAGAATTGCATGTGTTCTTGCCATCTTATTTGGATGCAGCTTATTTATGAACCTTGCTTAGTCATCTTACAAAGTCGGGGGAGGACCGCATCGCTAGGGTGGCGATCTCGCCGCCAGTATGTCGAAAGTCGTACCTTGGGAAGGCGTTGTTTATTCACGCTACCTCCTTTAGTTTACACACATAGGGATTTTGAAAAGAAGGATGGCATTTCATTTGACTTGGCTAAACTAGTACAAAAAGGTGACCTCCGATCTACTAAAAATAGTTCTTCGGGTGAGTCACATTTCATGGGTACTGAGTCTTTGTGCCATATGAATTTTCAAGCTTGTAAGCTTTAATAGGTAAACATCTTGGTGTCTTCAATGGTGGAGAGACCTTTCGGCCAGATCTCCTCGTTTGGGACAGTTGGGTGATTAACTATCTCAAGGCTCTGGCTCGTTGTTCGTTTGATATCGCTTGACGAACTCATTCAATAAACCGTCCTCATACAACCTCCAAAGTTGTTTCAGCAGGTCCTTGCATTCATTTGTGTAGTGGCCTGCCTGGTCGTGGTAGTGGCAGAACTTGTATGAGTTCTGCTTGTTCTTATTCTTCATTGGGCGAGGTGGGAGAAGTAACTCCCGACCCTCGATCTGCGTATAGACATGAATGGGTGTCATGCCTAGGACATCCATCAACTTCACAGAAATGGACTCTTCGAACGTCTTGTAGTTATTGGGAGCATTTTGGTGGCTCCCAGTTGTTGGGAAATACGGGGTGCCCGAATCTATTCGAGGTGTATTTAAATACATATTTAAATTATTCAATTAATTACTAACATGAATCAATCCTAAATTAATTCAACATAATAATTAAATAAGCAACAACAACATGCGTACACGTAATCCACGTAAATCCTAAGCATGCGGAATCTAGGAGTTGTGAGATTACATACCTCTTGTAGAGACAACCGTTGAGATGATGGATCAACCCAAAGTGCCTTCTCAAATATGTCCCACGTCCACGAACGTAATCCGGTGGAAGGATTCTCACCAACGATTTTAATAAAGGAGAAAACCAAAAATATATGCCACCACCTTTGTGGATTTCTAATTTTTCCAACACATGGAATTGCCTTGGGGATGAAAAAACATCCCCTATTTATAGTGCTAGGAGTGGTAGAAAATTTGGCATAATTTGGATATGAGAAGATCTTTAATTCTTGTGGAAGAAGTAATCTTGAATATATTCAATATATTCTCTTTCACATAAATAAATTTTCCAAAAAAATCTCCTCCCTTATAAATATGGAATTTTCGAAAAATTCAATGCACAAGAAGACAAGATTTTATTTCTTGAATTTATGGGATAATCTTGTATTGCAAGAATACTTATCTTTTTCCATAAAATCTTTTCAAGAAAATCAAGAAAATCTTTTCCCTTTCTTGTCCCATAATTTTTTAAAATATTAGGAAAAATAGGGCAATAATATTTTCTTCTCATTTTCATTAATTGGACTTATATTGGGCTATTTGAGGGACCTTTAGAAGAATTAAGATTGGACCTCCAATGGGCTATGAAACTTTAATATTAAGACAAAATATTATTCAAGCCCATTAATATTAATTTACTCTACTATAAAATTAATATTGAACTATCCACATTAATCCATATTACGATGCTACAATAATATGACTCCCGGTTATTATCTCCCGTGTTTAAGATTATTTAGTCCACTAATTAATTATACCATTGATAAAACTTTATATTAATTAATATCTTTATCCTTGGAGTAAATACAACTCAACATTATTATCCATACCGGAAATAAATTTTCACTTGCAAGCTTTGGTATGATAAAGCTTCTGAGCCCACCAAGGGGACAAATCAAGCAAGACATACTTGCACACGATTCTCCGTATTAAATCTTAGCAATCGTTGTGTAACTAATAATATTGCCCAATATATAAGGTATCGAATCACGTTGATTCTCTTCCCATCATAAGTCAAAACAATAGTTATTAATTTCACATGATCCTATTTAAGGAATGGAGATTAAGAAATAACGAACCACCAAGGTCTAATTCTTCTATATTCAATACTGAAGTGTTTATCCTCCTGTAGGTCCTATTCAGCGCATCATAATTCACTAGTGTAATCGCTTAGTCAAGACAAGCCAATCCTGAGCCTTACACTTCAACCTTTCACGATGGATTGTTCATTTCCATCTAGGTTGTGAATTTTGTACTTAGTTACGAGGAACTATTAATTTGATCTTCCGTGTTCTGGTATCACCAAATTAACTACAATGTAACATGTACTATTTATTGAACATGTATGCAATAAATATATATAACATTCAATCATATTTAATGCAACAGTGATAAATAATTTATTTAAGTAAATAAATAAGAAATTCAGTTTGGTTATACAAAGTAAAAACCATACTTTCCAGTATAACCCCAACAATCTCCTACTTATACTCAAAGTCTGCTTTTAAGTATACTACAACACGTCTCGTGTTCTACGTGACATCTAATGTCACCTACACAAACCTAATAATATTTCTCTCACTTATACTCAAAGCAAATTTGCAATGCTCTTGACACCCATTCCTTCCACATGTCTCTCGAATGTATTCTAAGGTAGACCCTTTGTGAATGGATCTGCTAGGTTGTCTTCCTACGCAATCTTTGCCACCTCTATGTCTCCTCTCTTAACGATTTCTCGTATATGATGGTATTTTCTTTCTATGTGTTTGTTGGCTTTGTGGGCTCTCGGTTCCCTTGAATTTGCAACTGCTCCGGCATTATCACAGTAAACCGTGATTGTGCTGGGCAAATCCGGAACAACGTCCAAGTCCACTAAGAAGTTCTTGAGCCAAACCGCTTCCTTCGATGCTTCACAAGCAACTACGTATTTGGCTTCCATGGTAGAATCGGCGATACATTTCTGCTTAACGCTTCTCCATGTCATGGCTCCTCCTCCCAGGCAAAACACACTACCTGAGGTAGATTTCCTGGAGTCTATGTCTGATTGGAAATATGAGTCCGTGTAACCGATGGGGATTAGACTGTCTGACTGATAAACCAACATTTTGTCCTGTGTCCTCTTCAGATACTTCAGAATGTTTTTAACTGCAGTCCAATGCTCTTTCCCAGGGTTACTTTGATATCTTGCTACAATGCCTATGGAAAAGCAGATATCCGGTCTCGTGCACAACATTGCATACATGAGGCTTCCTATAGATGGATTCCGTGTCTAAAAGGTACAAAACCTTTCTTGGAATTTTGCATGCTGAATCGCTTCAAGACAGTGTCTATGTATGAAGCTTGTGAGAGGCCGATCATCCTTTTCCTTCGATCTTGAGTGATCTTGATCCCTATGATATGACCAGCTTCTCCCAAGTCCTTCATATCAAACAACACCTTACGTCCAACAACACCTTTACATCGTTCCAGATGAGGAGAATGTCGTCCATGTATAGTACTAAGAATACCAAGGCAGTTCCGTCACGCTTTTTATAAACACAACTTTCGAAATTATTTTGATCAAAGCCGTAGGATTTTATAACCTGATCAAAATATTGATTCCAAGCACTGGATGCTTGCTTCAGTCCATAAACGGACTTCCTTAGCTTGCAAACCAGATGCTCTTGGCCTTTTTCAATGAAGCCTTCGGGTTGTTGCATATAGATTTCCTCGTTAAGACTTCCGTTAAGGAAAGCTATCTTGACATCCATTTGCCAGATCTCAAAATCTAAGTGCGGAACAATCTACAAGAGAATACAAATGGACTTGAGCATGGCTACGGGCAAAAAGGTTTCCTCATAATCGATCCCTTCTTTCTGAGTGTACCCTTTCGCCACGAGTCTCGCTTTGAAGGTTTCCACCTTCCCGTCCAGTCCTTTTTTTCTCTTGTATACCCATTTGCATCCAATGTGTTTCACCCCATTAAGTGGTTCGACTAGCTCCCACACTTTATTGTGATCCATTGAACCCATATCGGCTTCCATTGCAGTTTGCCAAGAATCTGCATCATTGTCTTGGATCGCCTCGTTGTACGACCATGGTTCTAATTCTTCTCCAGAGACCAATTCTGAAGACTCTCCTATCCCTAAGAATCGCTCGGGTTGTCTAACAACCCTCCCATTGCAATGAGGTTCTGGTTGTGAAGGTGTGATGCTTGGTATATCGACTTGTACAGTCGGCAAAGGAGTTGGCCCTCTAAGTTCTTCTAAGGTAACCTCACTTCTAGGCTTTCTATCGTTCATATAGTCTTCTTCCAAAAATCTAAAGAGCGTACTTATTACGACCTTTTGATCTTCGGGACCATAGAACATGCATCCTTTAGTTCTCTCGGGGTATCCTATAAACAACCTTAATTCTGAACGTGCATCCAACTTACCGGTGTCCTTGTCCAATAGCGGAGGGAAGTGCCCGGGGCTGAACGCGCCCAAATAATGCCAGCATTCCCATTATGGTGCTCCACCCGTTGGGAGTGATCTGTGTTGGAGCCGAACCCCAAAAGTTCAGGAGCTCACTTATGATAGGATGGAGGGAAAAGTGAACTCCGGCCATCATGGTGTCGTAGTTCATCGCAATGCAACCTTCGGGGATCTGATCATCTTTCTCAAATTCAGGAACCCAAAAGTGCACATCGCTCGAAACCTGGAAGTGATCTCGCCAAGTAAATAAATTGGCCTCCGAGACCACACTATCAACCTTGCTCGCTTTAAAGGAGCTCACCGACTTGATCCATTTTGGTTTGGGGTTATCACCTGGAGGATGTTAGGCGAGGTATTCATGAAGTCCTTCTCTTCACCCTCTTCGATTATTTGAACTACTGGTTCGGCGGAGATTTGAGAAGGCGACACATCCACCACGCGGCGCAAGTGACACCGCCACGAAGTAATAGACCCCCCCTTTCCCGTACGGGCACCGACCTCACGGTTTCCGCAGAAACCTCTACTACATTTTCTTCCTCCTCGTGACGCCCCTGCACCCATCGTCGGCGCCTTACTATTAATGGTGCCGCGCTCTCGACCGCACTCGACGTCGCACTATTATCCCCAGATACCATTTTGACCAGAAAAAACAACCAGAAAGACAGAAAGGAACTTAGCTATACCTTTAACCGCAACAAAAACACAACAAGGTCGGGAGCAAAGAGTGCACGCCGGAGTCTAGAAATTCTTCGCCGGAAAATTAAGGACTCGTTTCTACCAAGTGAATTAAACAAAGGTGAAAAAAGAGATGAATGAAAGGAGTGCATATTTATAGGCGGAAATTAGGGCGCGTAAGGTCGGCTCGCGACCTTTCGCATCAGGCTCGTGAACCTCACACGCCATCATTACCTACAATTCGTAGGCTCGACAGTCAAGGCGAGCAACCATCACGAGCACCAAGTTACGAGGCCACTACCACGTGTATCCATGAAGCTATCGCACCTCGCACAGTCCACCGGGAGTAAGACTAAAAGAATAGCTCACTTTCCTTTGCGAGAAAAAGAAGGCAACCTAGTGGCTATTGTTGTGTGCATATTGACGACGTGGGCTTGGACCATGTACCAGCAAACTAAAAGGTTCAAGGAAACCTATGAGTTTCTCTAAGTCTAGAATCTCGCACCTCTCGTAGCGAGGTACTTATGGTTGGTCTTATCTGTCGCGAGCTTGATGACCTCGGGAGTTACCAAGGATGAAGCATTAACTACGACAAGACGTGCGTCAGAGAGTTAGTGCAGAAGATCTTTCCTAAATCATGCCTAAGTCAGAGATAAATCAGCAAAGGACGACGCCGATTGACCTTTCAGTGTACTTAAATGGCTAATTCCCTACAAATCCGGAAACTACCTTGGTCAACATGTAAGCGAGGTCCGCAAGGTCGTCAAACCTCGAGCGACCTCCTGCGACCTCCAAGGACAGATCAAATAAATCCTTTAGCATTTAGTGTTTTGCAGGCTAACTTTCTGCCCTTTATACCTGCAAATCGGGAGAGTGAGCTCCACTCTCCCTCACACTATAAATAGGGGGCATTTATGACCCCAAATACCAAGAGAATTCATACCTTACCAAACCTCTTGCTAATTTCTCTCTTGCACTCATGTCAACCGAATAAACTAACACTTAATCATATGCAATGAATGCAATTCATATTTCATAAATACTTGTTTGTGTTACTAGAATCCTAAACCACACTTAAACTCTCTAATCCGATATTTTAGTACACAACAAGTCCATTTATGAATAACATAATTGATTGTGAGTAAATTACGATAATAACTTGAGTAATAAGTGATTGTTGGACGATGAAGATAAAAAGAATTATGCCCATAAACGTACTTAATCTACCTTTCCGTACAACATGTTAAAACACTTTGAGCATGGTTATCCTGGACGGAGGGAGTATAACATTGTGGTGTAGAAGCTGAATTACGTTGTCAAATTGAACTATGAAAACACTGACGGAATGAGCAACAATAACATTTTGAATCACTTTCAAAATATGAGACCTTGTCGAGGAGGACAGTGTAATATTTTATTTAGATAAAAAAAAATTTGTAACTCTTAATATTATATGTTTTAAAATTATAGATTGTCGATATTTTGTTTATGTTACTTTTTTTAGGAATCTACTTTTAGCATTTTGAATTGAATGATTTTAATTTTTTTAATATTTTTTATAATTGTGCATACCTAGGGGCTAAAGTGGTGCGACTTTCCCTAGGGGCTGGATAAATAGGTATGCACTGATTACAAATATATTAAAAATAGATTACAAAATATATCCGCCACTTGCTAAAGTGGTGAGACTTTCCCTAGGGGGGCTGGCTTGTACGTCGCCGATTCGCAAAGAGCCGCGGCGCGACAGGCAAGTGTAGCGGTGGTGCGATCCCTGGTGAGGTGGGTCGCCGCGTGATGCGCGGGCGAGAGACGAGACGGTTTGGAAGGTGGGCTTCGATTTCGGCGTAGTGTGCGAGATTGGATTTCCAGATTGCTGCGGGTTGAGCGTATGGAATAGAAACCAAAGTCTGAGTATTCTGATTGGCTTGGTGAAGGCTTGAGTAATGAGTTGAAAAATGTTCAGTCTGTTTGATGTATGATTTGAATTTGTAGGAGATGATTTGTATAATTTGTTTGGGGTGGGGAGGCGCCGGTAATCAAGAGAGAGTGAGGGGATTAATTAAATTGTGAACAAAAGGGTATAATTGTTAAATTTTGCACACAAGAGTATTACTAAAAAGTGCTAACACCTAAAAGTAATACCTCATGTAAAATAACACTTTTCAGCAATTTTCCCTTTTTTGGACTATTTACTCTCTACTTTTGTAATTATATATTATTATATCTATGTTATGTATTATTTGTATATTATAATTTTATTTACTTTAGAGAAAACTTCTATTTTTAGCCCGTTTTCATTTAAAAATTTTATCAAAATATTTTAATTTCATTTTTCTCAAACAAGAGGAAAAAGACGAGCATATATTTTTATACATAGCACGTGAGACAGTCTCATGGTATGAGAATAAACATAATTTGGACATTGACGTTTTAACATTTTGAGAGGAATGAATATTGATTTCTGCTAAAGTGTATCCCATCTCATGCATGAGATTGTCTCATACGAATTTTGTCATCTTTATACCAATTCTATGCTCATCCCTCTTCTCCTATAATGAGCGGGGTTATTTTTTTATATTTTTCTCCAATCTTACCTTTTTCTTCTCAGCTGCATCCCTAATCTCTTGCCGCTCATCTCTCCTCTCTTGAAACAACTTTTTTCTAGAAAACAACCACCTACCTCTTGCCCTCGACAAAATTGCTAATATGTATATATTATTGATGCAAATTACTAATAAATATAAATAGAATTGTACATATATATAGTTAAAATTTCACGCTAAAGTGTAAATATATCTATTTATATATAATTATTTTATACTTATTTGTAAACTAAAATACTTTTCGGTAAGTCTTCCCTTGCCCTCTAGCATCATCATCTCTCTCTTTTCCAATTATTCTCTCGAAGAAATATTTAATATGGAGATGTGTCAAGCTAATAGGCATATATATATATATATATATTAAAAAGATTATGGGAATGTGTCAAGAATAATATAATACTCCTCTTGAGATTTCCTCAAGATAAAATCAATAGTCACTCTTATTCCTTTTCTTTTTTAATTTATAATTTTAGGGTTTAGGATATATAGGGTGGTACACATTTAAAATTATGATTATACAATGTTTAACACGGTGGTATGGGCTAAAAGTATAATTATACAGTCTTTAAAATTGTTGTACGAACTTAAATAAAGTGTGGAATGAGGTGAATAAAGTGTGGAATGGAAAAGCGGTCATCAACGGCCATTGGAGGCCGGGGATAGAACTAATTGGTAAATTCCTCAATTGAAAATAGCTATCAAGTACAAAAGTTAAATTCAACCGTCACATCATCATTAAAATCCTGCAACCGTCACATCACATATGCCCTTTCACTATTAAAGAAAGCCAAATTAAACGCAATTCTTTTTTCTCTCTCGTCCCATTTGTTTTGTTATTGTGTTATCTTGAATTTATTCATCCTCTCCATAATACACGCACAAAATATTATTTCTTTCCTTTCCATAGTAAAAATAAAATTAATTTTAAAATTATTTACTTCTTTCATTTTAATAATTTTTTTAAATATGATAATAATATTGAAATTAATTTTAATTGTGCTCTAAATTAATTCTAATTTTTAATAATTTTGTTTAAATCATACCATGAAATTAATTTGAAAATATGTAGGTGAACTAAATTTGCACATATGTACACAAAATTACATTGTTCATATAAAAGATGCATTATTCAAGATAAAAATTCATTGTTCAACATAAAAACACATATACACCCAAAAAATGCATTGTCAAAAAATATATTGAATATCACTAAATATTTTGTGTACACATATAACACATTGCATATAAACATAGAATTTTGTACATATACAAATTCAAATTCTAAAACAACACCTAAAAAAGTTATTCTTGTGTCTTGTGTATGTACTCTATTGCATTCTATTAGAAGAACCGCAACGTGGACATGGTGGCCACACATCCACATGATTAGTAGTTTTCCATTTTTCACTTTTCATTAACCAAATATGCTCAAGGAACTCAAATAAATGTAGTGAACGTTCTTGTGAGCAACTCCTAACATACCACAACAACCTCCATTACTCTTGTCTCCAAACACAGCTCTAAAGCTTTCAAATATCTACCATTCCTTACATACCCACTAATTAACACTGAAATGGGGAACATCCTTGTGCGGCATTTCATCAAACACCTTGCAAGCACACTAAAAAAACCCAATATTTAAACACACTTAACAGAGTGTTGCATAAGAAACAATCAAACCTAAATCCAAACTTAAATCGAAGACGCAAAGGTGTGAAATAGTACTTGGGATTTGGATTTAAGGAAGACCACATTTGATGGGCTCGACTCTGCCGACTGCAAAAATACCCCTATCCCGGAAACGCACCGCCGCCCCCACCATCCTTCATCCCAGAACACGGATCCACATCCGCCCCCCTCCCCGCCAGCGCAGTTCATCGCCGCCGTCATGCATTTCAATTCCGCCACCACCAAACAGATCTGCCACCACATATCCACCAAACAGATCCGCCACCGCCACCACCACCACCGCCGACCAAATCCACCACCACGAACCAGATCCAGATCAGATCCACCCCCACAAACCACATCTGAATCAAATCCACTCCCTTCCGCCGCCTCCTCACCACCACCACCACCCACTCGAAAAAACCCACCCCACTTCGCCGCCTCTTTTCTTCGTCTCAAGTACCCTTTTTTTTAAGAGAGAGAGAGAGAGAATAGAGTGAAAGATAGAGAGAGAAGAACTTTGAAATGTGGTGGGGGGTTTGAGGTGTACGAAGTGATGACTTGAAGTTGGGGTGTTGTGAGGTTGGGGGATTAACTTGGTATTTTACATGAAAAAATTGTAGTGGAAAGTGATACAAAAATTGATTTGTACCTGGTTGCTAGAGGGGGTTTTTTTGGTGTACCCCATAGCAATTATTCCTTGGAGGTCAGAGGAGAGTTCCCGTGTAGATCTTGGAAAGGATGAGAGAGTTATGTTATTTTCCTAAAGATTATAAATTATTTCTTATTTTATTAAAAAAAAAATAATAAGTTCATTAAAGATATAGTTGTCCAAATAATTATTCTATTGACTAGATTAGAACAATTTAAAACTTAATTACACAATTTTTTTTCTTTTTTATATTGAGTCATTTATAACAATACCCTGCTAACTTTTTAGAATCTTTCTCTCTCTCTCTCTACCACGATTTGCGGGGGATTGAAGCCATGACGACAAGGTTTTGGTTGGGGGGCAAAGAAAGATGACAAGAAAATCCACTGGAAAGATTGGAATACCCTCACTAAACCAAAGGATAAAGGAGTACTGGCATTCAGAGATCTGATGGCCTTCAACAAAGTACTATTAGCTAAACAGGTGTGGCGATTCATATCCAATCCCGACTCACTCGTTTCCAAATTATTTAAAGCAAGATACTTCAAACACTGCGATATAATGGAGGCTACAATAGGCACAAACTCATCCTACATATGGAGATCTATGTTCTGGAGCAGAGAGGTCATCAACTTTGGATCCCTATGGAAGATTGGAAACGGGAATAACATTCATGCGAGAAGGCACACTTGGATTCAGGGTTTATAGTCCGGGAAAATCACTTCATGCGTCTCCTACGACAGCAATGTTATGGTGAAGGATCTCATCCTTCAGGACAGGACATGGGACATCCCAAAATTAAACAACGTATTCCTTCCCTTCGAAGTGGAAGCTATCAAACGAACTCCTATCAATCAGGAAAACATACAAGATTCAAGATATTGGAAGCTTGAAAAGAAGGGGATTTTCTCTGTTAAATCTGCCTACAAGGAATACAGGGAGAAAAAAGCAGAATTACCAACGATGGAGCCGGCCCTTCTTGTGACACCAAGGCCTTCTGGACGAAAATCTGGAAACTTCAACTACCGCCAAAAGTAAAGTTATTTGCATGGAAAGCCGCATATGATGTCATCGCCACTGAAGCTAACCTCCGAATACACCACGTACCGGGGGATCCCAGGTGCGTCCTTTGTGTTTTCCATTGGGCTAACACTAATCACTCTATTTTTCTATGTCAGGAGGTGAAAGATGCATGGAAAGACACATAATGGTGGAAAACCATCAAAAAGCTTAAGAAACTACATAACGAAAACTTATTCCTTTTATTAGCCACCACGATCAGCCAAGATTCCTTGGAAAGATGTGCAATGAAAATATGGGGCATCTGGAAGGAACAATGCAATCTCGTCCACTCTAAAAAGGGTAATGCCCACAGCCAAACAAACAACGTCAAGGCCACCTGGACAGATTCCTACCTGGCTTCGTTTAAACAAGCCAGGGCAAGTCTTATCAATCAACAACAAAAAACCAACGAGAATCTACTTCACAGCGCTCACTCGGACCAAACGCCAAGCTACTCAATATTAGTCGATGCCGCATTCGATCAAGATAAGATGCACTTTTCCACTGGTTACGCAATCTTCGACCCAGGAGGGAAGTTATATGCAGCAGGTTTTCGTAAAATAAATCCACCGGGTACCGTAATGGCTGCTGAACTAAATACAATCCTCCATGGACTTTCCTTCTGGAAGAACCATAGTAACAACACTGCACGACTATTCTCAGACTGCATCGATGCCATCAACGCAATCAGATCCGACTCTTCTTATATGGGAGTTGAGGAACAACTAGTGCTTAAATCGCGTAATCTCATCAAAGACACCTCAGTGAAAGGAGTCTGGTATTGTCCGCGAGCCAAAAACACACTGGCGCACAACTTGGCAAAAGCAGCCTGCACCTCTCCTGACCCTCAAGCTTGGGTCGACGACGAATTACCTAGACTCTTGTTGTCTACAGCTCTTGATCTTAACAACTGAACTTGTCTGAGCTCTCAAAAAAAAACTCGTTATGGATATTTCATTTTTCATCTTCGAATTTTATTGTTCTTGATCATTGGTTTCTATTCCTTTCTTTGTAACAATTTATTGGCTTCATTTATGAGCGATCAATGGTCTCAAATCTAGAATAATTTTTCTGAATTCAATTCTGAAATAAAATAAAATCTTCATAAATTAATACAAGGTAAATTAATATCATTTCTAAATTAATAATTTTCTTCGGTCCTAACTTGGGCCCCTTTAACAAATGATTTATTTGGATAAATTAATAAAATAATAATGTGATCTCGATCTTTGAAAATATTTATATAAATATATGGACCCATGAACATTATAAATTAATAATTTCCAAAAATTACAAAGAGAGCTTGAATAAATTTAGTAAAATATGAATATATTGTTA
Organism: Stenogyne calaminthoides; assembly: GCA_037126765.1. Lineage (NCBI taxonomy): Eukaryota > Viridiplantae > Streptophyta > Magnoliopsida > Lamiales > Lamiaceae > Stenogyne > Stenogyne calaminthoides. The sequence goes on along the minus strand of JBBCBC010000007.1, from coordinate 23,763,644 downwards.
TTTGATTTTTATTCAAATTTAAATCAAAATAAATTTCATTTCTAATTTTTTTCACTGCATGCAAAAGCTCTGGTGTGGCGTTCTTGAACTGCAACAAAATCTTATTAAGGATTGTGAACGTCATTATTGCTAGATTCAAGTACCTATATATTTAATGTTCATGTTTGTTTAAAAAAAAATATAATATTCATGTATTTTCTATGTAATTAAGATTAAGTTCGCTGAATATAAATACTCACTCCGTCCCATGAGGACTTGAACACTAAAAATGACACACAAACCAAGTAAAATAAATTGTGAGTGTATTAATTATATGTTTGTTTTCATTTTGGGAATGTTCAAGTAATGTGATGAGAACCGCGATTTGGGAACAAGATAAATTCGTCGCCCAAGCGCAGGCTAGCAGGAGAACGAATATAAAACACGATAAAATCGACGCCCTGGCTCAGGCCAGGAGGTGAACAATTGGTTTTTGACAAAGTTTCCAAAGAAAAGTTAATTTTATTCATTGACTCATTAAAATAAAAAACGTTGCCACATATATATAGGGAAAAATGACTAAAAATCTACCTAAAAGGACTTAATCAAATCTAATCTAAAAGATATCCTAAAATAAAATAAATAACCGAAAAATAAAGAAAAAAACAATAAATCTTAAGATTTTTACCAATCTTGTGTAATCTTGCGGATCTTGCTCAATCTTGCGAAAAATAGGACCATATCTTTGATGATGATAAAAGTGGGACAATATCTCTCGCCAATTTGCCAATTCTCGCCAACTTCTATTTGGTCCAAGATCCTCTTTCACATCATAATAATGTTGGAACGTCCAAATAAAGCAAGTGTTCAAGTAATCACGGGACGGATGAAGTGCCTCTTTTAAATAATTAATAAATTATTAATTTATCGATAATTAATACTCCCTCCGTCCCAGAAGACTCTGCGCCAACTTTTCGGTGCAGAGATTAAGAAAACTTACTTTATGCTTTATGAGGAGATGTAGAAAAGGACAATAAGTGTGTATTGTAAGGTTATAAGTTGAGAAAAGTGTGTCCATTTTTGGGTGTGCAAAGTCTTATGGGACAGACGAAAGAGGAAAATGTGCTAAGTCTTCTGGGATGGAGGGAGTACCTCTCTAAATTAATGAAATTTTATGCTTCCGACAACATTAATTTAGAAAGGTTTTATTGTATCCGCTCTTCATCACGTACGAGTTCTGCACATTTCTTGAATCTGGTTCAATTAAGGATTTTTAAAATTCTATTTAATTTTTTGGGGGGTTTTCGCTAAAGATGGACAATTTTCAGTTTTTGTGCATTTGAAATATAATTTTCATATAATTTTATGTGTTAATTAGTTATTTTGGCTAATTAAATTCTATTGAAAGAAATGTATTATTCTGCTTGTTCTATAGGAAAATGTATTTTTTTTTAAGTAAAACACTATCTAATTCTTAGTGAATTCAAAAAACAAAGAAAGAGGCCAAGATCGAGAAGAAAATGGAAACGGACCATGAAAAATTCAGCATCTCCGTGGCCACTGGAGTTTGGAGCTAAAATTCAGTAGCAAAGGAGGGGAAGCAATTGGGCCAATAAATATTTATTTAACCGCTACCCATGAAGAATAATAGAAGTCATCTTCTAGCCCATTAGTAACCCATTTCAGCAAACAAAGAGCAACATTTCCTGTTACGGCCCAACATTTCGTGTACTTTAGTGAGAGTTAAAATGATACATTAATGACGGGATTTTTCATCACTAAAGTTCTTATTAGAAATGGTAAACTTATTCTTACTAAAAACTTATTAGTGAGGTCCCGTCATGTCACTATTGACATTTAACTAGAGTAACATTAATTTAGTGATGGTAAACTTACTCTTACTAAAAACTTATTAGTGAGGTCCCGTCATGTCACTATTGACATTTAACTAGAGAAACGGTAATTAGAGGCCATGACGGGAGATTTTCTGTCACTAAAATACATTAGTGATTATATTTTGACTTTTAATCACGGGATTTACTATTACTAAAAGTAGTTTTTCTTGTAGTGGATGCGACACCACTGCACCACCATTCGTATTCCACATTTAAACATCAAATAAAATCACATCATAAAAATCTATCAATTTATTTTGGCTTCAAAAAATGCAAAAATCACCGGTAATATTTGTAAAAATGGCTGGTTAAGAACACCATTAACAGCTTGAAAGTATGTTTAAAGACTATAAAATGAGAATAACCCTAATCTATTTACTAAAAATCACCATATTATCCGAACACCCGCACAAAAAAAAAAAAAAAGAAAAAAAAAACGAACAAGAACAAGGGGAGTTTAATTTTGATGATAGGGTTTTTTTTTTTTTTTTGAAAAAAAAGACAAATTATGTAATTTAGATGTGGAGCGAAGAAAACATATATTTAGAGTGAAGAAGCAGAAGGAACAATAGTTGGTGGTGGAGAAAAGTGTTGTGAGGGAGGGGAAAAGAGGAGGGGGAGCGCGTGAGAAAATGTGTGGAGAGATGGGATGGGCCATATTTGTGGACACTAGGGTGCGACGGTTGCAGGCGACGACGGCGTAGAGCGGTGTTAGGGGTGGCGTCAAGCAGTGCTGGCCAGGCGATTGAAGAAAATGAGGAAATGAGGAGGCAGCAAAAAAAATAGGGAGCAAAGAGAAGATATAGGGATTTTTAAAGAAGAGTATAATAAGTAGTTTATAATTTGTAGTGGTGTATCTACTAATGTTGGGGGTGCTAATAACCGGACCCAGACTCTAATCCTAAATTTTAATCTATGACGCACAGATTCTCCAAAAAACAAAACACTATAATGCAATACGAAATACGCGTAGGGTATAGGCACAATTTGCATCGGATTCACACGGGATATGCCATGTGGCGAATCCGTGAATATAAAATAAAATTAGGATACAATAATCCAATGCGGGAAGGGTGCACAAAGTTAAAAATTCATTTACTGGGGGCTTTTTTGCAATTTTTCAAGATTAAAATTATAAATGGTCATATTATTAAATGTAACTTAAATTCACAATGTAGCAGTACTTGTTTTATATTAAATTCTCTATTATTATTTGACTGATGTTATTTAAATTGATGTTTTGTTGCTTAACTAGATTAAATTATTGAAAATATTATGTGTTGGGCGAAAGAAAAATGCGAATTACATATATTTAGTGTACAAATTTTTAAATTTTTATATATTTTACAGGTGTTATATATAATAAAATATAAATAAACAAATATATACTTACCAAACTGCATCTAAGTTTTCAAAAATCCGTCTCCCCTGTATTTGTATCTTGTCGCTCCCGTAGGACCAGCCCGTTTAAACCGGAAAAATAAAGGTTTGGGGCTAAGCTTTTTCAGGCCTGTTTATCGTGAACCAGTTAAGGCCCTAGACCATTTAGCCCGAGGCTTATAGGGCTGAGCCCTGTAGGGTTAGGGCCAACCCGCTAGCTCGTTTAATATTTATTTTTAGTTAATTTTAATATAATTATATGATAATTTTAATAATTTATTTTTTATTTTTGTACATATTTAAAATGAAATTAGTTAAAAGAAAACATTTAAATCAAATAAAAATAAAAATATTAAGTGATATGGGATACATGGGACATATCCCATATCAATGAACTGAGAAGTGAGACTTGGTTGCCCCACGTCGAGATAGTGTTTATAAGGTCAGAGATGAGCATCTCTGACCAGCCAACTGTTTCCGGGGAGCGAATCTCTCGTATATTTACATAAGTCAGTCCTTACAATTTTTTCCTGCCCTGGCACATGATCAAACATCATAAACATCCCATAGATGATATGAAAGCAACTCCGAGTTGTGAACTTGACAACATTATCAGAAAGGAGAGCCAGTTCTTGAAGATGGTTAAACCTTCTCTCAGATCTTGACCTTAAACCGCCATGGAAAGGGTCGCTATCCTTCTCCTGACGTCAGAGCGCACGAAAAATCGTATGTGTCAAGAAAAGGACACCCTTTTATGCCAAAACCGAGTGATTATTCTCCACTCACCCTTGTGGTCCCCTCAAACCATTAGGGCGACACACTACAAAGGACATTGGTACCCACCTGTTGGGGAATAGGGTGCCCGGATCTATTCGAATTGCAATTAAATACATATTTAAATTAATTAATTATTACTAGCATGAATTAATCCTATATTAATTCAAATAACAATTAAAAGCCAACAACATCATGCGTACAATTAATTTCACATTAATCATATACATGCGGAATCTACTTGCAACTTAATCCACTTGCAAGATTTGTATGATAAAACTTCTGAGCCTACCAAGGGAACAAATCAGACAAGACCTTCCTTGCACACGTTTCTCTGTATTAAATCGTAGCAATTGTCATGTAATTAATAATATTGTCCAAAATGCAAAGTATAGAATCGCTGTCTGACTCTAAACCCAACACAGATCAAAGCAATAAATACTAATTACACACAATCCTATTCAAGTGACAGATGTTAAGAAATCAATAACAACTGAGGTCTAATTCTTCATCCCATAAGTATGTACGGAAGAATTTATCCTCTCTGTAGGTCCTCTTCAGCACACCACGATGTGCTAGTGCAATCTCTTGGTCAAGACAGACCAATCTGAGCTTTAGCACTTCAACCTCTACCAATGGAGTGTTCAGTTCCATCTAGGTCGTGAAGTTGTACTTATTTACAAGGAACTGTTAATGTGATCTTTTGTGATCGAGTATCACCACATTAACTACAATGCAATATGTAGCAATATTGAACGGTTTGCAGTAAATAAATAACATTCATTCATATTTAAAGCAACAACGATAAAACAATTTATATTCAGTAAATAAGAGTACATTAATTGTTATTACGTAAAAGCATACTTTCACATATAACCCCAAAAATCTCCCACTTATACTCAAAGTCTGCTTTTAAGTATACCTACAGCAAGTCTCATATTCTACGTGACATCTAAAGTCACCTACATGAACCTAATAACATTTCTTGACACCCATTCCTTTCAGATGGCTCTCGAATGTTTTCTGAGGCAAACCTTTTGTGAATGGATCTGCTAGGTTATCTTCCGATGTGATCTTTGCCACCTCTATTGTTAGTGTTAGTGTCCTAGAGAATATCTATTGTAAGAACATAATACTCGATGATATTTAGTTTGATTTAATATTATTATCCATTTAATATTGATGATGCAATTGAGATTGGTGTGCCATCTGCATCATACTCTTAGAGAGTGTAGTAAGATCTCACTTACTACGAGACACTAGGTATCTCATGATGGATGCACATATATCTTAGAGGGTATTGGTATATCCATTCGTGAAACCGTTTGATGTAGTTCCACGATATGTGTCTATGGGTGTCTCGGTTAGTGGGAGCGATGTGATACTCCTTTGACTTGAGGTCAATACGCACGACATGTGTGGAGTGATGAACTTTGACCATGACCGACGCTTTCACCCTTCCATGGGTAGATATGGCTTGGATTGAGTTCATCACGAAGTGCATGTGCGTGGTAGTTGAGCCAAGAATAAGATTCATTCCTCAAAGTGGATTTAGAGAGAATAATCATCTTCTCATCATAATTGGATCAAAGTCATTGGTCAATGCACGTCAACTTGGACTTTGTGGCCAAGTGTGACATAAGTGATCAATTAGTGATTAGAGATAATATGATTAAGTTATTTGAATAGACACTTCATCATGTTCAAGACTAATCGAGTATTCGTGAATTAAATGAAGATATCGCAATAGCCCATATTATAGTTACAGGTAGTTGCACGTTTCTCGCAACGTACCTCATATATTGAGAATGTCTGATTTATTGTCCAGGGTTCAATTAAGACCGTTAGTTTGACTAATCGCTCGATATATGAGGGCCTATGGGTCACACAACAAGTAATTCCCTTTTATGGATTATAAACTGGATTTAATATTTAATTTATGGAGAATTAATTAATAATATTAATATGGAAATAATTATTATTACTGTTTAATTAAATTAAATTTAATTAAATAGGAATCCCAAAATAATATATGGAATATTATTGTAGGAAAATGTATTTAGGGAAATCACATCTAAGGGATATGATTTGCAAGATTAAGAAATATCTTCCTAATAAAGATTGCTTAAGCTTTAAGTTGGGCTTCCCCTATATATAGGACATCCTAGGGATTCATTAATCACTACAAAAAAACCTAATTTCTCCATAAAATCTAGAGTAGGAATTTTCCTAGCAAATTCCGTCTCAGATTCAACACTGGCAAATCTATGCAAGTCCGTACGAGGGGATTACGTGGATACCGTAGTGGAGGAAACTGCATACGAATTACTGTAAGATTCCTCGTTGTGTTTATTCGTACTCTTTTATGTAATTAACTGTTCGTTGTTGGTGAACTATTAATTTCTGTTGCGCATGTATTACGTATTTACGTGCTAGTATATTCTAACATTGGTATCAGAGCTCATGCTCTTTATTTAATTGCATAGTTGGTTTTTAATCAATTTTTTAATTAAAAATTATACGGTTGTTTTTTGAAAAGACAACCGCACATTGCTTTGTTTATTGAGTTTTCCCCATCGTTTTTGTTTGGTCTTCAGTACTTGTCTTCTTCGCTGAACCAAGGTTTAGGGTTTCTTCTAAAACCCGCCGCCGCTGCAATCCCTCACCTTCCATCTCGATTTCAACTTTGCCTCAGGCATCGACGGTGCCGCTTGAGTCAGTGGTGTAGCGCCGCAACTCGTGATGCCATAACGATGCCGTGACGGATTGAATCGCAGCGGGTTAGACCCGCGACAGAGTCGGTTCATCTCCGATTCATTTTCTCGTTGATCTCATTGACTTGGGTGTCGCCTTCGTTTAACGCGGAGGAGCCATCTTCGATGTGACGCAATTCACAATGAAACGAGGATGTTTTCATCTCGCTTTTGTCACCATCGTCCGCATGTGCACCGCTCGATTGCATGTCTCCTTCTTTCGATGAGGATGGCAACGCGATGCCGCCGTGCGATTGCAATTTGTCCCTTTTTGGTTTTGGTTTCTGGTTTTGGTATCTGGTTTCTAGTTTTGGTATCTGGTTTCTGGTTCCTGGTTCCTGGTTTTGCGAGCCCTCCGAAATTTCGATCGAACCGGCTGCAGCGTCGAGTCGCCCACACGTGCGTAGCGGTGGTAGCAACTCGACTGCATGCACCGTCTAACCCTTTTTGTGTTTGTTGCGATACAGAACTGTGTTCGTTTGATATTTATTTTTCTGGAATTTGTGCAGATTGTTGGATACTCATGAACAAATTGGATAACTCGAACAAAATTATTGACGGTTTTGTGATTAAATTAGATTGAATCTGAAAAACCTTTGATGAATTGTTGGTATCGATTATCCCGATTGACGGATGATTTTCGGTCAGTGATGAGGGAGGGGCCATTTTGCAAATAGGATTTCAAACGGGACCCTCCGTGTAAATTCGAATAATTGCACATGAGCCCTAAACAAACAATTGAAATTCCTTTTAAACTAATGAACTGTTGGGATATTTTAGTTTTGATGAATTATGCCAAAACATTATCAACTTGTGTTATTCAAGCTGTTTTACAGATAACAAGTTAAGGGGGAACAAGAGAACAAATTGAGGGGGAACTCACGAAATCAGAAGAAGATGATCAAGATCAGACGAGGCTGCAGACGAGAATGATCGAGATCAGATGAGTTAGATGAGTTCCGGAGTTAGCTGATGAGCTGTGCAAAATTAGAAGAGAAGAAAAGCTAAAGCCAGCAAATCAGAAGAGAAGGTTGCAGATCAGGAGATGAGTAGATGAGACTGATCAAGATCAGACGTGATCGAGATCAGATATGAAGATGAGCAGATGAGACTGATCAAGATCAGACGTGATCAAGATCGGATATGATAAACCCGATATGCTAACCTCGATGTAATCGACCGATGCTATCCTAAGATCGTCGAATCGAAGATATGATGATCCGATCACCGAGCCGATCGATCGTGCAAAGAAGAAATCGATAGCTCGAGTCAATGTGACCGAGGGTCGGGATGTCCGAATTTAGAAGAGCCGAACGAAGAAGCCTCGAGTGTCAAGATGCCCGGTCGATAAGGTCCGCCAAGAGAAGTCTGGTGAATCAAGAAACTCGAGACTCAGAGAACTCAAGGCTCAGAGAACTCAAGGGCTCGATAACCCAAGGTTCGGGAGATAGCTCAGATAACCTGAAGGCTCAGATAACCTGAAGGTTCAGATAACTCAGATAACCTGAAGGCTCAGATAGAATCAAGATCCCGAGACTCGTAAGAAATCAAGATTATAGCCGTTAGATTCAAATTTCGACGTGGACCAATGAGAGGAAGACGACAAGATCGAAAAAAAAGCCGCAAAGCTATTAAAGTAGTATGGATTTGAATGTGATTCTCTCCAACAGTAACATTCAAATCCACACTATAAATACAAGTTCTTCCTTCATTATCAAGTGTGGAAGTGTGTGAAATGCGTGAAAACACCATTGAAGCTACAGAGCCAAATCATGTAGTATTTCCACCATAGAACACAGAGCTAGAAATACACGCATATATTCAAGAGTGTTCTACCCTAGATCTAAGCACAAATGTAATATCCTAAGCTTAGAGAGATTTTTCCATCCTTAGCATTGAGGCTAAACAAATGTAAGGGAAAATCTCAACCTAGTTGGAAACCAAACAAACCTTACCCAAATCAGTTTGATAGGATAAGTTTGTAGGTGAGTGTGAACTCGGTAAACATCTATCGGCAATCCCGTGAGGGTGATAAGTCCCGTTTGAATGTGAACTCGGTAAACATCTATCGGCAATCCCGTGAGGGTGATAAGTCTCGTTTGAGTGTGAACCCGATAAACATCGTTTGAGTGTGAACTTGGTAAACATCTATCGGCAATCCCTTGAGGGAGATAAGTCCCGCAGGTTAAGTTCGGTTAAGGTTCCCCTGTGTTAAGAGAAGAGTGGACGTAAGACGGGTTTCGTCCAAACCACTATAAAATCTTGTGTGTTGTTTACTGCTTTATGTTTATACTTGTCATATGCATTCAGTTATAAGCAAAACAACACACATGTTCTTAGAAGTGAAAAATGTGGTATCACCATTCCCTCACCCCTGTTTCTATATGCATCACACGACATGTTTCGCTTCCGCACGCGCAAAATGGGTTTTAATCGGGACCTACATGAACTTATTTGAAAAGGAAATTAAAAGTTGGACTTTTAATTAAAATAATTAATTGGATTAATAAATATTGATAACGATTAAAATTAAGCTATTTTTTTAAAATTTGATTTTTTTTTAAACAAAGGCTTAATGTTTAAAAGGGTTATTGATTCCCACTTATGTTAATTTGTCTACTAAATTAGTTAATGCTTTATAGTCCACATCATAACTATTTGGGTTGGCAACACCCAATATTTGTTGGACCGTATTTGTTGGGAAATTTATAGTTTTGATGAAAGTTCCAAAAACGCATGTAATAGGACCGGTCGGACACATTAGGTCGTCGATGTTTACATTCTTGCTATAGGAGACCGATTGATAATGATTGTATAGAAAAAACCGATGTAATAGATAGGTCACATATTGAGGGAACTCAATATGTAAAGGTCGATCTGAAGAATCGGAAGAAAGTTCGATATCCAAACAGCGAGCGTAACGCTTAAACCGTAAGCGGAAGATCGGATCGAATCGATCTAGTCGGATATCTCGGTGAAGTCATGAAGCTCAAACCTCTAATACTCGAAGATCGGATGACTTCGAAGATAAGACCGGAAGACCTACATCGGCGAGAGTCGGCCGGTTGAAGCTAAGTCAGCAGCGCCCGAAGACTCCATCGTGGTGGGTGATCACCAGACCGATCGGATCACTCATAAGATGAAAATCGATGTTTCATCTTATCATACGTCTGCGATCCGAACAAGATGAATACCAACCTTAGTTGGAGGAACAACAACGCAAAGCAAGGCTTTCATCAATAAGGAAGAAACACGTATGAACAGAGCTGATACTCGCGGGATTCGATGTTGCTCTCTCAAACGGCTATAATCTTTCAGCCATGCCGTTCCTGAAGCACGTCACATCAAGCCTGCAACTCTACCTAATATAGCCTGAGATTCAAATTGCTCTCCAACGGCTCTTTGATCTCAAGGTCTATAAATATGAGATCACACTTCAGAGTGAAACACGGAAATGCTTGGACAAACAACATAATCAAGAAGCTCAAACTATAGTCGATTTCGCACGAAGAACACAACAACAAGCTTATTTTATATTGTGTTCATCCCATAAGTTCTTAGCAAGAAATCTTTTCATCTAGCTTTTCAGAATGCTTATCACGCAAGAAAAGTTTTCATAGTTGGAACCTCAACAATCTTACCCAAACCCCCAAGTTAGGATAAGTTGTTTAGCAAGATTTCAGTCTAGGGTTTCTAGTACTAATTTCTGGGATCGGTTGAGTGAGAACTCTTAAAACATCTGTTGGTGTACTGTGTTGGACTAACACACTAATCTAAGTCCAGTCGGTTAAGTCGGTTAAGTTGGTGCCCCTTGTGAAAGGAAGAGTGGGACGTGGGGATTTGGTTTGTCCGAACCACTATAAATCTTGTGTGCCTTTCTTTGCTTTGATTAACTGCTCTCACTTTGCACAATCTTAAAGCGCATACATTCTAAGTTAAGATCGAACAAAGACCAAGCTTACGATCCGACGGTTTGAAATTTTCGTCATCGATTTAAAAAGATAAAACTTGGAATCGATTTATACAAACTGGTTTTTCACGGGTAAAACTTAAGCTTCCACACACATCGGTTAATCGATAGTTCTTAACGAATCTGCCTTACGGCGTTCGATTAAGTTGGTTATCGGACCGAAGCGATTCACTCACACTCTGATCGGGGCTATCCGCTTTCCTTTTTGATCTGACGAAAAGTTTTTTCGAAGTCTATTCACCCTCCCTCTAGACTTACGCCCTCACTTAACCCGTTCGGGACCTACAAGTGGTATCAGAGCGGTTGGTTCTTCCGACCACTGACTCTGTGTCATTGTGGTCATCTGAACTGATCTTGAAAAACCGTTTTAAAAACTCATTCATTTTCCAAAATCACTCAGCATGGATAACACGTCCGGTATGTATCATGATCTGCGAAGTTTTCAATTGATGAGTATGCAGATTGGGCCATATACATGTCCAACCATCTAGGCTCGATCAGTGGCCAGAATGATGGAAGTCATCGAGAGAGGACCCATCATCATTTACTACGACAATCCTGCGATCGGAGGAGATCCGGACTTTCCCGTGAAGTCTTGTAACGAAAAAAGCCCGATACGATGGACAGAAGAAAGAAAACTGCATACTCTGGACACCATTGCAAGACATATCATCATGAAGACAATGGATAAGGTCACAAAAGAGAAGATTAAGTATCTCAAATCTGCGAAAGCAATGTGGGATACTCTAAATTTGAGATCTGCGAGGAAATGAGCAGGATAAAAGCGGTAGTCTTCAAGCCAAATGGTGAAGTTCGAGAAATCAAGATCTTCAACGAAACCATCAACGAAACTCGATGGAAGAATTACAATGTCTATAAACAAGCTTCGAGAACTTGGTAGAGAGATGTCCGATAAAGATATCAACTATAAGATCCTAAGATCTCTCACCAAGAAGTGGGACATGAAGGTCACCAGTAATCAAAGATTGCGGGACATTTCAAGAATGAAACCTAGTAGCTTGTTCTTGAGTCTTAAAGCTCACGAAGTTCGACCGATTGAAAGAGGTCAAGTCGATGAAGACGAGGCCCTCTTTGAAACCTCGACTTCAAAATCGGTTGCTTTCAAGGCAACCAAGAAGAGAGAACAAAGGCCAATGAACCCATTGGAAATATATTGAGTCGAGGCCCGAGCGGATCGCGTTGCTTACCGGGAAGCTTGAGAAGTCGATATACAACTTGGTAAGTATCGAAGATTTTATAAGGACTATCAACATAGCGAGGGCGAGATAGGAGATCGGGATAATAGATCTCGAGAAGAACCAGAATCGATGATCGGAGGGATCACAGAGATGAAAGGGAAAGAGATAGTCGGACGAAGGAAGGAAGAGATAACCAATCGGATAGAAGAAACTCGGGACTACTATCGAAGGGAAATCACCGACAGGGTCATCTGAATGAGTGATTCACCCGAAGGAAAGGAACGTGGATCGGGGAGCGTGCTTCAAGGCTGTGAGAAGCCAGTCACTATAGCCTGTTCGCCGGACTGACGCCGAGAGAGGGAAGAAAAGAGGAACAAAAGAGAGCAACGGTTTAGAGACGTAAGAGCCATGGTTCCGCGTCGTCAGAATTGACGATTCCTATCCGCCTCCGAGGACTCCGGATACTCCTCAGAGAAGACTTCACCGATCAAGCGATCGTCGACTTTCTATGAAAGTGAAGATCCGATATTCTCGTCCGACGATGATGAACTCTCAACGATGGCGGGGAGGACCCGATCGAGGTAACCTCCAAACCCCTTCGTTCGCTTCTTTCTTGCTATCATTAGCACAAGACTTTGGGGGGGAGATTGACTGCTCTACTCGAGCAATTGCTTGAAGATCTCTCCAATGCAAGAGAAACTTATGCTATTGTGGAAGCTGAGAATGATAAAGTCGAGGATCGAAATAATCACTTTGTCAAGAAAATGATCTCGAGAAAAACCTCTCGAACTTAGATCATTTGAAATCGCCGAAGGTGGCGAGGAATTTAAAATTCTCGAAGTTAAAGCTTCGATCGGAAAAGTATATCAAAAAACGGATGGAAATTAACAGACAACAAAGTCGATGACTTCGAAATCTTGCAAGCAAAATTCGATGAGCTATTAGAATGCATGAAAGTCCGAAATCCTCCGAGGAAAATCTGCGTAAGAAAATAGATGTTTTTTTTCAAAATCATCTCAAACCGTTAAAGACATGAACGCCTATTTTTCGAGTAAAGATTGATAAGGAGGACTTGGCTATGAGAAACCCTCCACATCCTCAAAAGCCCGAACGATTCATCTCGGAAAGGTGTAATCGGGGCAATTTCGAAAAAAGATACACCAAAAGCTAAACTTGTATCTAATAGGGGTAAGAGACCGGTTGAAGCGGGTAAAGCAAGTGCCTAACGAGAAAGGAGCGAAATGGACCCCAACTGGTAAAGCATCGGTAGGAATCAACGGAAGAACCGGTTCTTAAGAAGAAACCTCAACGATCAACGGATCGAAAGAATCGAAAAAGACAACCTACAAAAGGAAGTCTAATCTGAGACCCGGTCAAGGTCATTGCCTAATAAGCATGCTTCAGGTAAACTGCGAAAACCATCTATGCGAAAAGGATATGAATCTTTTGATGGTAGCAGTCGTACCTACCCCTATAGTCAGAAATTTAGGGCTACTGCACCTGAACCACACTGGATAAAAAGAAGACAAACTGAAAAGGTAAATCATAAGTCTTCTAAGTCATCCAAGGTTCACACAAGTAATCATACAAATCAGAAAGCATATGAGGATAAGTATGATTATGTTTGACAGTATGGGGAGACAAATCGGGCCTTGATCTTCATCGATCACCATAGAAGTGCTCTGTTTGTATGGATCCCCAAATCCAAACCTAACCCCTCAGGACCCAATCCGAAAGGGGTACCTAAAACCTGATCTGATTGCAGGTTCGCGTGGGTCTGGCCAACAAAGGAGGTGTGCAAGCAACTATCTGGTACATCGATAGTGGATGCTCAAGGCACATGACTGGAAGCAAACATCTCCTCAGTTCCTACATAGAACAGAAAGGCCCGCGTGTACTCTTCGGTGATGATAACTTTGGTTATACCAAAAGGGTTGGAACTTAGAGAATGATGATGTACAAATAATCGGAGTCTCGTATGTCAAAGTCCGAAGCACAACCTATTATCGGTTTCACAATTTGCGACAACGGATTCGGTGTTGAGTTCTCGGTGATCAATGCACTATCAAGAATCGAGTCACTCAGCGGATATTGCTAAGCTGGTTCAAGAAAAGGGACGATCTACGGTGATTGGAGCAGTTGTCCAAGAAATGCATGCACGATTGTTAAGAGTTCCAAAAGTAGCGGTTGGCTCTCGGCACAAAAAGAATGAGCCATCCGAACTTTAAAACTCTTAATAAGATAGCTAGGATGTCTCTAGTGGAAGGACTTCCGAATGAAGTGTTCTCAAAGGATCGGACATGTCTTGCATGTCGGAAGGGAAAACAGTCAAAGCTTCATTCAAAGGAATTTTAGGACCAAAGATCAATGATACTACTGTTTGCTTCATATGGATCTGTTTGGACCCGATTACACGGTCGATCTCAACGGACGCAAATACACTCGTAATCGTGGATGACTACTCCAAGTTTACAGGTTATATTCTTACATAAGAAGAATGAGGCGACAACCAAGATGCCGAGCTACTAAGAAGATTACAAAATGAGAAAGGGTGTCAACGTAGTAAAAATCGAGATCGATAATAGGCGTACTGAATTTCGAACTCCTTTATTCTTGATTTTTGCTCTAAGTTTGGTATCTGACATGAAAACATCGTTGCGAGGACGCCTACAACAGAATGGAGTAAGTGAATCGCGAGAAACAGAACTCTCAAAGAATTTCGCCGAACAATGTTAAATTGAACATGCGATACCAAACCGTTTTAGGCGTATAATCAACTTTGCATGCCATACGCAGTAATGAGATGTCTCTCGACTAAGGCTCACTACAAAACACCCTATGAACTGTGGAAGGGCGAGAAAACCTCGTGTTTTTTTCTTCCATGTTTTTTTGAGTGCAAGTGTTTCATACACAACAATGGGAAAAGTCGGTTGAAGACCTTTGAGGCCAAGTCGATGAGGGTATATTTCTAGGGTATTCCTCATCTAGCAAAGCCTTCGGGGTCTACAACAAACGAACCCTTGTTGTGGAAGAAACACCCATGTAACCTTTGATGAAGCATCTTCGATCAAGAGAAATCGCCTCGAACAAGAAGTACGATCTACGTAACACGATATTCGGAAAATGGATCGCCTAACGATCAAGGATAAAGGATCAAATCAGTATCAATTTACATTCCGGATCTAGGTGATTCACGGATCAATCGGATCTAAGGTACGAACAAGCTGTCGATGAAAAAATTTCGATTCAATTTGAGATAAGTAACAAGCCCCGAACCATCCGGTTCGGGGAACTCCGAAGTTCTCGCGAGCAGACATCGGCACATGATGATTCCAACATCAAATTTGAGACTTGTTCTTATCAAGTGGACCATAACCTGCACCACTCCCAATCACTAGTAATAAGATTTTATCGAAACGGACGATGTTCTCAAAACCGCGCAAATCGAGCGAAGGACACGGATAACCCCATCAAATGATCGATAATTGGAGACCCGTCGATAAAATTAAAACTAGACATCAGTTGGTGAAAGTGCCATGTATTGTCAAGTTATCTGTCTATGAAGGAACCAACTACAATCGAGGAAGCATTACAAGACTTTTGGATTCTAGCCATGTGGAGGAGCCGGAGCAGCCGAGAGAAATGAAGTATGGGAACTAGTAGGCAGACCGAAGCCATCAAAGACGTAATTGTACGAAATGGATCTTCAAGAACAAGAGATGAGAAAAATGTTATCACGAGAAATAAGGCAAGACTTGTTGCTAAGGGGTATTCGCAATCAGAAGGAATTGATTACGATGAGACCTTTGCACCAGTCGCTCGCCTTGAAGCCATTCGGCTGTTTTTGGCTTATGCTTCCACGAGAGGGTTCATCATGTATCGGATGGACGTAAAAGTGCTTTCTTAAGCGGGGTACTAGCGGAGGAAGTTTATGTCTAACAACCTCCGGGCTTTGAAAAAAGGCAACCAAGTGTATCGTTTAAGAAAAAGCTCTTTATGGTTTTGAAACAAACTCGCGAGAAACGGGTATGATATACTCTCTCGGTTCTTGATCGAAAGTGGGTTCACTAAAGGAACAATGGGACGTAACCTTATTGAGAATAGAAGATGGAGAAGATATTACGATGGTTGATTCGTGGGCGACATCATCTTCGGATCTCCAAACAAGAACCTATGTGAAAGATTGAAAGAACCGATGCAAGGGAAATTGAGATGTCCATGATGGGTCAGATGAATTACTTTCTAGGTCTCCAAGTTAAACAAAGTTCAGAAGGGATATTCATCTGCCAAGCAAAGTACACTAGGAATCTTTTGGCTAAGTTTGGAATTCAAAATAGTAAGGAAGCCAAAATTCCTATGATGATTTGGATTCAAGATGGATCCGAGATGAGGCGGTCGAAGAAAACAAATCGAGAAGGAATATAGGGCTCTCATTGGATCTTTATTATACCGTTCGCCAAACAGACGAGGATATCACTTTCATGATGAGGTGTATGTGCGATTTGAGCAAATCCAATGGTCGACCACCTGAAAGCGACTAAGCGGATTCTTAAGTATCTGAAGGGAACAATAAACCTTGGTTTATTCTACCCATCGAGATGATAATCTAAACTTAGTGGGTATTACGATTACGATTATGGAGGTTGCAAGATCGACGAAAGAAAAATCAACCTCGAGAACATGTCGGTTCTTAGGAAGTAAGCCCCGATCTCGTGGTTTTCAAAGAAGCAAACATCGATTGCGACATCAACAATGAAGCGGAGAATATATGGTTTGCGAAAATTCGTTGCTCCCCAATCGCTCTGGCTCGATCGGCGGTGAGGATTACAACATTGTAGCTAGAACGCGTACCTATATTACGTGGCGATAATAGTCTTTATTGCAATCACTTTCGAGAATCCAGGTTCTACATACAAGATGCAAGCATGTAGATGTGGACACCACTTCATAAGAGATCACGTTGAAAAGAAGAATATCGAGAATGGAAAAAGATTCATCTTGATATATCGTAGGTCGATATTCTAACCAAGCCACTAGTGAGATCGATTCAGAGATTTATGCAATGAGCTAGGACTTCTAGATCTTGGAGAAATGTCACCGAAAATGTTTGATGGAATGCTCTTAACTAATTTGGTTAAGAGACTAACGGATCGAGAGAAATCGAGTTGAGTTTGGTATCTTAAGCGATCTCAAAGAGATCGATAAGCAAAAATCGATCGGGACATACGCTACGGATCCAAAGGGAATCGATTTTAGTTTATCGATTTAAAGTCTATCGGTTTAAAGGAACGATCGATTCAAGGTTTATCGATTTAAGGAAAATGCTCGGTTTAAAGGATTATCGATTAAATCAATTTGGTTATAGTATTTCCTTGTGATTCGTTTTAGTTTGATATTCAACAAGCAAGATTCGAGATTAAGAAGCTATCAATCACATAAGAAAGGAGAATTTACACAACAAAATGAAATAATGAGAACTTTTCATTGATAAAAACCGAAGGTGAGGTTACATTACGAGTTACAAGTACAAGAAGACCGGAGGTCAATACATAAATGTTAACCAAAATCCTAAACCTATAACCCTAAACCCTCATCCTAACTTGAAGTGAAGGAAAGAGAGAGATTTTAAACTCTCATTTTCCCCACTTAACAAGGGGTGAGAGAGGCTTTAAAGAACGAGAATCCCAAAGGTCGCAGAAAAAAGTGAAGATCAAGAAAACTGGAGCGACAGAGGCCTTGATAGGATTCTTAAAGCACCGAGCCCTAAAAAGGAGGAGTAGTAGGGCTCTCCATTTTGTTAAATGGAGCACGTGTGCCAAAGAGTTGGTCATCGATCTCATGGGCACATGTCTCAAGATATTTTATACCGAGACTAAGTCCGATGGTTACGAATTCGTCATCCAGATAAACACACAAGGTGCATACGGTTAGGAGAAGTGTCTTCTCGGTTGCAATAAAGCAGATCCATGACCACGGTGGTAGAGAAGCTTTGGCAAAAGAATCGTATGTGAAATCGAAGATGATGAAGAAAACAAAGAATAAGGGATGCAAAAGGGTTGATTTGAGAAGATGAAACCATATAAAAGGGTGTAAAAGTGTTTTAGGAAGTCTCACGGAAACAAGGGTTCACCAAGATACATGATTCTTGCAAAGAAGATAAGTATGGTGAATGGGTGATGTTGTGTAAAACATTGGTCCAATTTATAGAGGCCAAGCAAGGATGAAAAATGCAATTATGGGTTCAAGAGCCTATCAGAAATTTGCATCAAAAAAGGACGATGTAGAAATCACGATCGATAATTGGATAAATTTACGGTTGATTGACATATCGAGAGATTGGGCGATATTTTCGCATGTCAATCACGCCTACTTAGGGAATAGAAGCTACTACTCTAGACTAAGTTTTGGCGGTAACACTTATCCCAAGAATTGGCTTAATCTGAAAAAGAATCGGATGAGGTCAACTAAAAATCGATTACTTACAAGCATGATCGGATGAGAGAGATCTGCTTGAGCTTGAAACTCAATAATCGGGATATATCGGTCTATGTCGGAAATATCGGTTGGAGGGGGAACTTCAACCGATCAAGGAGGATCAAAAGGAAATCGACGCGTACTCAAGGAAAGATCGGCTAAGCTGAAGTTTCAACAAATCGGATCTGTTGGAGAAGATCGGTTAAAAGGATCGGTTGGGAAATTTCTTAAGGCTTAGAAAGAATGATTAAGATCAACAAGTGGAATCAACATTGACAAGTAATATTGGTCGATAACAACATCACCAACCGATATCGATCTCTCTTCTCTTGTTCTTTACTTATTTATCGGATCGTATCTGATTTTATTTGCCTTACTATACCCACTATCTTTGTGACGTGTACTCTGCAAATCATTTAATGCGGACGTGGGGTACATGTATTAACTGCTACTTGATCGTGCTTTTAAATCCAAAAGTTTTGTGTACGTGCGTTTTCCCAACCCTACGATCAAAACCGCTAAAACTGAGCGTATAATCTTTTTCAAAGCGATTGATCTTCAAAATCTTGTCTTATTGTACCCTCCGCCTCTATATAAGATTCATCAAACCTTACGAGTTTTTACGCTTCACAAACTTGCATTACTCTCCTTTGAAAAACTTCAAATTGTTCTCTACGTTTCAAAACGATTTCTTAGAGTTCAAAATCTTCTCTGAAAATTTGAATCTGGTAATATTTTCTTTTAAGCTTAATGATGAATCTTTCTTTCCGTTAAAAACATTGTTTTCAAAAGTTGTTTTTCGGAATTTTTGCTTCATTGCCTTTTGTTTTCCGCGGAATGATATTGATATTGATATTGATTATGCACAAATTTAATGAGTCTATCTCACCTGTAGATGGCCACTCATGGACTTGGAAAGATCATGTGCAATTATGCGGGCCGCAGCGAAGATCTTTGAGGATAAGTTCGTTCGGTTTGGAACCACCGAGGATTACGAATCCATGGAGGTGGAACAAATTCGAAGATTTGGGATGGAAACATATTGCTCGCTCACTTTGCAATCCGGTGATGCAAGATGAAGCACTTCAATTCTTGCGAAATTTGAGTGTGGATCTGAAAAAAACCAGAGACGAACCGATGTCGACAGTCAGCGGAGATGAAATCGGACTCACAAATGCGGACATCACTGCAAATGCATTGGCTTGCCAAAAGGGCGAATCTCACCTGCACACTACAGGGAGAATGAGGATGAAGAAATCAGAGAAGAGCTCTTAAGAGAGCGGACAAACATCGAACAGACAGCCGGATTCATCGGGCCAATGCTCAAAAAAAGATCTGAGGCTAGCTGTTTGACATTACATCAAGAACGATCATGGGAATCTCATTTAGCCCGGATGCTCTCACATCGGTCAAAATGTACAAAGATGACAATAATTGATGGGGCTCGAACATCAATTGCACGGCTTCTGAAAAGCCATCTTGCTCCAAGAACACGAAAAAAATTTGGAGTCAATGAATCCAGTGTGTCTTTACGAAAAAGAGAGTGACCCAATCTCAACAAGGTTGCGAGTTATATTGAAAGACAAAGCGCAAGCAATGAATGGAATGAGAATGACCGAAGTCCTACAATGCCTTCCTCTCATCAACAGGTTATATATGGGCCACCAGACGATGACAAGGAGCCCACTCCAACAAAAATCGAAGAAAGGAAAGAGCAAAAAAGCCGCCTCATCCACACGGTTGCTCCTCCACGTAAAAAAAACTAAAAAGCGGGTGAAGGCCGGGAGAAGAGGCCAAAGAAAGAAAACAACCCACCCCGACTCTAAGACTAGAAGATGAGTCGAGGAAGAAGAAAAAAGCGCCCGGAATAGTGCATTGCGCAACAAAACAAAGAATCGTAATCAGACAGTAACTTCTCAACCCGAGGGCTCGCCATGAAACGATCGAGGTAGAAGCACAAACCGATAAATCTACTTCTCCTCAACCTCAAGCTGATTCATTCGGACTAAAAGGTCGCAGAGCATGTCTCTACCGCTAGTTCACACCGCTCATGAACTGAACCAGATATAACCGCCACTCTGGTGAGAACCCACTGCAGTCGAACCAATCGACAACTTCCCCGACTCAAGCAAACAAACGAAAGCTTCCACATCTCATCCAGCGAGAACGGGACAGATAATTTCAGTATCCAGATCAACAAAGACCATCTTTGGAAAAATGGTCGGACTAAGAATTGAACGAGATTGATGAGGCGTATCCACAACCGGTCGCCCATCCGCTGCTCATCGAGAAGAAGTCATGGAGATCCTCTTTGGAGAGATCTCAGATTAAAAAGCTTTCTCGATCTTATCTTACTTGTTGACTTCGATATGAGGAAGTCCGCCAAAGTGGGATCACCCGGTGAGCTCATATCATTAAATCTGCGGAAAGCTCGATCCACGGGAAGTTGGAATTGCTTGGGAAGAAGAGAAGTTGGAGACTTCTCAAGAAGCTCGAAAGAATGCATTTGAAATGGTGAATGCCGGAGCTGCCGATGAAAGTGGAACTCGGTGTTGCAGTTCCGACCAACCACCGGAGGCACAAACAAGCGAACTCGATCAAGTGATGGATCCAATTCCTACATCTCAAATCACCATCGATCAACCGGGGAGATCGAGATCTTGTCTCAAAGATCTCGCGAAAAGAAGAGATTGAGGGAGTGATAAGCGATCGAGACAAATCGATCTCAAACAAATCGAAGCAATCGAGATCAGTTCTCCCAATCTATGACCACCATATCTATTTGAGCTTACAAAATCGAGTTGATGACAAAGTGAAAACAGTGGATCAAAATCAATCTTCTTCTCGACGCCATCGAGAAAAGGCTCGAGTTATCGTAAGAGAAATTTGACAAAATGATTTGGACACTCTACGCTACAATGGAAAGCGCCAAGAAAGAATGATTACAAGCTGTTGAAGAATCGTGACTCAATCTTGAGGTTTATCTGCTAATGATCTAAATCGAGCATTGTCGATCAACTTTGGGTCTCGACTTCCCACCTCAATGCGCTTTTTGATCAAACCAAAAAGGGGAAGGATCGAGAAACCAACCGACACATCGAAGACAAGGCCCATGGACAAAGCTCAATTGCAAGAAAGGTCTTTGCTGGGTCTTTGGAACATCAAAATCTCGGACGATTACTCGGACCGGAAAGTCACCGGAAGACAAATGACTAGTGAATCTGGTGATAAGGAGCTAGTATGTGTAAAATTGTCCAAAAAAGCGGATGGTGAAGAAGAAAGAAGGAAGAAAAAACGGGCACAAGCGGAAGGGTTGAAACGAAGTTCAAATCAAGGGCTAAGAAAGGATTAATGGAAAATCTTTTTGGAACCTCGGTTACCCGGACAAAGAGTCGGCGAGATCATACGAAAAAAAAATCGCACACGCCTAAGAGGTTTGAGGAATGGAATAAGATCGAAGTGAATGGCTTCTAGATGCCTTTGTCCTTGATCTCGTTCAAAGAAGAATCACCGGATGATGAGTTCCTCAAGCGTTTCTGAATAAATATCCGACTTTCTCAAGTATCTGGAAAATGAAGCCAAGCTTATAAATGTAAAGATATCTCGCCAAGAGTATGATCATTAATATACTCAAAGGCGGATGGCTCATTTGACAGATGGCATTTGAGAGATTCTACTTTGACATCTTGAGCAAATCGCGGATAAATCGATCAAGTGCGGACATAACCGATGTCAAATGGAAACTCTATCGATTTTCAACATTCCACAAGACAAAGAGAAATGCGGAAGGATACAAGCCCAAGGAGTGAAGATTCGAGGAAGGCGTCTAGGGATCGTGACTTTTAAATTCAAAACTTTTACGATGTAACATATAATCATCATATCTAATGAAAAGTTTATTTTACGATCCCAAGACAAAATCTCTTTGTCTTCGATTACTTGCTCTTTTAATCATTCTATACTTATCAATTGTTTGGTTTCTCAAGTGTTTTGGTTTCATCAAAAAAAATTGTTGGGAAATTTATAGTTTTGATGAAAGTTCAAAAACGCATGTAATAGGACCGGTCGGACACATTGGTGATTGATGTTTACATTCTTGCTATAGGAGACCGGTTGATAATGATTGTATAGAAAAACCGATGTAATAGATAGGTCACATATTGAGGGGGGAACTCAATATGTAAAGGTCGATCCGAAGAATCGGGAAGAAAGGCGATATCAAATGAAAGCGTAACGCTAAACGAGCGGAAGATCGGATCGAATCGATCTAGTCGGATATCTCGGTAGCGGAAGTCATGAAGCTCAAACCTCTAATACTCGAAGATCGGATGACTTCGGAAGATAAGACCGGAAGACCTACATCGGCCGAGTCGGCCGGTTGAAGCTAAGTCAGCAGCGCGCGAAGACTCCATCGGTGGGGATCGATTCGGTCAGATCGGATCGACTCATAAGATGAAAATCGATGTTTCATCTTATCATACGTCTGCGATCTGAACAAGATGAATACCAACCTTAGTTGGAGGAACAACAACGCAAAGCAAGGCTTTCATCCAATAAGGAAGAAACACGTATGAACAGCGCGACTCGCGGGATTCGATGTTGCTCTCTCAAGCGGCTATAATCTTTTCGGCCATGCCGTTCTGAAGCACGTCACATCAAGCACGCAACTCTACCTAATATACCGAGATTCAAATTGCTCTCCAACGGCTCTTTGATCTCAAGGTCTATAAATATGGGATCACACTTGAGTGAAACACGGAAATGCTTGGACAAACAACATAATCAAGAAGCTCAAACTATAGTCGATTTTCTTACGAAGAACACAACAACAAGCTTATTTTTATATTGTGTTCATCCCATAAGTTCTTAGCAAGAAATCTTTTCATCTAGCTTTCGAGTTTGCTTATCATAAAGAAAAGTTTTCATAGTTGGAACCTCAACAATCTTACCCAAACCCCCAAGTTAGGATAAGTTGTTTAGCAAGATTCGATCTAGGGTTTCTAATCTTGATTTTTAGGATCGGTTGAGTGAGAACTCTTAAAACATCTGTTGGTGTCTTGTGTTGGACTAACACACTAATCTAAGTCCATCGGTTAAATCCGGTTAAGTTGGTGCCCCTTGTGAAAGGAAGAAGTGGGCGTGGGGATTTGGTTTGTCCAGAACCACTATAAATCTTGTGTGCCTTTCTTTGCTTTGATTAAGCGCTCTCACTTTGCACAATCTTAAAAGCGCATACATTCTAAGTTAAGATCGAATGACACCAAGCTTCGATCGATCGGACCAAATTTCGTCATCGATTTAAAAAGATAAAACTTGGAATCGATTTATACATTGGTTTTTCACGGGTAAAACTTAAGCTTCCGACACATCGGTTAATCGATAGTTCTGGTAATCTGCTTATACGGCGTTGATAAGTTAGTTATCGAACCGAGGCGATTCACTCACACTCTGATCAAAGCTATCGCTTTCAGACTTTTTGATCTGACGAAAAGTTTTTTGAAGTCTATTCACCCTCCCCTCTAGACTTACGCTTTCACTTAACTTGAATTCGGGACCCTGATAATAACTTTGTTTTGGGTAGACGACACCCATATAAATGTTAGTCCATGTAGTATCATGTTTGGGTAGGCGGCTCCCAATAATTACTCAAATGTGATGTAGATTAGCATGATGGATCTCGATTAAGCAATTAATACCCCCCTCCTTTAAAATGTTCCTCACTAAAATATAGTTTTTCATTAAATTGAAAAGATGTCTTCCATCAAAGTTAAAAGTAAACCGGAAATTTCATTCCAATGAGTATTTAAGGCCCATGTCTTTTGCTTGGATATACATCTAACTAGACATTTATAGGAGCATGTAATGTCGCCGTTTGATGGTTGTAAACCAACTTAATTTTGTTTCGCTTGCCTTCGCGGGGAACAAAAGTTAAGGGACATCAATCGAACCAAGTTCGATAAACTAGGAGTTGCATTTTGGCATTTGGTTTGGAGACCTACCAGTTATGCTATAATAATCGTCAGCCCTCGCTGGGGTTATGATAGTAGTAATGTGGATCCTAATCCATTATAATTTGTATTTTATATAAATTCGTACTTTTCCGATGAGGTCGTTAAGTATGTGAAAATAATGAAGACAAAATAAATCAAAAAGGTCATGTTTATTTTGATTGCTGAATATTGATCATATGAATTATGTGTTTTAATTTCCATTTTATTTTACTTCTCTAGGCTTGTTGAAATGAATAACTTATCACTGAGAAGCGTTTTGGAAACGAACAAATTGGTTGGGCCAAATTTTCTTGACTGGCACCAAAACGTGTGTTTGGTGCTAAGATAATAAAATATTGAGTACGTTTTGGACACGCCAATCCCTGCTACCCCTGAGGCTGGTACTGAAGAGGCTGAAGCGTGTTATGTTGCTCGGCATGACTCCCGAGTTGCAAAGGCAGCATGAGAAGATGCTCCCCTTCGAGATGCTCAAGCATCTAAAGGATCTCTTTGATTCTGAATCTCGTTCCGAGATTTATAAAGTGATGAGAGATCTATTCAGATGCCGGTTATCTCAAGGAGGGAATGTCTCCCCTCATGGTTTTAAGATGATTGGGCTAATCGAGAAACTTGGTCGTCTGGGCATTGAGCTCAAAACCAACATTGTTGTTTACGCCATACTTTAGTCGTTTCTCGATTCATATTCGAGTTTCGTAGTAAACTTTAACATGAATAAGACGGAATCGACCATGCCCGAGCTTCATAATATGCTCAAGACTTTTGAGTCTTACACTACTAAGGAAAAACCCGTGCTCATGGTGAGTGCCTGTACTTCTTCTGCTTCGAAATGAAAGAAAAAGCGATGGGGCAAGGCAAAGAAGGGCTCTAAGCCCAACTTCCTCAAGCCCAAAGGTGGAATTCAAATGAAGGAGATGGTGGTCAAGGTGTCTCAGCCACTGGAACAGGTATGTTTGTTATTGAGATAAACATATCCACAAATGATACTAACTGCTGGGTATTAGATACCGGTTGTGGCTCACACATTTGTACGAATGTGCAGGGTCTCAAGGATAGCAGGGCAGTTAGGCCGGGTGAAGTCGCCTTACACGTTGGAAATGGAGCAAGAGTTGCTGCTGAACGTGTTGGCGTTTATGTTTTAAATTTACCCTCTGGTTTTAGACTTGAACTGAATAATTGTTATTTTGTTCCATCTATTACTCGCAACATTATTTCCATTCCTATGTTAGACATTGAAGGGTTTTCCTTCCATTTTGCTAATAATAATTGTTATTTTTTGCTTAATGGTGTTATGTATGGAAATGCTCCTTTATCGAATGGTTTATACTTGTTGCATTGTGGATATAATATTCATAATATACAAAATAAAAGACTCAAACTTAGTAATCATGGAAACCCGACTTACTTGTGGCATTGTAGACTTGGTCATGCAAATGAGAATAGAATCGCAAGGTTAAGAAAGTTGGACTACTTAACCCCATTTGACTTTGAGTCTTATGAAAATTGTGAATCTTGTCTCAAGGGCAAAATGACCAATAAACCCTTTTCTGGGAAAGGGGTTCGTGCCAAAGAAGTTCTAGAGTTGATCCACAGTGATGTCTGTGGACCATTGACCACTCTGGCTAGGGGTCACTTCGGCTACTTCATCACTTTTACTGATGACTTCTCAAGGTACGGGTATGTGTATCTTATGAGACACAAATCCGAATCCTTTGAGAAATTCAAAGAGTATAAAGATGAAGTAGAGAAACATATTGGTAAGAGTATTAAGACTCTTCGATCAGATCAAGGAGGAGAATACCTTAGTCATGAGTTCACTGATTACTTGAAGTTACATGGAATCCAATCACAATGGACTCCTCCCGGAACACACCAGATGAATGGAGTTTCCAAAAGGAGAAACTGTACCCTGTTAGAAATGGTAAGGTCCATGATGAGATCTTCATCTCTTCCAACATTCTTGTGGGGATACGTGCTCCAAATCTCAATCTACATTCTGAATATGATTCCATCCAAATCGGTTGAGCATACGCCATACGAGCTATGGCATGACAAGAAGCCAACTTTCTCACACATAAGAACGTGGGTTGCCCCGCGTTTGTGAATAAAATGCTCACTGACAAGTTGGAATCAAAAGGTGAAAAAGGTTACTTTGTGGGATATCCTAAGGAAACTAAAGGATATTACTTCTATCTACTTGAGAAACAAACAGTGGTTGATTTTAGGCAGGTCAGGTTCCTCGAAGAAGACTATGTCTTTAAGGAACAAAGTCGTAAGATGTTAATGTTTGAATATACTAGCACGTAAATATGTAATACATGCGCAACGGAAATTAATAGTTCACCAACAACGAACAGTTAATTGCATAAATGAGTACGAATAATCATAACAAGGAATCTTACAGTATTTCGTATGCAGTTTCCTCTACTACGGTATCCACGTAATCCCCTCGTACGAACTTGCACAAATTTGCCAGTTTTGGATCTGAGACGGAATTTGCTAGGAAAATTCATACTCTAGATTTTATGGAGAAATTAGGTTTTCTTGTAGTTATTAATGAATCCCTAGGATGTCCTGTATATAGGGGAAACCCAGCTTAAAGATTAATCAATCTTTATTAGGAAGATATTTCCTAATCTTGCAAATCATATCTCTTAGATATGATTTCCCTAAATATATTTTCCTACAATAATATTCCACATATTATTTTGGGATTCCTATTTAATTAAATCCAATTTAATTAAACAGTAATAATAATTAATTCCAAATTAATATATTATTAATTAATTCTCCATAAATTAAATATTAAATCCATTTTTATACTTAATCAACCAACTATAATCCGTATAAGGGAATTACTTGTTGTGTGACCCAGAGGCCCTCATATATCGAGCGATTAATCAAACTAACGGTCTTAATTGAACCCTAGACAATAAATCAGATATTCTCAATATATGAGGTGCGCTGCGAGAAACGTGCAACTACCTGTAACTATAATATGGGCTATTGCGATATCTTCATTTCATTCACGAATACTCGATTAGTCTTGAACATGATGAATTGTCTATTCAAATAACTTAATCATATTATCTCTAATCACTAATTGATCACTTATGTCGCACTTGACCACAAAGTCCAAGTTGACGTGCATTGACCCATGACTTTGATCCAATTATGATGAGAAGATGAGTATTCTCTCTAAATCTACTTTGAGGAATGAATCATATTCTTTGCTCAACTACCACGCACATGCACTTCGTGATGAACCCAATCCAAGTCAAATCTACCCATGGAAGGGTGCAAGCGTCGGTCATGGTTAAAGTTCATCACTCCATACATGTCATGCGTATTGACCTCAAGTCAAAGGTGTATCACATCGCTCCCACTAACCGAGACATCCGTAGACACATATAGTGGAACTACATCAAACGGTTTCTTGGATGGGTATACCAATACCCTCTAAGGTATCGGTGCATCCATCATGAGATACCTAGTATCTCGTAGTAAGTGATATCTTACTACACTCTCTAAGAGTATGATGCAGATCGTGTTGGTAAATAGGGTGCCCGGATTTATTCGAGGTGCAATTTAAATACAAATTTAAATTAATTTAATTATTACTAGCATGAATTAATCCTATATTAATTCAAATAACAATTAAATCACAACAACATGTCATGCATACAAAATTGCCACGTAAATCCTACACATGCAGAATTCTAGGAGTTACGTAAGTCGTGCCTTTTGGCGGATTAAACGATAGAGAATCTGATCACACACCCTTCGACCTTCTCTTGTATTTCCACGTCCTTATTTGATATCCCGGTGGTAGGAATCTCCTTCAAATAATTAACAAAAGGAAAAAGAAAAATTGTTGCACCACCTTTGTTGATTTCTAATTTTTCCAACGCATGGAATTATTTTGGGGATGAAAAATTCATCCTCTATATATAGACAAGGGGGTGTTCGAAATTTTTAGGGTTTATTTCCCTATGGGAGATTTCCTTATATCTTCCCAAGATACAATCTTGAATATATCCAATATATTCTATTCCCCATAAATAAATCCCAACAAAAAATATCCCCTTATATATATATATATATATATATATATATATATATATATATATATATATATAGACTAATGATATAGAACCCACTATCTGGTTTTTTATGGAACCAGATTAATGACTTGTCATGCCAACTTATCATCCACATAATTAATTCTACTTAAATAAATTGTAGAATGATTTATAATATATTATTCCCTAAACCATGAACCATAAACCCTAAATCATGAACCATTCGAGTCGGGTGAACCATGAACCACTCGGGCGGGTTGATTAATAGAGATTTGAATTAGGGCGGAAAAAAAAATTTTAATTTTAGGTTCAATTTTTTCTTTTTTTACATACTGAGTTGTTCATGGTTCACACGATCCGAATGATTCATAATTTAGGGTTTAAGGTTCATGGTTTAGGGTATAATATATTATAAAACATTCTGTTATTTATTTAAGTAGAATTATCTATGTGGATGATGAGTTGGCATGACACGTCATTAATCTGGTTCC
Organism: Stenogyne calaminthoides; assembly: GCA_037126765.1. NCBI lineage: Eukaryota > Viridiplantae > Streptophyta > Magnoliopsida > Lamiales > Lamiaceae > Stenogyne > Stenogyne calaminthoides. Next base: position 23,734,639 of record JBBCBC010000007.1, on the reverse strand, counting down.
ATAAAAACCAGATAGTTGGTTCTATATCATTACTCTCTCTCTCTCTCTATATATATATATATATATATTTATTTTATTTTTTTTTGAAAAAATTGCTTAATGAGAAAGAATAAGATCTTTGACTTTTCTTGAATTTATGGGATAATCTTGTATTCCAAGAATACTTATTTTTTTCCATAAAATATTTTCAAGAAAATGAAGAATATCTTTTCTCTCTCCTCCTCATTATTTTCGAAAATCAAGGATAAATTAGGCAACAATATTTCTTTTATTTTAATCACCTTTTTTCAGTTATTTGAAATTTATCTTTGGTCTACTAAAGGGACCTTTAGGAGAACTAAGATTGGACCTTCCAATGGACCTTGAATTATCAATATAAGCCACAATATTATTCAAGCCCATTAATATTAATTAATCTCACTACTTAATTAATATTGCACTATCCATCTTAACCCATATTACTGTAATATGGCTCCCGATTATTATTTCCCGTATTTATGATTATCCAGTCCATTAATTAATTTAAGCCACAGAAAAACTTCATATTAATTAATATCATTTTTCCTTGGATTAAGAACGGCTCAGCATTATTATCCATAACGGAAACTAATTCTACTTGCAAGATTTAGTATGATAAAATTTCTTAGCCTCCCAAGGAGACAAATCACACAAGACGTGCTTGCACACTATTCTCCGTATTAAATCTTAGCAATCTTCATGTAACTAATAATATTGCCCAAGATATAAAGTATTGAATCTCATTGATTCTCTACCCAACATAAGTCAAAACAATAATTATTAATTTTACATGATCCTATTTAAGGAACGGAGATTAAGAAATAACGAACCACTGAGGTCTAATTCTTCTATATTCAGTACTAAAGAATTTATCCTCCTGTAGGTCCTATTCAGTGCATCATAATGTACTAGTGTAATCTCTTGGTCAAGACAAACCAATCTGAGCCTTACACTTCAACCTTTCACGATGGATTGTTCATTTCCATCTAGGTTGTGAATTTGTACTTAGTTACAAGGAACTGTTACTTTGATCTTCTGTGATCTGGTATCACCAAATTAACTACAATGTAACACGTACTATTTATTGAACAAATATGCAGTAAATATATGTAACATTCAATCATATTTAATGAAACAGTGATAAATAATTTATTTTCAGTAAATAAATAAGAAGTTTAGTTTGGTTATACAACGTAAAAAATATACTTTCCAGTATAACTCCAACAATCTCCCACTTATACTCAAAGTCTGCTTTTAAGTATACTACAACACGTCTTGTGTTCTACGTGACATCTAATGCCACCTACACGAACCTAATAACATTTCTCCCACTTATACTCAAAGCAGATTGACAACGCTCTTGACACCCATTCCTTCCACATGTCTCTCGAATGTATTCTGAGGCAGACCCTTTGTGAATAGATCTGCTAGGTTGTCTTCCGATGCGATCTTTTCCACATCTATGTCTCCTCTCTTAATGATTTCTCGTATAAGATGTTATTTTCTTTCAATGTGTTTGCTACCATTGTGGGCTCTTGGTCCCCTTGAATTTGCAACTGCTCCGACATTATCACAGTAGAGCATGATAGTGCTGGGTAAATCCGGAACTACGTCCAAGTCCACTAAGAAGTTCTTGAGCTAAACCGCTTCTTTCGCTGCTTCACTAGCAGCTACATATTCGGCTTCCATGGTAGAATCTGCTATGCATTTCTTCCTAACGTTTGTCCATGTCATGGCTCCTCCTCCCATGCAAAACACACTACACAAGGTAGACTTTCTGGAATCTAAGTTTGATTGGAAATCTGAGTCCGTGTAACCGATGGGAATTAGACTGTCTGATTGATAAACCAACATTCTATCCCCAGTTCTTTTCAGATACTTCAGAATGTTTTTAACTGCAGTCCAATGCTCTTTCCCTGGGTTACTCTGATATCTTGCTACCATGCCAACAACAAAGCAGATATCTAATCTCGTGTACAACATTGCATGCATGATGCTTTCGACAGCCGAAGCATAAGGAATGCCCTTCATGTCATATATCTCCTTTTTTGTCTTATGACACATTTCCTTGGATAGATGGATTTCATGTCTGAAAGGTACACAACCTTTCTTGAAATCTTGCATGTTGAATCGCTTCAAGACAATATCTATGTATGAAGTTTATGATAAGCCGATCATCCTTTTCCTGCGATCTCGAGTGATCTTGATCCCTAGGATGTGACCGGCTTCTCCTAATTCCTTCATATCAAACTGTTTTGACAGCCATGCCCTTACGTCTGACAATACCTTTACATCATCCCCGATGAGCAGAATATCGTCTACGTATAGTACCAAGAATACCAAGGCAGTTCCGACACGCTTCTTGTACACACAACTCTCGAAATCGTTTTGATCAAAACTGTAGGTGTTTATAACCTGATCAAAACATTGGTTCCAAGCATGGGATGCTTGCTTCAGTCCGTAGATGGACTTCTTGAGCTTGCAAACCAGATGCTCTTGGACTTTTTCAACAAAGCCCTCGGGTTGTTGCATATAGATTTCTTCTTCAAGACTTCCGTTAAGGAAAGCTGTCTTGACATCCATTTTCCAGATCTCAAAATCTAAATGCATAGCTATCGACAAGAGAATACAGATGGACTTAAGCATGGCTATGGGTGAAAAGGTTTCCTCATAATCGATCCCTTCTTTCTGAGTGTACCCTTTCGCGACAGGTCTAGCTTTGAAGGTCTCTACCTTCCCGTCCGGTCCTCTTTTTCTCTTGTATACCCACTTACATCCAATGGGTTTTACCCCATTAAGTGGTTCAACTAGATCCCACACTTTATTGTGATCCATTGAACCCATTTCTGCTTCAATTGCAGTTTGCCAAGAATCTGCATCCTTGTCTTGGATCGCCTCATTATAGGTCCAGGGGTCTGATTCATTATCACCGAGGACCAAGTCCGAGGACTCTCCTATCCCCATGAATCGCTCAGGTTGTCTAACGACCTGTTGGTCCCGGTGCAAACGAGTCTTACACGTGTATGGGGGGGGAATACACATGTTTAGTGATTTTTAAAACTTTTTCGACACTGAGGTCAGATGGGTCAGGTTGTCCTGAGAATTTTGCCCTGAGAAGCACACGAATCATACGAGTCAAAGTCTCATCGAGACAAAGTGATCTTGAAACTTTTCAAGAATTGGCCAGATTAGCCCAACTAATGCTGAGTTTATCAGAGATCCTGAGAAGCTTGGATCAGATAATTATCTTACTGAATACTCAGTAGAGTTAACTCAATTTGGTAACTATCTGTTCTAGCTAATCAAGAGTGCGGAATGGTTGGCCCTAAGTTTATACTCGTTTTAGCTTGCTGAAAACCTCTTCCTTAGTAAAATAGTGATTAAGGCTGTGAATCAGTTAATGCACATTCAGTGGATTGATTCCAACTGAGTATTAGTGAAATATGATTTCAGTAAAAAAAACATGCAACTGATATAATGCAGTACAGAAAGCAAACAACACAGCAAATTATAGTGGTTCAGAGACTCAAGCTCCTACGTCCACTCTCTCTGATCTTCAGAGAAATTTCTTAACCACTTCCTAAAGCTTTCAGGCTAACTCACTGTAGCTTACTCACTTTTCTACTTTGAGTTTTCTGGCTGACTCACTGCAGCTTACTAACTCAACACACACAAGTTTTCAGACTACCACAAGTAGCTTACTAACTTCTTCTCTAGAGTTTTCTGGCTGACTAACCTGCAGCTTACTCACTCTTTACAACTCTAACTCACCAACAAATCACACACACTCAAACTACCTTATCAAAGGGTTTGGGTTTGGGTTGGTTTCCAACTAGGGTGAGATATCCTTTACAATAAGAACAAAAGCAAAGACTAGGATATCTCTACTAAACTTTGGATATTTCTATCAATCTAGGCTTAGTGATTGAGCTCTCTCCAATGTGAAACACTTGGGAAATTCTAGGTTTTTCGAGTGCTTCAATCTGCAAGAATACAAATGAGCTCTTGAGTTGCTTGAAATTTCCCGTAACCTTTCAATGTAGAAAGTCACTGGTATTTATAGGCAACTTCTCCAAAGGTTACTCTTGAAAAACTATCCGTTGGAAGAGATAACATCAAGGGTTTCCTCTTCTGGTTATTGATGAACGACTATTTTAGGGTTTGAACACTCCCTTGCATGTTTTAGGCAATATGCAGCCATGTAGCCAATCACCAATTTTTGTAGTCTGGAACATAGTACTCATCGATAAATTGTGGTCCTGTCGCTTTCGATTGTCGAGACAAAGATCTGATGTTGTCTTTCTCTGATTGGTTCTTGTCTTTAGTGAATGTAGACAAACAAAATGGCTCTTTTAGGTCAATCTCTCTGAACGAGACAACCTTAAAACAACACTTAGACTTAGTTCCTTTTGTCTGCACTTGAATGTTCTGGGCAATATCTATTCTTCTGAAAATGTGTGTTTTCCTTAGTTTTGTATGTATTCAGATAGATATTTCTTCAGTGCCTCTGAACATTCAGGTCTTCCTGAATCTTCAGTAACTTACTGAGTTTTCAGTAACTACTGAGTCTTCAATTCTTCTGAGTCTTCAGTTCTTCTGAGTCTTCAGAGTCTTCTGAGTCTTCTGAGTCTTTAGTAACTTCTGAGTCTTCAGTTATACTAAGTCTTCAGAGTCTTCTGAGTCTTCTGAGTCTTTAGTAACTTCTGAGTCTTCAATTCTTCTGAGTCTTCATTCTTCTTAGTCTTCATTTCTTCTTCAGGGTTCTCAATATCTAACCTGAATTTAATACCTGCTGACTATAAACGGTGCATATATCATCCTGAACAATCTATACTGAAACCTGACTCAGACTATCAAGATTATCCTGAACATGTCATACGCAGGGGTTTTGGGATCTAATCAAAATCTTATTTAAATTCATCTCCCAACACGACCCTCCCACTACGACGAGGTTCCGGTTGTGTAAGCATTTCACTTGGTATGTCAACTTGTATTTCTTATGATTCTCAACTTGAGCCTCAAATTCTTTGAATTTATCAAAGGTCTCAGATTTATGCTTCATAAGGAAAACGTACCCATATCTTGAGTAATCATCGATAAAAGTAACAAAATACTCATATTCTCCTCTAGTTTTGATTGACATTGGACCACACACGTCAGTATGAACAATTTCTAACACTTCTTTGGCTCTAGTCCCCTTGGCTCCAAATTCCCTCTTGGTCATTTTACCCTCCAAACATGATTCGCAAGTTGGAAATGGTTCAACCCGGAGAGACTCCAATGAACCATCTTGAACCAACCTTTGGATCCTCATTGGATTAATATGACCTAATCTTAGATGCCAAAGAAGTGTCTTGTTCACGTCAGTTGAACGTTTTCTTTTAGTGTTTGAAACAATCAATGTGTTATAGGATGCATTTTGTGCATGGTGTGAACAATTATTAATGTAAAGATTGTTCGACAATGTTCCATGACAAATAAGCAGATCATTTTGAAAAATAGAAACGCGTTTAGTAAAAGTAATTGAATATCCATCCAAAAATAGTTTGAAAACCAAAACAAGGTTCTAAAACTAGGAACGTAAAGAACATCTTTTAAAACTAAAACTCTAACTTCAAAAGATAGCTTCACTTATCCCACTGCTTCAGCTGCCACTCTCGTAGCATCGCCTAGCGTGATGAGGATGTCACTCCCACTAAGTTGTCGGGTCCGCTTGAACCCCTGTAAAGTGAAACAAACATGGTAAGTGGATCCCGTATCCACTACCCACGAATGGATAGCATACGCCGCTAAACAAGTTTCAACAACTAGTGCATGAGATATACCTTTCTTTCCATTCCGCTTGGGTTTGGAACAGGCCGTCCTCCAATGTCCTTTCTCACCGTAGTTAAAACATTTCCCCTTAGCAGTTTTCTTGACACCATCCCCTTGGCTCACCCTTGTTTTTCCCTTGGCAATGCTTGAGTTGACTTGGTTTTGGCCGTTTGCCTTTTTCTCCTTCTTACCACCACTTGGCCTAGAAGAAGCAGAAGGACCGATTGTCATCAAGACTTGGTGCTGGTGTCCCATTATCTTCTCAGTCGAATCTTGAGCTTGCATTAGATCATGCAAATTGTACTCCTGGTCGCTCATCAGGTAGTTCAGATAAAATTTATCAAGCTCTTCGGTAGAGATGGGAGGATGAACTCGATTTTAGTCTCAAGACCACACTCAGCGCCAAGAACCTCAAGTTTGTTAAGGTGAGCCATCATCTGGAGAATGTGGTCCCTTACAGGCGTTCCCTCCACCATTTCCTGCGGCAACATATCCCGCATGGTGGTATGCCTAGCTGTACGGTTCTAATGTTGAAACATCGCTTTAAGATATCACATAATTTCCACAGCAGTTCCAAAGTTCTGGTATTGGTGCTGTAACACATCCGACATTGAGGCCGTGATGATGCACTTAGCCATCTCATTGGAATGCTTCCAGTCATTATACTCTTTCTTATCCATCTCACTAGAGTCATCGATAGTATTTTTGGGTTTTGGTACATCAAGAACCCACTTATGTTGTTGTGCAGTAAGGACAATAGTAAGTTTTCGATTCCAATTAATATAGTTTTTACCAGTTAATATATGATCTTTAAGTATATCAAACAATGGATTAATGGGTTGCGACATGATGAGACTGAAAATAAACATACATCTTGTGTCAATGTCCGAATCAACAAAAAAAAAAAAAATCACATAATTCGATAACATGAATCATATTAAAATCTCAAAAAATATGAACATGCATCAACCAACATCTTAAAATAGTTTAAATAAGCCACGTGGGTGGGTCATCATTTAAGCAGGCCACAAATAAGAACAGTTACAAACCTTTAATTCAAAATTAATAGTTGGCTCCCACTTGGCCAATATAAAATTGACAGGGACTTCGGGGAAGTATATGCATATCAATTTTATACCTAAGTAATAACCATGATTAAATACACAATCATTATTTCATTTTGAACGAGCCTCTTGGGAGGGTCATCGCCGCCACTAATAATAATCCACAATCATCCTTTGAAATTCGTTCATGTGAAGACTATCTTTTGGCCCTCCCATGGGGAATTTCTCCAAAAGAATTCACAAATAAATAAATCATGGAGGTCAAAATTAATTCAATTTTATTATCCGGAGTAAAATTGTCAATTAATTATTTAAGCATACTTAGTAATTTTTGAAAGTGAGATTTTTAAAGAACAACTCCTCATGCAAAAATATTTAAACAAATTAAATACAAGCATAAGAAAAAATAAAACATCAAAATATAAAATTAAACACATATTGGGCACATATATCCAATTGTCACAGTTTAATTTATTCCCGTCTTGAACTTGAGAAATCGTTCGTCTTCAATTTCTCTCACTCGATCGTCTCGAAAAATAATCCGTCACGTCAAGCCATGTCTCGTGTATCGACTAGCTCGTGGATCGAGATGTACCACCATCCCATCTGCCGCAGGTCGTCGGCGCCCGTCGCGCCATATGGCGCCCAAAAGACGCCGCCTCGCTTCAGGTCTAAATGGCGTCGCGGCGGCGCGTATTGTTTACCGCGTCGCCGCAGCATCTTAGCGCCGCGTCGCTCGGGCTTAGCCCCCGTCGTCCCGTCGCGCGCCCGTGACTTCACCATTACGCGCCGCCGGCCGGTCCCACGCGTGCATCGGCGTCGCCCGTCTGATGCCCGTCCGCTGGTCCAGCAAGCACGGCGTAGCGCGACCTGCTCCGCCACGTTCAGCGTGTGTGCGGCCCGGTGTCGATCGCGTGCGTGCCTCCGTTGGCACGTCTCGTACGATGCAAACCGCCCATACCACGGTTTTAGATCTCGTCTTCAATTCCTCGCTTCCGTCTTCGATCCGGTTACAATTTATTTAACGAAAATAAAATAAACCTATGATCTAGAATAGTATATTACATTGAACAAATCAAATAGCCTGATCTACTCGTGGATTTTCTCACTATAAAAATGAATCCGAACGAGTCAAATTAAAAATAAACAATCATACACATGAATTAAAATAAATATTAAATTACCATGACAATTGAATACCTGTAAAAAAATATCTAGCAATTATACTATCCAATTTCAAAATTTAATGAACAACAACTTAAATTACAATCTAAATCACAGAGCTCAAAACCGAGGCTAGCTCTCTGATACCAATTTTTGGGAAATAGGGTGCCCGAATCTATTCGAGGTGCAATTTAAATACAAATTTAAATTAATTTAATTATTACTAGCATGAATTAATCCTATATTAATTCAAATAACAATTAAATCACAACAACATACCATGCATGCAAAATTACCACGTAAATCCTACACATGCAGAATTCTAGAAGTTACGTAAGGCGTACCTTTTGGCGGATTAAATGATAGAGAATCTGATCACACACCCAACGACCTTCTCTAGTATTCCCACATCCTTATTTGATATCCCGGTGGTAGGAATCTCCTTCAAATAATTAACAAAAGGAAAAAGAAAAATTGTTGCACCGCCTTTGTGGATTTCTAATTTTTCCAACACATTGAATTATCTCGGGGATGAAAAATTCATCCCCTATATATAGACAAGGGGGTGTTCGAATTTTTTAGGGTTTATTTCCCTATGGGAGATTTCCTTGTATCTTCCCAAGATACAATCTTGAATATATCCAATATATTCTATTTCCCATAAATAAATCCCAACAAAAAATATCCCCTTATTTATATATATATATTTCGAAAAAATTGCTTAATGGGGAAGAATAAGATCTTTGACTTTTATTGAATTTATGGGATAGTCTTGTATTCCAAGTATACTTATCTTTTTCCATAAAAACTTTTCAATAAAATCAAGAAAATCTTTTCTCTCTCCTCCTCATTATTTCCGAAAATCAAGGATAAATTAGGCAACAATATTTATTTTATTTTAATCACCTTTTTTAGTTATTTGGACTTTATCTTTAGGCTACTAAAGGGGCCTTTAGGAGAATTAAGATTGGACCTTCCAATGGACCTTGAATTATCAATATTGAGCCACAATATTATTCAAGCCCATTAATATTAATTAATCTCACTACATAATTAATATTACACTATCCATCTTAACCCATATTAATGCAATATGACTCCCGGTTATTATTTCATGTGTTTAAGATTATCCAGTCCATTAATTAATTTAAGCCACTGAAAAGCTTCATATTAATTAATATATTTTTTCATGAATTAAAAATGACTCAACATTATTATTCATATCGAAAACTAATTCCACTTGCAAGATTTAGTAAGATAAAACTTCTGAGCCTCCCAAGGGGACAAATCATGTCAGACATACTTGCACACGATTCTCCATATTAAATCTTAGCAATCATCATGTAACTAGTAATATTGTCCAAGATATAAAGTATTGAATCTCATTGATTCTCTACCCAACATAAGTCAAAGCAATAATTATTAATTTCACACGATCCTATTTAAGGAACGGAGATTAAGAAATAACAAACTACTGAGGTCTAATTCTTCTATATTCAGTACTGAAGAATTTATCCTCCTGTAGGTCCTATTCAGTGCATCATAATGCACTAGTGTAATCTCTTGGTCAAGACAAGCCAATCTGAGCCTTACACTTCAACCTTTCAAGATGGATTGTTCATTTCCATCTAGGATGTGAATTTGTACTTAGTTACAAGGAACTGTTAATTTGATCTTCTGTGATCTGGCATCACCAAATTAACTACAATGTAACACATAATATTTATTGAATAGATATGTAGTAAATATATATAACATTCAATCATATTTAATGCAACAGTGATACATAATTTATTTTCAGTAAATAAATAAGAAATTCAGTTTGGTTATACAAAGTAAAAAACACACTTTCCAGTATAACCCCAACAGATTGCACACCAATCTCAATTGCATCATCAATATCCCATTCTTGATGATCCTTGATCGGGGCTATTTGAGAATCATGCTTAAGTCATCTGGGTTCTCACAATCTCAATGACAGTAGTGGTTCATGGGAACACTTGCATGAATAAATCCAAACAATCAAACATAATATTCAAACAGGTGTATTGTCATACATTAATATTAAATGAACTATGATATTAAATCAAACTGAATATCATCGAGTATTATGTCCTTACAATAGATTGTCTCTAGGACACTAACACTAACAATATCCCACTTGGACTATAGTCAATCACCAACATGTCTAACCCGTAGACCATCAAATGTCTAGTGTGTACATGAACACTTAGTGTTTTGGTGAAAGGATCTGCCAAATTAAATATGTGGGAATACGTTTTAATTATATTTCTCCTATCGTTATGATCTCTCGGATCAAATGATAAGCCTGGATACATGCTTGCTTCTGTTTATTGATCTCGGTTCTTTTGCTCGCGCAATCGCACCAGCATTGTCTCAATACAACTTTATTAGACAATTGGCACTCGGAACTACCCCTAGTTCTCTCAAGAACTATAAAATCTAGACAACCTCCCTGAGGCTTCTGATACAGCAATGTACTCGGCTTCGGTTGTTGAATCTGCGGTCACTTCTTGCTTGGAACTATTCCAACTGACCGCCCCACCATTGAGAGTGAAAACATAACCTGACTGTGATTTATATGTTGGAATTTAGAGGCACGTAAACACGTAATACATGCGCAACGAAAATAAACAGTTCACCAACAATGAACAATTAATTGCATAATTAAATACGAGTAAACATAAACAGAATTCTTACATCAATTCATACACGGATTCCTCAATTATGGTATCCACGTAACAGTCGTTTATTAATTTGCACAGATCTGTCAGCGTTGAATCCCCGAGATGAATTTGCTAGGAAAATTCTAACTTAGAGATTTTATGGAGAAAATATGAACTCACGTATTATGAATTCCCAGGAGCTCATATATATAGGAAAGGATTAGCTTAAGTCTCAAGCTAACCTAATAAGGAAATAAAATCCTTAATCTTTATTTAAATAAATCTGTTAGATTTTTATTTCCCACATATAAATCTCTAAGAATTTAAATTCCATATATGACAAATCTCAATGATTTGTTTCAATATATATTAGATCCTACAATAATATTCCAAATATTATTATTGGGAATTCTTATTTAATTAAATCTAATTTAATTAAATATTAATAATAATTAATTCCAAATTAATCTATTATTAATTACTTCTCTCTAAATTAAATATTAAATCTAATTTAACATCTAACCAACCAACTATAATTAGTAAACAACTGTTACTTGTTGTGTGACCCATAGGCCCTCACATATCAAGCGATTAGTCAAACTAACGGTCTTAATTGAACCCTAGACAATAAATTAGACACTCTCAATATATGAGGTACGTTGCGAGGAAATGTGCAACTACCAGTAACTGAAACATGGGCTATTACGATTTCCTCCTTTCATTCACGAATACTCGATTAAGCCTTGAACATGATGAAGTGTCTATTCAAATAACTTAATCAATTTCTCTCTAATCACTAATTGATCATTCATGTCACACTTGGCCACAAAGTCCAAGTTGACGTGCATTGGCCAATGACTTTGATCCAATTATGATGAGAAGATGAGTATTCTCTCTAAATCCACTTTGAGGAATGAATCCTTTTCTTGGCTCAACTACCACGCACATGCACTTCGTTATGAACCCAATCCAAGCCATATCTACCCATGGAAGGGTGCAAGCGTCGGTCATGGTCAAAGTTCATCACTCCACACATGTCGTGCGTATTGACCTCAAGTCAAAGGAGTATCGCATCGCTCCCACTAACCGAGACACCCGTAGACAGATATAGTGGAACTAAATCAAACGGTTTCTCGGATGGGTATACCAATACCCTCTAAGGTATTTGTGCATCCACATGAGATGCTTAGTATCTCGTAGTAAGTGAGATCTCACTACACTCTCTAAGAGTATGATGCAAATCGCACACCAATCTCCATTGCATCATCAATATCCCATTCTTGATGATCCTCGATTGGGGCTATTTGAGAATCATGCTTAGGTCATCTGAGTTCTCACTCACTCAATGACAACAATGACTCAAGGGAACACAGATAAGAACAAATGCAAACAATCAAACATAATATTCTAATAAGTGCAACGCCATATATTTAATATTAAATAAACAATAATATTAAATCAATACTGAATATTATCTGAGCATCATGTCCTTACAATGGATTGTCTCTAGGACACTAACACTAACATGATTTATAACTTTCACAGTCTAATTGGAAACTTGCGTCAGCGTAACTAGTTACTACTAGTTCTGACTGCCCACCGTAGACAAGGAAACATTCTTTAGTTCGTCCAAGATACTTCAGAATGTTCTTGACAACAATCCAGTGAGATTCACTCGAGAATTTGTTGGTATCTACCAATGATGCTGACAGCGTAGGCCACATCGGGTCTAGTGCAAGTCATGGCGTACATGATTGACCCAATGGCATATGCATATGAGACACTTTTCATGTGCTTGATATCAGCTTCACTAGAAGGACAATCCTTCTTTGACAGCTTTATCCCATGATTTGTCGGTAGAGACCCTCTCTTAGAGTTCTTCATCGTAAAACGCTTCAACACCTTATCTATATAGGTGGACTGTGACAGCCCCAACATCCTCTTGGATCTATCCCTATGGATCTTGTTCCCTAGGATGTAGCAGGTCTCACCAATATCCTTCATCATGAAGGTCTTTGACAACCAATCTTTAATGGACTGCATTAACGGAATATTGTTTCCCAAAATTAGTATGTCATCGACATACACAATTATGAAAACAATATTCTTCCCGCTGCATTTACGATAAAAGCAAGGATCTTCCGAATTTCTGATGAAGTCAAAGTACTTGACAGCTTCATCAAATCGGATATTCCAACTCCTAAATGTTTGCTTCAATCCATAACTGGATCATTTAAGCTTGCACACAAGATTAGATTTTGGATTTGATATAAAACCTTTCGGTTGAGTCATGAACACTTCCTTGTCAATGTTGCCATTGAGAAAAGCTGTTTTGACGTCCATCTGCCAAATCTCATAATCAAGGTGTGCTGATACCGCAAGTAAAATTCGAATGGACTTGATCTTAGCAACTGGCGAGAAAGTCTCGTCATAGTCAATGCCTTCGCGTTGACTATAACCTTTCGCCACCAATCTAGCTTTGTAAGTTTGTACCTTGCCATTTCCATCAGTCTTACCCTTGAAGACCCATTTGCAACATATGGGTCTAACCCCTTTTGGCAACTCAACCAAGTCCCAAACTTGATTGGTGTACATCGAGTCCATCTCGGATTTCATGGCTTCATGCCACTTCTCTGAGTCAACATCTAATATCGCCTCAGTGTAAGTTCTAGGTTCGTCTTTATCTGGGATCTCCACGTCATCATATTCCTCTACTAGGAAACCATAATATCTAGTGGGTGGATTACGAATCCTAGTGGACTTACGGAGTTGTCGTTGTGCAGGCTGTACATTCTGATCGTGAAAATTTTATGGTGCATCGATTTCACCAATGCCCAGAGAGGCCTCAAGAGCTACACTTTCAGATACCTCTTGGGCGGGAGTTTGAATTGTGTTATTCTCATTTAGCCCACTTGGAGTTTGTTGCGAAGACAATGCAACTCCAATTACACTCCCACTGGCTGAAAGAGGATCACTAAGTGATAAACTTCCACCATGACAGCTGCTGAATGCTCCCACTGATTCCTTGTCACGTATCTTTGACAAGTTATCAGTCTCTTGGTTAGTTTGTGGTTCTTGAATTTCTTCAAGTTCTATCATCTTACGACCTTGTTCCTTAAAGACATAGTCTTCTTCGAGGAACCTGGCCTGCATAAAAACAACCACTGTCTGTTTCTTAGGTAGATAGAAGTAATATCCTTTAGTTTCCTTAGGATATCCCACAAAGTAACTTTTTTCACCTTTTGATTCCAACTTATCAGTGAGCATTTTCTTCACAAACGCGGGGCAACCCCACGTTCTTATGTGTGAGAAAGTTGGCTTCTTGCCATGCAATAGCTAGTATGGCGTATGCTCAACCGATTTGGATGAAATCATATTCAGAATGTAGATTGAGGTTTGGAGTGCGTATCCCCACAAGAATGTTGGAAGAGAGGAAAAGCTCATCATGGGCCTTACCATGTCTAACAGGGTTCGGTTTCTCCTTTCGTAAACTCCATTCATTTAGGGTGTTCCGGGAGGAGTCCATTGTGATTGGATTCCATGCAACTTCAGATAATTAGTGAATTCGTAGCTAAGGTATTCACCTCGTCGATTTGATAGAAGAGTCTTAATACTCGTACCAAGGTGCTTCTCTACTTCACCTTTATACCCTTTTGAATTTCTCAAATGATTCAGATTTGTGTCTCATAAGATACACATATCTGTATCTCGAGAAATCATCAATAAAAGTGATGATGTATTCAAAGTATCCCCTAGCTAGAGTGGGCAATGGTCCATATACATCGCTATGGATCAACTCTAGAACTTCTTTGGCACGTACCCCTTTTCCAGAAAAGGGTTTGTTGATCATTCGCAGTTACCATAAGACTCAAAATCAAATGGGGTTAAGTAGTCTAACTTTCTTAACCTTGACATTCCTTTCTCATATGCATGATCAAGTCTACAATGCCATAAGTAAGTCGGGTTTTCATGATTACTAAGTTTGAGTCTTTTACTTTGTATATTAAGAACATCATATCCACAATGCAACAAATATATGTTGCGAGTAATAGAAAGAACTAGATGGAAATCATTAAGTTCTAATCTAAAACAAAGGGTAAGTCTAACACATAAGTCCCCACACGTTCAGTAGCAACTCTTGCTCCGTTTCTACGTGTAAGACAACTTCACCCTCCCTAACTGCCCTAAGACACATGAACCCCTTCACATTGTTACAAATGTGTGAGCCACATCCGATATTTAATACCTAGTAGTTAGCGTTATTAGTGGACATACTTATTGTTGGTCCCGTTTGAAAACCCATGATTGCGTTAAATACCAATTGTAATGCATATAAAACAGGGGTGAGGGAATAGTGATACCAATTTTTCTTTTTAAAACCATGTGTTTTGCTTATAATCGAATGCATATGGCAAGTAAGAACATAAAGCAGTAAAGAACACAAGATTTTATAGTGGTTCGGAGTCCAACTCCTACATCCACTCTTCCCTATCAGCAGGGGCACCAACTTAACCAACTGGACTTAGTTTAACGTGTTAGTCCAACACGATACAACAGATTTTTAATGAGTTCTCACTCTCTCGGGACTTATCACCCTCCACGGGATTGCTTCGATGTTTAACGAGTTCTCACTCACACCCAGAATTTAAGTTAGTCCAACTTACAATCCTTGCTTAACAAAACTTAACCTAACACTCGGTTTGGGTAAAGATTATTTGGTGTCCAACTAGGGTGAGATTTTTCCTTACATTTGTTTAGCCTAAATGCTAAGGATGAGAAAATCTCTCTAAGCTTAGGATATTACATTTGTGCTTAGATCTAGGATAGAACACTCTTGAATATATGCATGTATTTCTTGCTCAGTGTTCTATGGTGGAAATGCTAGATGATTTGGCTTTTTGGATGTTTCACGCATTTTCCCACACTTCCACACTTAATTTGATTGAAGAACTTGTATTTATA
Source organism: Stenogyne calaminthoides (assembly GCA_037126765.1). Classification (NCBI taxonomy): domain Eukaryota; kingdom Viridiplantae; phylum Streptophyta; class Magnoliopsida; order Lamiales; family Lamiaceae; genus Stenogyne; species Stenogyne calaminthoides. Next base: position 23,718,930 of record JBBCBC010000007.1, on the reverse strand, counting down.
GTGTGGATTTGAATGTTACCGTTGGATGGAGTCACATTCAAATTCATACTATTCGATAGCTTTTGCAGCTTTTTTAGGCTGGTTGTCTTCCTCTCATTGGTCCACGTCAGCTGAATCTAACGGCTATATTCTTCATGATCTTCTGAGTCTTCAGGGTCTTCTGAGTCTTCAGGATTTTTCTGAGTCTCAGGATACTTTTCTTCAGCTGACCTTGTCTGATCAGGTATAGTGACACTCAGGCTAACTGAGTTGACTCTTCGACTTCGATATCCCGACCCTCAGTCACTAGAACTCGAGCTATCGATCATTAGAGCGTTCGATTCTCGGTGAACATGACTCGAGATGACTTGTCTTCGATGAGTGTAACTCTTTGATCGGATCATCTCTTAGCATCGGTCGATATCGGTTTATCTGCGTGATTAGATTTTTATCGGGTTAGTTGGATTATCTTATCTAATCTCGATCACGTCTGATCTCAATCAGTCTCATCTGCTCCTCTTCTGATCAGCAACCTCCTCTTCTGATCTGGTCTTCTAATCTGGTCTTCTAATCTGGTCTTTTGATCATCTGATCAGCTTATCTTTTCTGGTCATCTGATCTTCTGATCTCAAGTCCACTCGGGTAACCGATTCTTATCGGTGGCTTAACTTTTCTTTTCTTCCGATTTTGTCCAAGTTAACTCGGAACTCATCAACTTATTCGATCTCGTCGGTCTAAATCTGCGACCTCGTCGATCGTGATATCTACTTTTGATTTTGTGAGTTCCCCCTCAACTTGTTCTCTCGTTCTCCCTCAACTTGTTATCTGTAAGTTAGCTTAAATAACACAAGTTGATAATGTTTTGGCATAATTCATCAAAACTCAAATATCCCAACAATTTCCCCCTTTTTGATAATGACGCCAAAATATTAAAATATATGCATTTTTACAGAAAGCGGGTTTTTCAAAAAGATCAGTTCAGATTGTTACGTTTAAAATAGTGATCTTTTGAACTCCCGCTCTGATACCAATTGTTGGTCCCATTTGAAAACCCATGACTGTGTTAAATACCAATTGTAATGCATATAAAACAGGGGTGAGGGAATAGTGATACCAATTTTTCTTTTTAAAACTATGTGTTTTGCTTATAATCGAATACATATGGCAAGTAAGAACATAAAGCAGTAAAGAACACACGATTTTATAGTGGTTCGGAGTCCAACTCCTACATCCACTCTTCCCCCTATCAGTGGTCAGGTCCGAGCAGGTTTAAGTGAGGCGAAGTCTAGATGGGAGGGTGAATAGACTTCGAAAAAACTTTTTAAATGCGGATCGGTGTGAAAGCGGGTTTTCGATCGAGTACGAGTGAGTCGATATGATCGATATCAACTTCGATCCGATGGCTGATCAGTTCGGTGTCTATCAGTTTAACTGATTGTTCGGAAGCTAGTTTATACCCGTATGAAAAACCAGTTTTAACAAATCAGATTCTCGAGTCTATTTTTCAATCAGCTGACCAAGAAGTCAAACTGATCAGATCAATTACTTTTTACGAACTGATCCTAACTAAGAATATGTATGAGATTTTAAGCAAAGTCGTAATGCCTTATTAAGAGCAGATAAATGCACACAAGATTTATAGTGGTTGGACAACCCCGCCCCACGTCCACTCTTCCCTATCACAAGGGGCACCAACTTAACTGACTTGGACTTAGTTTATTGTGTTAGTCCAACACATTACAACCAACAGATATTTATAGAGTTCTCACTCAACCGATCCCAGAAATCAGAACTAGAAACCCTAGTCTGAAATCTTGCTAAACAAACTTAACCTAACTTTGGGTTTGGGTAAGATTTGTTGTTTGTTCCAACTGGAAATCTATCCTAGTATTTGTGTAGCCTAAAAGCTAAAGGATGAGATTTCTATGCTAAGAACAATGGGATGAACACTTAGAAATAATCTTCAAGTTTGTGTTCTTCGTGCGGAAATATTGAGCTTCTTGATAATTTTCCGTATCTTAACTCTGAAGAGTAATCCCATATTTATAGACCTGAAATCAAAGAGCCGTTGGAGAGCAATTTGAATTTCGGCTATATTTGGTAGGATGCAGGATTTGGTGTGACGTGCTTCAGGGACGGCATGGCCGAAAGCGTGAATAGTTGTCCTTTCTAGCCGTTTGACTATGCAGTACCGAATCCCACATTGTCAGCTTGTTCATACGTGTCATTTTCTCATTGGTTAACAAGTACAACATTTCAGTGTTTGTTCACCAACTAAAGTTGACATTCTTCTGGTCTGGATTACCCCGTATGCTTCTGATAAGTAGATAAGCTTATCATCTTGATGACTTGGCCTGAACTGATCACTACCTTCTACTGATCAGTTGCCTTGAGTCTACTGATATGGTTGTCTTAGCTTCAACCAATCGACTCTGCTGATATCTTCATAGAATAGGTCTTCTGGTCTTCAAGTAAAGTCTTTTGAAATCGCTCATCGATCTTCACCGCCGATCTTACTATCGATCATCGCTCTGGCGATCTTTCTTCTCTTCGATCTTCTTTCGCTATTGATCTTCACTTGACTTGTGAATCTTGAGTTCTTCTTTGATAAAGACCTAGTCTAACACATCAGTTGTCTAACATGTTCAGCCGGTTTCCTATCATATCATCAGTCGACTAACATGTTCGACTGGTCCTATTACAACTGTTTTGGAACTTCCATCAAAACTATAAATTTCCCAACAATTTCCCCCTTTTTGATGGAACCAAAACATTTCTCAGAAAGAATGCTGAACAAAGTTAAACATAAGTAAAAAGAGAGAGAGAGTTCAGAAGACAATGAGATTTTGTCTTAAGATCAGAAAAAGATAGAATTTCCATTAAAGATAAGATTTTTACAAGTACATCAAATTCTATTCTGATCTTACCACTGAAAAGTTTTCTGATTCAAAATCTCTCTTCCTCCGGAACAACACATATCTCGAACAACCTTGCCTTGACTTCTGCAGCTCTATTTTCTTCAAGGATGTCATCTTGTGCAAGACACTTGTTGAGTACTGCATTGAAGGCAATTTTATCAATCTTCCCATCTGGAGTCTTCTTGTAATCCATGGTCTCCACTTCTGGAGCAACTGGGATGCAACTCAGCTTCTTGGCTTCTCTCATGATGTTGTTGTAGAAAGTTGGATGCTTGTTATTCAACCAATCCCTAAATATTTCATCTTTATCCACGTTGGTTGGAATAACTTGGTTGATGTGGGTCGAGATGTACCATTCCCCCTTGATCAGATGTCATTCCTTGGCCATATTTCTGTCTGGCTTTACAATGACACCTACATCACCAGGAAGAATAGGTTCTATGACACGTGCGCCTTCTCGGATTCAGTAACAAGCCCTTTCCTTTTCCTCATGCGATAAGTCTTGTCAAGGCTTGCGGCTTCTTCCATTCTTTTCTATCTATCCAGCTCTGCCTTCTTCAGTTCTTCTGCTTTTCTGATCTCTGCTTCTGAAGATTTCTTCTTCTTTTGTTGGGACAACAACTGGTCTCTTTGTTTTCTTGGCATGCTCAGCTGACTCAGTGGATGATGAAGAAATAACTTCTTCTAATTCTGCAGCAGTCTTTGCATCTTTCTTTAATCTCTTCTGTTCCAGAGTTATCTGGATCCCTGGTACATAATTCTCCACCTGATTCAGCCTCTGAATGGTATCAGCATCCTTCTCAGCATTCTTCTCTTCTTCCCCCTTTTTGGTTCCCTCAAAAAGAGCTTTCAGCTCTGAGCTGAGGTCACCAATCTGCTTAGATAGATCTTTCTTTAGAATATCCAGGGCAGAAGAGTCACCAGAAGGGCTTACTTGTTTGATCACGGTCAGCATGGAAGAATGAGCTTTATCCACAATTGGACTGACTTTGTCGAACAGATTCTCAAACATATCAGCAGCAGAATTGACTATGGTCGCAGCACCAGCAAGATCTTTTTGTAATCTGGTCAGTTCTGCCATCTTTTCGTTCATCATCAGAGTGAACTGCTGATTTCTGGTCTCCTCAATCTTGGCCAGTTTCTCATTGACCTCCACCATTTTATCAGCTGTTGTATCTCACAGTTCTTCAGAAATTCGGGTGCAGTGAGAGGATACATGTTCGCATTTAGTTCTGATGGCCTTCTCCAGTTGTCTTGGTACAAAGAAACTCACATCATCGCGAAACATATAAGCCAAGTTCGCTCTAAAGGAGTTCTTAATGTACTTCATCAGATTTGCTTCGAATTCAGGAGAAGTTTGTAAAATCTGGGTTACCTGATCTGCTGAAGTCGAAGGAGCTCCCACTGCCATCTCCTCTGATTAACTTCCTCCAGCAGTCAAGTCAATCACATTCTCGGCTATTTGAGCCTCTGCTGATGGGGACTGTGTCGCATCTCCCACAACAGCTTCATCGGCGGCTTCTTCGGGTTCCTCAATAATTATCATCTCTTTTGTTGTTTGTTCGGTGTCAGGCCCTTTTGAATATCTCTTCAATCTCGATCAAGCCGACAACAACAAGTTCTTCAGTAATAACATAAACCTTCATTTGCTGCATCACTCGACTGTATTTGACCATCTTGTGGGTCATTTCTCTGTGCATGGTGGTATCTGGCAGTCCCAACTGTCGAGTAATTAATCCAGCAACTGCCTCATCTAAAATCAGTGCTGGAGCAGTCTCCACTCCAGCGATCTTTCTGATCTCCAGCTCATAATCCAGAAAGGAACGAACTCCACATTTCTGCTACATCATTGTGCCAAAATCTTTAAATTTCTTCAACCGGATATCTCTCCAGGTGAGAACATCGAGAACGGTGGCCTTGGCGTTTTCATTAAGGGTCAGCTCAGGATATCTGTCCTCGATCATTTTCTCTAAGCGCCATCGAACGATTTTCTCAGTAAATGAGAGTTTTTCTACTTCAGGCACGGACGATAGAGAGGGAGAGAAAGACCTAGTGTAAGTGGGTTGATGATCTGGCATCTGATGATCAGAAGTATCCATGTGCTCAGATTCGACGGATACCGTAGTGAACTGAGTGGTCTGCTGTAAGGGCTCAGTCTGAGCAGACTTGGATGCACGAGCAGCATGAGCAGTTCCTCTGGGAGGAAGTTGGCTGAGGATGATGTGATCATCATCTGAGTCAGATGACTCATCCACCAGAAAAACTTTCTTCTTCCCTTTTCCAGCAACTTCAGCAGCAGATGAAGACTTAGATTTCTTGGCTGCTGGTTCTTTGATGACAACTCCCTTCTCAGGCTTTCTGGAGGTTGTCTTCCTCTTCTGACCACCTTTTCCAGTCCTTTTAACTTCCAGTGCTAGTTTAACAGCAGGCTCATCATCATCATCAGGTAGGCCAAGCAGCTGACTATTGAGTGTCAACATTTTCTTGTGAGCAAGGAATCATCTCGTCTTCACTCCAATCTCTATTTCTCATCATATCTATTAGAATCAAAGAAACCTTATGGAGAAGAGTGATCTTTGATGAAAGAACCACTTTTCCATCCTTCACAACAAATTTCTCAGATTCTTCCAATAATCTCCTCTTCAAGAATCCCAACCAATTGACTTTCGCATTGTGGATTATAGTGGTCATGACTCGAGCTTTCTCCTGTGTAACTGCATCAAAACTGAAGGTGGCGCCTACAATAACCTTCTGGACAATATCGAACAGGAGTCGATATTTCCTTCTCAACATGGGTTTCTTGAAGCCTTTATTATGATGAGCATCTGCTGGTCGAAGAAGATCCCTGATAACTGTGCTCTCTTTAGAAGCCAAATAAGCATCGGGCATGATGTCGTCCGTTGGTGCAGGAAGACTAAAGATTCTGATGAGATCGTCATCAGTAATTTCTAGATGTTCACCCTGTACCTCCGAATATAAAACATCTTCTTGATTTCGGAGATTGTATAGAAACTCCAGAGCACCATCTAATAAAATCGAATCGGCACTCGCTGAGCAATAAGTCTTGAGGCCGCACTCTCTAAGCAACTTGAGGATCTCTAGGGACTCTGGATCAGTGGTGGTCCGGAAATCGACACACCTTTCCTCAATAATTTCATCGGCAAAGTCCCGGAAGATTGGATCTTCGGGTTCAAGCGTGGGATGAGGAGTGAGTGGTTTCTGCAATTGCAAGTACTTTGGAAGCCATTACTGAAACAAAATCCACAAATCATCGTAAATGTACTGAGTTGAAACAATAATTTTGCAGAAAATTCAGATATTCTATGGCTATGTCCCAATTTAATCCCCAATATGAAAGTGATGACCCTAGCATATATAGATTAACATAATCATGATGAAATGCAAGAGGTAATAACTTACCAGAGATGGATATGCAAGAGATAATAAGCAAGTAGAGTGTATTGATTTTCAGAAGTTTTGCAGAAAACTTTGAATGCTTGAGTAATTTGCAGATAAAAATTTGTGTATGTGTAATCGTGCAAATGAAGTTTTTTTTTTTAGAAATAAGAGGGAATGATGAGGGGTTTTGAAAAAGAAACCGAATCGTCGCTTAATTTAAGATGAACAGTCCGAATTTGATATATTGAGATCGTGCGATTTTGAAAAATATAAGATAACACTTTTTGGATTTAAAATGCGCATTTAATGTATTTAATACATGTTCCTCGCGTCCGCATTAAATGTTCTGCAGGACGTGCGTCATAAAAGTAAGTGTACAGTAAAAATGAATAAGGTTTAGGTAAAAAAATGATTTAATCAGAGAAGGATCAGAAATGCGTATCTGTTTGACTGATATTGTAATCAGTCAATACCACATGAAGTCTGATTGATTCCTGTTGATCTTAGTTTTCTGCCTAATCCTTATTATTTCCCAACACTGTTCTTCTTAACTTATCCATTCCCCCTGCGTCTGATATCCCTTTTTCTGATCCTATCTGATCAGTTGACGTTCCCCCATCAATTGTTATGTCTGATTACTTCTTGACTGATCTATCTGATTAGCTGAGGTACTCTACTCAACTGATCCTCCTCATCTGATCAGTCTCTTTTCTGATCAGATGCTTGTTGACCCAATCTGATCTTACTTAGATCAAGTCAAATCTCGGGATGAGTGCTACCTCCAAAACTTAATCTTGGAAAATCGAAGAGTCGGCACGATTTGACATTCGCAATGATGATCTAGATACTTTGTGATATCAATCACCGTAAACTCATCCAATCATCAGTCGCGTGTCTCCTACGCGCTGTCCTTGCGGTGCCAATTTCTCTGAAAGGCTTTGAGAAATCAAATTTGCACTTTCACCCCTGCTTGTCCTCTATAAATAGGACCAATGATTTATACACAACATAACCCATTCACCATACTTATCTTCTTCAAGCTTTGTAAACCATGTATTCTGGTGAACCCTTGATTCCTGTGAAACTTCCGGCAAAATCCTTCAACCCTTTTCAAATGATTTCAGCTTCTCAAATCAACCCTGTGCGTCCCTCATTACTGCTTTCGTCGTCATCGAAGAATACTCATACGATTATTACCAAGCTTCTCTACCACCGAGGCGGCAGATCTGTTATCGCAAATAAGAAGAAACTTCTCCTGACTGTATGCGCCTTGTGTGCCTATCGAGATGACAAAATTAGCATCAACAGACTCAGTCTGATATGTAACATGGGTTTTGTTTATACGATCTTGATCAGACATAATCGATCTTGATCAGACAAAACCCAATATTTACATGTGACACTTGTGTCCATGTGGTGTGTAGCACCTCATGACTGACTCTTGTGTCCATTTAAAGTTGGGAGTTCCATTGATTTTAGGACTAGGGGCTTCTGGCTTAGAAATCCTTCAATGTCGCTCTCGCTCCTGACTCCGAAGCTCTGAGGGTGGCTTAGGATTATTTCAAAGCCTCTAGGATTGGGGTTTTAGGGGCATCTGGCTTTAAAATCTTTAAAGCCTCTCTCACCCCTTCTAGGGTTAGGGTTTATGGCTTAGGGTTTATGTACTGACCTCCGGGTCTTTTGTACTTGTAACTTGTAATGAAAATGACCTTCGGGTCTTTATCAATGAAAGTTCTTTTAACCCATTGTTGTGTTGACTCTTTTACCTTATGCGATTATAGCTGTAATACTTGTGTAAATTGCTTGTTGAATCTTGCTTAAATCAACTTATAAAGTTTGAAATAACCAATCTGATCAGTTCCTTGACTGATCTGATAAAGTCTTTTTCTGATCAGTTCCTTGATTGATCTGATAAAAACTTTCTTGTATCAGTTCCTTGACTGATCTTCTAATCAGTTGAGGTACCTTGCTCAACTGATCCTTCTTAACCTGGTTAATCTCTCAACCAACTGGTTCTGGAGACCAGTCCACCAAACATTTCTGGTGCACTTTCTCCGAGATCCAGAAGCCCTAGCTCATTGCATAATTCTCTGAATCTGATCTCAGCTAGTGGCTTGGTTAAAATATCAGCTTTCTGCTTATCAGTATGGATCTTTTCCATTCTGATATTCTTCTTTTCAACATGATCTCTTATAAAATGATGCCTGACATCCACATGCTTGCATCTTGTATGTAGAACAAGATTCTGAGTGATTGCAATAGCACTATTACTGTCACAAAATATAGGTACGTTCTTAGCTACAATGTTGTAATCCTCACCGGGCCGACTTAGCGGAGAGCAAAATTTGGGAACAATGACTTCTGCTGACCGTATATATATTCTGCTTCAATAGTAGATGTCGCCACTGATGTCTGCTTCTTTGAAAACCAAGAGATCAGTTTACTACCTAAAAACTGACATGTACCTGAGGTTGACTTTTTGTCAATTCTGCAACCTCCATAATCAGAATCAGAATACCTACTAAGCTCTAGATTATCATATGATGGGTAATAAATCAAGGTTTACTATCCCCTTCAGATACTTAAGAATCCGCTTAGCTACTTCCAGGTGGCTTTGCATTGGATTTGCCTAAAATCTGGCACATACAGCTACTGCGAAAGTTATATCTGGTCTGCTGACAGTCAGGTATAGTAGAGATCCAATGAGAGCCCTGTATTCTTTCTGATTAGTTTTCTGACCATTCTCATCTGGATCCATCTTGAATCCAATCATCATAGGAATTCTGGCTTCCTTACAGTTTTGAACACCAAACTTAGCCAACAAACTCCTAGTGTACTTCGCCTGACAGATAAATATCCGTTATGTACTTTGCTTAACTTGTAGACCCAGAAAATAATTCATCTGACCCATCATGGACATCTCGAACTTCCCTTGCATCAGCTTGCTGAATTTATCACATAAACTCTTGTTGGGAGATCCGAAGATGATATCGTCCACATAAATCTGAACCATCAGAATATCTTCTCCATCTTCTATTCTGAATAAGATTCTGTCCACTATTCCTTTAGTGAATCCGCTGTTTATCAAGAACTGAGAGAGTGTATCATACCAAGCTCGAGGAGCTTGTTTCAGGCCATAAAGAGCTTTTCTTAAACGGTACACCTGGTCGCCTTTTTCAAAGCCAGGAGGTTGTTCAACATAAACTTCCTCAGCTAGTACCCTGTTTAAGAATGCACTCTTTACATCCATCTGATACACAATAAACCCTCTGTGGGCAGCATATGCCAGAAACAGCCGAATGGCTTCCAGGCGAGCGACTGGTGCAAAGGTCTCATCATAATCAATTCCTTCTGATTGTGTATACCCCTTAGCAACGAGTCTTGCCTTATTTTTGGTTATGACATTATTCTCATCCCTCTTGTTCTTGAATACCCACTTTGTTCCTATCACATCTTGATGGGTTGGTCTGTCCACCAATTTCTAAACCTGATTCCTTTCAAACTGTTCCAGTTCTTCTTGCATGGCTAGAATCCAGTTTGCATCTTGTAGAGCTTCTTCTACTTCAGTTGGTTCCTTCAAAGACAGATAACAACAATACATGGCACTTTCACCAATCTGATGTCTAGTTTTAACTCTATCAGATGGGTCTCCGATGATCAGATCAGTTGGATGACTGGTTATCCAGGTCCTTCTTTTCCGATTCTCATCAGTTTGGAGAACATCATCCTCTTCTGATAGTAGTTCATCACTAGAGATTGGGAGTGGTGCAGAATTATGATCCACTTGACATGGACAAGTCTCAGCTGATGTTGGATTCATCATGTGCTGATGTCTATCCGTAGGAACTTCAGGTGTTCCCCCTGTCTCAGCTGTACCACCTTCTTCATTGACAATTGTACGTACCTTAGGGTCTGATTGACCTGGTGAATTAGTAAGATCAAGTTCTGGAACATACACTGTTACGTGATCTGATCCTTTTTCCTTGATACTTAACAGATCCATTTGCTGTGCATCAGGTACCGGTTGATCTGGTACTGCTTGTTCTGAGGCAGGCTTCTCTTGTTCAGAAGATGTCTCATCAAGGACCACATGTGGTGTTTCTTCCACAACTAGAGTTCGCCTGTTGTAGACCCTGAAAGCCTTGCTGGATGAGGAATATCCTAAGAATATACCCTCATCTGACTTGGCCTCAAAAGTTTTCAACTGGCTCTTCCTATTGTTGTGTATGAAACACTTGCACCCAAAAGCATGGAAGTAAGAAACACGAGGTTTTCTGCCCTTCCACAGTTCATAGGGTGTTATAAAGTGAGCCTTAGTCAGAGAACATCTGTTCTGAGTATGACATGCAGTGTTGTTGGATTCTGCCCAGAAACGGCTTGGAGTTGCATGTTCAGCTAACATAGTTCGAGCAGCTTCTTTGAGTGTTCTGTTTCTCCGTTCTGCTACTCCATTCTGTTGTGGTGTTCTTGCAGCTGATGTCTCATGCTGTATTCCAAACTTAGTGCAAAAATCAGTAATAAAAGAATTCATAAATTCTGTAACTTTATCTGATCTGATTTTCACTATACTGACACCCTTCTCATTCTGTAGTTTCTTGAGCAGCTTGGGTATCTTCGTTGTTGTCTCATTCTTCTTATACAAGAATACAACCCAGGTAAACTTGGAATAATCATCCACGATTACCAGAGTATATTTGCGTCTGCTGACACTGACTGGTGTAACTGGTCCAAATAGATCCATATGGAGCAGTTGCAATACTCTGCTGGATGCTGGTCCTGGGATTCCCTTGAATGAGGCTTTTACCAGTTTTTCCTTCTGACATGCGACACATGTCTGATCCTTAGAGAATACCTCATTCGGAAGACCCTCAACCAAAGATATCCTTGATATCTTGTTAAGAGTTTTAAAGTTCAGATGACTCATTCTCTTATGCCAGAGCCAACTGTTGCTTTTGGAACTCTTAACAATCAGGCATGCATTTCTTGGATAACTGTTCTAATCTGCTGTATATATCGTTCCTTTCCTTGAACCAGTTAACAAAATCTGTTGAGTAGCTTGATTCTTGATAGTGCACTAATCAGTCGAGAACTCAACACTGAATCCGTTGTCGCAAAATTGTGAAATTGATAACAGATTATGCTTTAAACCTTAGACATACGAGACTCCAGTAACCTGTACATCATCATTCTCTAAGGTTCCGAATCCTCTGGTAAAACCAAAGTTATCATCACCAAAGAGTACACGTAGGCCTTCTTGTTCTGTGTAAGAGCTAAGGAGATGTTTGCTTCCAGTCATGTGCCTTGAACATCCACTATCGATGTACCAGATAGTTGCTTGTACACCTCCCTTATTGGCCAAACCCACGCGAACCTGCAATCAAATCAGGCTTTAGGTACCCCAGTAGAATCGGGTCCTGGGGGGTTAGAAGTACCTTTCGGGATCCAAATATATCTGGCACCTTTGTTGAAAACAGAGGGCCTAATTTGTCTCCCATAAACATCTACATAATCATACGTCTCTTCATATGCATTCTGATTAGTATGATTATGGGTGTGAGCCTTGTGTTGGTCCCGGTGCTAACGAGTCTCACACGTGTATGGAGGGGGGCAATATACGTGTTCAGTGATTTTTAAAACTTTTCTTTCACTGAGGTCATATGGGTTAGGTTATCCTGATAATTTTTCCCTGAGAAGCACGGATTGCCCTGAGTCAAAGTATATCTTTGAGACAATGATCGACGACCGCTTTCGGAAGTTTGAGATCATTAGCCCAAACCGATCCTGAATTTATCAAAGATCCTGAGGAGCTTGGATCAAATAATTATCTTACTGAACACTCAGTAGAGTTAGTTCAGTTTGGTAACTATTTGTTCTAGCAACTCAAGTGTGCGGAATGGTTGGCCCTAAGTTTATACTCGTTTTAGCTTTGCTGAAATATCTTCCCTTCAATAAAACAGTGATTAAGGTTGTGATCAATTTGATGCAAGTTCGATTGGATTGGTTCTTTTGAATATCGATGAAATATGCTTTTCGATGAAAAAACATTCAACAAATAATAATGCGATGAAAGCAAAACAACACAAAGAATTATAGTGGTTCGAGAGACTCAAGCTCCCTCGTCCACTCTCTCTCGATCTTGAGAGAAATTTCTTAACCACTTCCTAAAGCTTTGGGCTAACTCATCAGTAACTTACTCACTTTTCTACCTTGAGTTTTTAAGATCGACTCACTTGTTGCGACTTACTAACTCAAACACACACAAGTGTTCAGACTACCACAAGTAGCTTGCTAACTTCTTCTCTAGAGTTTTCTGGCTAACTCACTGTAGCTTACTAACTCTTTACAACTCTAACTCACCAACAAAACACACACAAACTACCTTAACAAAGGGTTTGGGTTTTGAGTTGGTTTCCAACTAGGGTGAGATATCCTTTACAATAAGAACAGATGCAAAGGCTAGGATATCTCTTTCTAAGCTTTGGATATATCTATCAATCTAGGCTTAGAATAGTGAGCTCTCTCCAATGTGAAACACTTGGTAAATTCTAGGGTTTTCGAGTGCTTCAATTTGCAATAATACGAATGAGCTCTTGAGTTGCTTTGAAATTTCCCGTGACCTCTCAATGTAAAGGGTCTTTCGCTATTTATAAAGTAACTTCACCAAGGTCACTTTTTTTGAAAACTATCCGTTGGAAGAGATAGCTTTATGAGTTTTTTCTTCGGTGTTTGATGAACGACTATTTTTTAGGGTTTGAACACTCCCTTGCATGTTTTAGGAAATATTTAAATCATGTAGCCAATCACCAATTTTTGCGATGCGGAACTTAAGTACTCTTGACATAATTAATTGGGTCCTATCGCTTTCGATTGTCGGTGACGTCTGATGTTGTCTTCCTCTGATTGGTTCTTGTCTTTAGTGAATGTAGACAAACAAAACGACTCTTTTTGGTCAATATCTCTGAATGAGATAACCTGAAACAACACTTAGACTTAGTTCCTTTTGTCCGTTCTAGAATGTTTTGGGCAATATCTACTTTTCTGAACATGTGCGTTTTTCTCAGTTTTGTAGTCTTCAGGTAGATATTATTTAGTGCCTCTGAACATTGGAGGTTATCTTGAGTATTGAATATCTTCATCGAGTCTCCAAAGAATATTGAGTCTTGATGTCTTCAAAGAACTTCATTGAGTCTTGATGTCTTGAAAGAACTTCTCGAGTCTTGGTGTCTTGATTATTTCTTGAGTCTTGATGTCTAAATAATTCTTGAGTCTTGATGTCTTCAAAATCTAACCTGATCTATATCTGCTGACTATAAATGGTGCAGATAACTTCCTGAACAATCTATCTTTGAAACCGATTTATCTATCAAGATTATCCTGAACATGTCATATTCAGGGGTTTTGGGATCTAATCAAAACTTCTTTATTAAATTCATCTCCCAACACCTTGGATGACTCAGAAGACTTGGGCCTTTTCATTGATACATGTCTTCTTTTTATCCAGTGGGGCTTAGGTGCAGCAACCCTAGGTTTCTGATTGTAAGGGTAGGTACGACTGCTACCATTAAAAGATTCATATATTTTTGGCATAGATGATCTTAACAGTTTACCTTTAGCTTGCTTGTTAGGCAGCTGACCCTGATTAGGTTTCAGATCAGATTTCCCTTTGAGAGGTTGTCTTTTCTGATACCTAATCAGCTGATCATGTTGAGGTCTCTTCAGAAGAACTGGGTTATTCGATTGATTCCTCGACTGATGCTTGATCAGTTGGGGTCCATTTCTGATCAGGCACTTGCCTTACTTGTTATTGAGTCTCTTTGCATTATCGAATCTGATTTTTACTTTATGTGTATCTTTATCAGAAACTCGTTTGATTACACTTTTCTGAAGTGAACCAGACGGGGCTTTTGAGGATGTAGAAGGGTTTTCATACCCAATTCCCTTCTTATTAGTTGTCGTACGAAAATAATTGTTTATATCTTGAACGGTTTTAGAAAATTTTGTGAAAACCTGTATTTTCTTACGCAAACTATCCTCAGTTATTTTTAGACTCTCATGCAGTCGGAAGAGTTCATCAAACTTAGATTGTAGGATTTTAAGATCATCGACTTTCATTTTGTTAATAGCTAGGCGATCTTTGATCGATTTATCGGATCGAAGATCGACTTTAGAACTTCAGTTCTTGGTCATTTTCTAAATGAGTTTCAAATTGATTTTGGTTAAACTTTTCTGATATCATTTTCCTTAACAAGCTGAATGTTCGTAATCCTTAGCTTATCGTTTTCAGCTTCCACTATTGTATAAGTGTCTACTGCGTTAGAGAGATCATCAAGCAATTGCTCACTATAGAGCTGCAGGTCAATCTCTCCAGCAGGTGTGCTCAGCACATCTGGTGTGGAATCAGAAAACATAGAAGGTTTAGAAGTTACCTCAGTTTGGTCATCTTCCTTTGCCATCAGACAGATTTCATCATCAGAAGAGAATATCAGATCATCGTAGTGGTAGAAATCATCAGCATTACTCATCAGGCAGAAGTCTTCTACAGATGAGTATCCTGAATCCTCAGAAGGCAGATAAGAATCATCAATCCCAGATGTATCAGCAACCATGACTTTCCTGTCTCTATAACGTTACTCTCTTCTGTTCCGCTTCTCTTCTCTTTCTTTTCGATTGTCGGTCCAGGACAATCATACCAGTAATGACCTGGTTTCTCACAGTTGAAACATGCTCCACGATCCACGGAACTTCTTCTGCCAGGTGAGTCATTCCGTCTGTAGAATCTATCTGGTGACTTTCCTGTTTGCCTGTAATCAGAATTTCTTCTCTCAGATCTGTTGTCTCTCCTTTCATCAGATCGATCATCTCTTTTCTTATCTTCTCTATGATCCTCCCTGTGATCATCTCTTCGGTCATCTGATCTGGTTCTTTCTTGCGATCTGTCAGTTGGCCTCCTATCTCTTCCTCTGCTGTTTTGATAATCTCTGTAGAACCTTCGATATTTACCCAGTTGAATGTTGGACTTTTCAAGTTTTCTTGTCAGCAAAGCAATTTGTTCCGTCTGACTTATGATGTTTCCAATTGGTTCAGTAGACTTTGAGTTGCTACCGGTTGCTTTGAATGCAACAACTTTTGATGTGGAGGGTGTGGCTTCGGCAGGCGACTCATCGTCTTCTTTTTGCCCTCGTTCAATCAGATCAAACTCATGGGCTTTAAGACTTAGAAACAGGTTGTTTGGCTTCATCTTAGCAATATCTTGACACTTTCATATCCCACTTCTTTGTCAGAGATCTCAAGATCTTGTAGTTAACATCTTTGTCTGACATTTCTCGTCCAAGTTCTCGTAGCTTGTCGACAGACATGGTGATTCTCCCATCGAGCTGATTGATGGTTTCATTTGGCAGCATCTTAAGTTTCTCGAACTTCACCAGTTCGGCTTGCAGTCTGCTGTCTTTAATCAGATCATTTCCTTCACACATTTCAGCAAGTGTATCCCACATCTGTTTGGCTGTCTTGAGATACTTGATCTTTTCACGTGTGATCTTATCCATTGTTTTCATGATTATGTGTCTCGCAACCATATCCAGAGTTGACAGCTTCCTCTCTTCAGCATCCATCAGAACTGGACTCTTTCTGATCCGAGCGCCAACTGGAAAATCTGGGTCACCACCTTCAGCTGGATTGTTGTGGTAGATGAGGATTGGTCCTTGTTCTAGAACTTCCATCATCCTGTTGCTGATGGCTCCCAAATGGTTGCTCATGATTATGGCCCAATCTGCATTATCATCAATAGTAAACTTTAGAAGATCATGATACATGCCGGATGTGTTATCCATGCTGAGTGAGTTTTAGAAAACAGATGAAGTTTTAAAACGGTTTTCAAGATCTGTTCAAGTGACCACAAAGGTTCTTTCTCAAGAACCGATGATATTCAAAGCCAGTGGTTCTACCACTTGTAGGTCCCGAACGGGTTTCGTGAGGGCAGACGTTTAGAGGGGAGGGGTGAATAGACTTCTGAAAAACTTTTCGTGCGGATCAGGTGTGAAAGCAGGTTTCCTGATCAGAGTGCGAGTGAGTCAGTATGGACTGATATCCAACTTACTGATCTCCTGATGGATGATCAGTTCAGTGTCTATCAGTTTAACTGATTGTGCGGAAGCTAGTTTATACCTGTGTGAAAAACCAGTTTTAACAAATCAGATTCTCGAGTCTGTTTTTCAATCAGTTGATCAAGGAGTCAAACTGATCAGATCAGTTGCTTGATGCGAACTGATCCTAACTCAGAATATGTATGAGATTTTAAGCAAAGTCGTGTGCGATAGTGTAATGCAGTTAAGAGCAGATAAATGCACACAAGATTTATAGTGGTTCGGACAACCAGTCCTACGTCCACTCTTCCCTATCACAAGGGGCACCAACTTAACCGACTTGGACTTAGTTTATTGTGTTAGTCCAACACATTACAACCAATAGATATTTATAGAGTTCTCACTCAACCGATCCCAGAAATTAGAACTAGAAACCCTAGTCTGAAATCTTGCTAAACAAACTTAACCTAACTTTTGGTTTGGGTAAGATTTGTTGTTTGTTCCAACTGGAAATCTATCCTAGTATTTGTGTAGCCAAAAAGCTAAAGGATGAGATTTCTATGCTAAGAACAATGGGATGACCACTTAGAAATAATCTTCAAGTTTGTGTTCTTCGTGCGGAAATATTGCTATAGTATGAGCTTCTTGATAATTTTCCATATCTTCACTCTGAAGAGTAATCCCATATTTATAGACCTTGAAATCAAAGAGCCGTTGGAGAGCAATTTGAATTTTCGACTATATTTGGTAGGATGCAGGATTTGATGTGACGTGCTTCAGGGACGGCATGGCTGAAAGCGTGAATAGTTGTCCTTTCTAGCCGTTTGACTATGCAGCGCCGAATCCCGCATTGTCAGCTTGTTCATACATGTCATTTTCTCATTGGTTAACAAGTACAGCATTTCAGTGTTTGTTCACCAACTAAAGTTGACATTCTTCTGGTCTGGATTACCCCGTATGCTTCTGATAAGTAGATAAGCTTATCATCTTGCTGACTTGGCCTGAACTGATCACTACCTTCTACTGATCAGTTGCCTTGAGTCTACTGATATGGTTGTCTTAGCTTCAACCAATCGACTCTGCTGATATCTT
Organism: Stenogyne calaminthoides; assembly: GCA_037126765.1. NCBI lineage: Eukaryota > Viridiplantae > Streptophyta > Magnoliopsida > Lamiales > Lamiaceae > Stenogyne > Stenogyne calaminthoides. The sequence goes on along the minus strand of JBBCBC010000007.1, from coordinate 23,701,460 downwards.
CATAGAATAGGTCTTCTGGTCTTCAACTAAAGTCTTTTGAAATCCGCTACTGATCTTCAGCTGCTGATCTTACTACTGATCATCGCTTTGCTGATCTTCGCTCTGCTGATCTTCGCTAAGCTAATCTTCGCTACTGATCTTCACTTGACTTGTGCATCTTGTGTTCTTCTTAGATAAAGACCTAGTCTAACACATCAACTGTCTAACATGTTCAGCTGGTTTACTACCATATCATCAGTCGACTAACATGTTCGACTGGTCCTATTACAACTGTTTTGGAACTTCCATCAAAACTATAAATTTTCCAACAGCAGGGGCACCAACTTAACCAACTGGACTTAGTTTAACGTGTTAGTCCAACACGATACAACATATTTTTAATGAGTTCTCACTCTCTCGGGACTTATCACCCTCCACGAAATTGCCTGCCCTCCCTCACGGGATTGCTTCGATGTTTAACGAGTTCTCACTCACACGCAGAATTTAAGTTAGTCAAACTAACTTACAATCCTTGCTTAACAAAACTTAACCTAACACTCTGTTTGGGTAAAGATTGTTTGGTGTCCAACTAGGGTGAGATTTTCCCTTACATTTGTTTAGCCTCAATGCTAAGGATGGGAAAATCTCTCTAAGCTTAGGATATTACATTTGTGCTTAGATCTAGGATAGAACACTCTTGAATATATGCATGTATTTGTTGCTCAGTGTTCTATGGTGGAAATGCTAGATGATTTGGCTTTTTGGATGTTTCACGCATTTTCCCACACTTCCACACTTAATTTAGTGGAAGAACTTATATTTGTAGTGTGGATTTGAATGTTACCGTTGGATGGAGTCACATTCAAATCAATACTATTCTGTAGCTTTTGCAGCTTTTTCAGGCTGGTTGTCTTCCTCTCACTAGTCCACGCCAGCTGAATCTAACGCCTATATTCTTCAGGATCTTCTGAGTCTTCAGGGTCTTCTGAGTCTTCAGGATTCTTCTGAGTCTCAGGATACTTTTCTTCAGCGGACCTTGTCTGATCAGGTATACTGACACTCAGGCTAACTAAGTTCAGCTCTTCTGACTTCAGACATCCTAACCTTGAGTCACAAGCTTTTCAGCTATCGGATCATCGATGGGGTTACGATTCTCAGTGAACATGACTCAGATGACTTGTTTTCTGATGACTTCTCTTCGATTTCTTCTCGCTTTGATCTGATCGGCTCACGATCGGATCGATATAACTATCAGTCAACATATCAGTTTATCTGCATCAGATTAGTACATCAGGTTAGCATATCAGGTTAGTTACATCAGATTATCTTATCTAATCTCGATCACGTCTGATCTCAATCAGTCTCATTTGCTCCTCTTCTGATCAACAAATTCTTTTTCTGATCTTGTCATCTGATCTGGTCTTCTGATCATCTGATCAACTTATCTTTTCTGGTCATCTGATATTCTGATCTCAGGTCCATCTGATCAGGTAACTTCTGATTCTTCTGATCAACTGGCTTAGCTTTTCTTTTCTTCTGATTTTGCTCAGCTCATCAGTTAACTCCGGAACTCATCTTAATCATCTGATCTCGATCAGTCTCGTCTGCAGCCTCGTTTGATCTCGATCATCTACTTCTGATTTCGTGAGTTCCCCTCAACTTGTTCTCTAGTTCCCCCTCAACTTGTTATCAGTAAGTTAGTTTAAATAACACAAGTTGATAATGTTTTGGCATAATTCATCAAAACTCAAATATCCCAACACTTATATAAATAACAAACATATATGTTCTAGTGCCAGAAGCATCCAGTGCATTCTTTTCAGCAACCAGAACTTTACAGTTCTTCTTCTGGTGCCCTTTTCTACTTATAGTAGAGGCACACATCCTTGTCTACCCGCTCCTTCTTTTGAACACCATCTTAGTGATAGTGAACTCAAAAGTCTTGAGTACGTTGTGAAGTTTAGGTATGGTCGCATCCGTCTTATTCATGTTGTAGTTTATAATGAAGCTAAAATATGAATTTGGGAGCGATTGGAGGATAGCATAAATGAAAATGTTGGTCTTTTAGAAATTTTGTACCGTTATATGATCTGATTTTCACTATACTGACACCCTTCTCATTCTGTAGTTTCTTGAGCAGCTCGGGTATCTTTGTTGTTGTCTCATTCTTCTTATACAAGAATACAACCCAGCTAAACTTGGAATAATCATCCACGATTACCAGAGTATATTTGCGTCCGCTGACACTGACTGGTGTAACTGGTCCAAATAGATCCATATGGAGCAGTTGCAATACTCTTCTGGATGCTGGTCCTGGGATTCCCTTGAATGAGGCTTTTACTAGTTTTCCCTTCTGACATGCGACACATGTCTGATCCTTAGAGAATACCTCATTCGGAAGACCCTCAACCAAAGACATCCTTGATATCTTGTTAAGAGTTTTAAAGTTCAGATGACTCATTCTCTTATGCCAGAGCCAACTGCTGCTTTTGGAACTCTTAACAATCAGGCATGCATTTCTTTGACAACTGTTCTAATCTGCTGTATATATCGTTCCTTTCCTTGAACCAGTTAACAAAATCTGTTGAGTAGCTCGATTCTTGATAGTGCACTAATCAGTCGAGAACTCAACACTGAATCCGTTGTCGCAAAATTTTGAAATTGATAACAGATTATGCTTTAAACCTTAGACATACGAGACTCCAGTAACCTGTACATCATCATTCTCTAAGGTTCCGAATCCTCTGGTAAAACCAAAGTTATCATCACCAAAGAGTACACGTGGGCCTTCTTGTTCTGTGTAAGAGCTAAGGAGATGTTTGCTTCCAGTCATGTGCCTTGAACATCCACTATCGATGTACCAGATAGTTACTTGTACACCTCCCTTATTGGCCAAACCCACGCGAACCTGCAATCAAATCAGGCTTTAGATACCCCAGTAGAATCGGGTCCTGGGGGGTTAGAAGTACATTTCGGGATCCAAATATATCTGGCACCTTTGTTGAAAACAGAGGGCCTAATTTGTCTCCCATAAACATCTACATAATCATACGTCTCTTCATATGCATTCTGATTAGTATGATTATGGGTGTGAGCCTGATGACTCAGAAGACTTGGGTCTTTTCATTGATATCTGTCTTCTTTTTATCCAGTGGGGCTCAGGTGCAGTAGACCTAGGTTTCTGATTGTAAGGGTAGGTACGACTGCTACCATTAAAAGATTCATATCTTTTTGGCATAGATGGTCCTAGCAGTTTACCTTTAGCTTGCTTGTTAGGAAGCTGACCCTGATTAGGTTTCAGATCAGATTTCCCTTTGAGTGGTTGTCTTTTCTGATATCTAATCTGTTGATCATGTTGAGGTCCCTTCAGAAGAACTGGGTTCTTCGGTTGATTCCTCGGCTGATGCTTGATGAGTTGGGGTCCATTTATGTTCCCTTTCTGGTCAGGCACTTGCCTTACTTGTTCAGCATGTCTCTTTCCCTTATCAGATACAGATTTTGCTTTATGTGTATCTTTATCAGAAACTCGTTTGATTACACTTTCTTTGAAGTGAACCAGACGGGGCTTTTGAGAATGTAGAAGGGTTTTCATACCCAATTCCCTTCTTATTAGTTGTCGTACAAAAATAGTTGTTCATATCTTGAACGGTTTTAGAAGATTTCGTGAAAACCTGTATTTTCTTATGCAAACTATCCTCAGTTATTTTCAGACTCTCATGCCTAAATTACCAAGTTTCTCAATCAGGCCTATCATCATTAGCACATGAGGTGAAATATTCCCTTCTTTAGCTAATCGACATCTGAACAGATCTCTCATCACTTCATAAATCTCAGAATGAGATTCAGAATCAAAGAGATCCTTCAGATGCTTGAGCATCTAGAAGGGACCCATTTTCTCATGTTGTCTATGTATATCGGGAGTCATGCCGAGCAACATCACACGCTGAGCCTGGGAAGCATCCTCTTGATGCTTCTTCTGAGCTGCCACGTCAAACGTGGCTGCCTCAGGGAACCAGATTCAGGGGTAACCTGGATTGGCTTGTCCAACAAGTACTCAATCTTTTCTTGCCTTAGCACCAAACACATGTTTCGGTGCCAGTTCAGAAAATTTGGCCTAGCCAATTTGTTTGTTTCCAAAACACATCTCAATAACAGTTATACATTTCAACTAACCAATAAAAATAAATAAAACGGGAATTAAACACATAATTCCTATGATCAATATTCAACAATCAAAATAAACATGGTCTTACTTTTGTGTTTATTTTGTCTCCATTATTTTCACATACTTAACGACCTTATCTAAAAAGTACGAATTTATATAAAATACAAATTGTAATGGACTAGGATCCACATTACTACTATCATAACCCCAGCGAGGGCTGACCATTATGATAACATAATTGGTAGGTCTCCAAACCAATTGCCAAAATGCAACTCCTAGTTTATCGAATCTAGTTCGATTGATGTCCCTTAACTTTTGTTCCCCGCGAGGGCAAGCGAAACAAAATTAAGTTGGTTTACAACCATCAAACGGTGACATTACATGTCCCTATAAAAGTCCCGTTAGATGTAGATCCGAGCAAAAGACGAGGGCCTTAAATACTCATTGGAACTAAATCTCCGATTTACTTTTAACTTTGATGGAAGACATCTTTTCAATTTAATGAAAAACCATATTTTAGTGAGGATCATTTTAAAGACAGGGTATTAATTGCTTAATCGAGATCCATCATGCTATCTACGTCACCTTTGAGTAATTATTGGGCGCCGCCTACCCAAACATGACTTACACGGACTAATAAATATTTGGGCGCCGTCTACCCAAGCATTTAATATGGTCCGACAGATATTGAGCGCCGTCTACTCAAACATTTATTATGCGGACTATAAATGTATTAACGAATTTAAATAAACAAGTTAACTAAGTGGGATTTTAATAACCCTTTTAAAATCAAATTTTAAAATCCAATTTTAAATTCAATTTTAAGAATTATTAAACTTTGATAATTAATCTAATTAATTATAATTAAAAGTCCAACTTTTAATTTCATTTTAAAACTAAACTTTATTAATTTTAAAAATACATTTTAATTTTGAGTTTTACCATTGGCTCAAGTGCAATTTCTAAAATTTGCACGGAGGGACTTGTTTGAAATCTAATTTGCAAAACAACCCCTCCCTCATCATTGTCCAAAAACCATCTCTCCAATCGGGACAACCGAAACCAACAATTCAATCTTAGTTCATTATAATTAATCCAATTAATCATGTGAACAGTTAATTTTGGAACTCAGTTTCATTATACAGTCCAAATTAGTCCAACTAAATCGAAAGAGGGGACCCAAAATTGGGTAGTGTAGGCTGCACAAAACCAAAACAAGAAAAGGCAACAAACAAGCAGCAGTATCAGCGCGTGCAGGTGAGTCGCCCCCGCCGCCAAGCGCGCGCGGGCGACACGCTGCTGCAACCGGTTCAGAAACGCATACAAGCATCCATCACACCTCGTCTCAAATCGAATCAGAGATGAGAGATGCAGATCGAGAGCGAGACGAAGGGAATGGCCTGGAGTTCGCGAATTGAAGCGGGTCGAAATGACACGCGAGCAAAACGTTTCAGAAAATGCAGCGCTATAGCCCCGTGGTGGCGCGTCGTCGCGAGGTTCGTCGAAATAGGGGCTCGCCCAATTGAATCGTCACACGAAACAAGGATGCCACCGTCTACATCGAAGGACATACGGAAATGCCGCCATGTGAGAGAGAGGCGATTCGGGTTGCGCCGTCGCGGATCCAATCCGCTCGATTTCGGGCCGACGCGGCATCGCGAGCCCAACGCGAGTCATGCGGCTTCGCCACCGACTCAAGCGCGGTGCTCGGATGCACGCAAGGATGAAAAATGGCACCGGAGCGAGATGGTGGGGGTGGATGGGTTTTCCTAGAAAACCTTAATTCGAGCGAAGGAGACGAGCCAGGCGTGTAAAAGGGGAGGGGTTTGAAAAATTTAAAAATCAACAACCCACAATTATACATAGCATAATACACACAATCAATATGTGTCTAACACATCATATGAATCAATCAATTGGTGCGGTCGTGTAAATCGACCGTGTCGTGATTTATAAAAAAAATTAATTTTATAAATCAAACAATCATGCAATTAATTAATCAAGAGCTTGAAGCTCTGATACCACTGTTGGAATATACTGGCACGTAAACACGTAATACATTCGCAGCGGAAATTAATAGTTCACCAACAACGAACAATTAATTACATAAACGAGTATGAATAAACACAACGAGGAATCTTATAGTAATTCGTATGCAGTTTCCTCCACTACGGTATCCACGTAATCCCCTCGTACGGACTTGCACAGTTTTGTCTGCGTTGAATATGTGACGAAATTTGCTAGGAAAATTCCTACTCTAGATTTTATGGAGAAATTAGGTTTTCTTGTAGTTATTAATGAATCCCTAGGATGTTCTATATATAGGGGAAACCCAGCTTAAATATTAAGCAATCTTTATTAGAAAGATATTTCTCAATCTTGCAAATCATATCTCTTAGATATGATTTCCCTAAATATATTTTCCTACAATAATATTCCATATATTATTTTGGGAATCCTATTTAATTAAATCCAATTTAATTAAACAGTAATAACAATTAATTCCAAATTAATATATTATTAATTAATTCTCCATAAATTAAATATTAAATCAAATTTAATTCTTAATCAACCAATTATAATCCGTAAAAGAGAATTACTTGTTGTGTGACCCATAGGCCCTCATATATCGAGCGATTAGTCAAACTAACAGTCTTAATTGAACCCTAGACATAAATCAGACATTCTCAATATATGAGGTACATTGCGTGAAACGTGCAACTACCTGTAACTATAATATGGGCTATTGCGATATCTTCCTTTCATTCACGAATACTCGATTAGTCTTGAACATGATGAAGTGTCTATTCAAATAACTTAATCATATTATCTCTAATAACTAATTGATCACTTATGTTACACTTGACCACAATGTCCAAGTTGACGTGCATTGGCTAATGACCTTGATCCAACTATGATGAGAAGATGAGTATTATCTCTAAATCCACTTTGAGGAATGAATCATATTCTTGGCTCAACTACCACGCACATGCACTTCGTGATGAACCCAATCCAAGTCATATCTACCGATGGAAGGGTGCAAGTGTCGGTCATGGTCAAAGTGTTGGGAAATTAGGGGTGCCCGGATCTATTCGAGTTAAATTTAAATACATATTTAAATTAATTTATTAATTACTAACATGAATTAATCCTAAACCAATTCAACATAATAATTAATAAGCAAATAAACATCATGCATACACGTAATTCACGTAAATCCTAAGCATGAGGAATCTAGGAGTTACGAGATTACGTACCTCTTGTAGAGACAACCGTTGAGACGATGGTTCAACCCAAAGTGCCTTCTCAAATATATCCCACGTCCACGAACGTAATCCGGTGGGAGGATTATCAACGAACGATTTTAATTTTAAAGGAGAAAATAAAATATTTTGCCGCCACCTTTGTGGATTTCTAATTTTTCCAACACATGGAATTGCACTTGGGGATGAAAAATTCATCCCCTATTTATAGAGTAAGGGGGGGACGAAAATTAGGTCTAGTTGGGTATTGGGAAATTTCTTTGCTTCTTCCTCAAGATACAATCTAGAATACATCCAATATATTTTATTTCCCAAAATATCTCCCAACAAAATTTCCTCCTCCTTTCTTGTCCATTATTTTCGAAAATATCATATCAAATAGGAAGAAATAAGATCTTTTTCATTTCTTGAATTTATGGGATAAACTTGTATCTCAAGAATACTTATTCCATAAGATATTTTCAAGAAAATCAAGAAAAAATCTTTTCTCTCTCCTACTCATATTTTTTGAAAATAATTATGAAAAATAGGCAAAATATTTTCTTCTCCTTTTCATTAATTAGACTTTAATTTGGGCTATTTGAGGAGCCTTTAGGAGAATTAAGATTTGACCTCCAATGGGCTATGAAGCTTTATTATTTAGCCAAAATATTATTCAAGCCCATTAATATTAATTTACCACTATAAAATTAATATTGAACTATCCATCTTAACCCACAGTACGACTTCACAATAATATGGCTCCCGATCATTATTTCCCGCGTTTAAGATTATCTTAGTCCATTAATTAATTAAGACACTGAACAAACTTTATATTAATTAATATCTTTGTCCTTGGAGTAAAGACAGCTCAACATTATTATCCATACCGGAAATAAATTTCCACTTGCAAGATTTGGTATGATAAAGATTATGAGCCCAAGAAGGGGACAAATCAAACAAGTCGTACTTGCACGCGATTCTCCGTATTAAATCTTAGCAATCGTCATGTAATTAATAATATTGCCCAAGATACAAGGTATCGAATCGCATTGATTCTCTTCCCATCATAAGTCAAAGCAATAGTTATTAATTTCACACGATCCTATTTAAGGGACGAAGATTAAGAAGTAACGAACCACTGAGGTCTAATTCTTGTATATTCAGTACCGAAGAATTTATCCTCTGGTAGGTCCTTTTCAGTGCATTATAATGCACTAGTGTAATCCCTTGGTCAAGACAAGCCAATCTGAGCCTTACACTTCAACCTTTCATGATGGGTTGTTCATTTCCATCTGGGTTGTGAATTTGTACTTAGTCACGAGGAACTGTTAATTTGATCTTCTGTGATCTGATATCACCAAATTAACTATAACGTAACACGCACTGACTTTATCGAACAAGTATGCAGTAAATATATATAACATTCATTCATATTTAATGCAACATGTGATAAATAATTTATTTCAGTAAAATAAATAAGAAATTCAGTTTGGTTATACAAAGTAAAAGCATACTTTTCAGTATAACCCCAACAATCTCCCACTTATACTCAAAGTCTGTTTTTAAGTATACTACATAATGTCTCGTGTTCTATGTGACATCTAATGTCACCCTACACGAACCTAATAATATTTCTCCCACTTATACTCAAAGCAGATTGGCAACGCTCTTGACATCCATTCCTTCCACATGTCTCTCGAATGTACTCTGAGGCAGACCCTTTGTGAATGGATCTGCTAGGTTATCTTCGGACGCTATCTTTTCCACCTTTATGTCTCCTCTATTAACGATTTCTCGTATAAGATGGTATTTTCTTTCTATGTGTTTGCTGGCCTTGTGGGCTCTCGGTTTCCTAGAATTTGCAACTACTTCGGCGTTATCACAATAAACCGTGATCGTGCTGGGCAAATCCGAAATGACGTCCAAGTTCACTAGGAAGTTCTTGAGCCAAACCGCTTCTTTCGCTGCTTCACAAGCAACTACATATTCGGCTTCCATGGTAGAATTGGCGATGCATTTCTGCTTAACACTTCTCCATGTCATGGCTCCTCCCCTCATGCAAAACATACTACCCGAGGTTGACTTTCTGGAGTCTATGTCTGATTGGAAAAATGAGTCCGTATAACCAATGGGGATTAGACTGTATGATTGATAAACTAACATTATGTCCCGTGTCCTCTTCAGATACTTCAGAATGTTCTTAACCGCAGTCCAATGCTCTTATCCAGGGTTACTTTGATATCTTGCCACCATTCCTATGGCGAAGCAGATATCCGGTCTCGTGCACAGCATCGCGTACATGAGGCTTCCCACAACCGAAGCATAAGGAATACCCTTCATGACATCTATTTCCTTTTGTGTCTTGGGACACATTTCCTTGAATAGATGGATTCCGTGTCTGAAAGGCACAACGCCTTTCTTGGAATCTTGCATGTTGAATCGCTTCAAAATGGTGTCTATATATGAAGCTTGCGAAAGCCCGATCATTCTTTTCCTGTGATCTCGAGTGATCTTGATCCCTAGGATGTGACCAGCTTCCCCTAAATCCTTCATATCAAACTGTTTTGACAGCCATGCCCTTACGTCTGACAACATCTTTACATCGTTCCCGATGAGCGGAATGCCATCTACGTATAGTACCAAGAATACCAAGGCAGTTCCGTCACGCTTTTTATACATACAACTCTCGAAATTGTTCTGATCAAAACTGTAGGATTTTATAACTTGATCAAAACACTGATTCCAAGCGCGGGATGCTTGCTTAAGCCCATAAATGGACTTCTTTAGCTTGCAAACCAGATGCTCTTGGCCTTTTTCAATGAAGCCTTCAGGTTGTTACATATAGATTTCTTCATCAAGACTTCTGTTGAGGAAAGCTGCCTTGACATCCATTTGTCAGATCTCAAAATCTAGGTGCGCAACAATCGACAAGAGAATTCGGATGGACTTGAGCATGGCTATGGGCGAAAAGGTTTCCTCATAATCGATCCCTTCTTTCTGAGTGTACCCTTTCGCCAAGAGTCTCGCATTAAAGGTTTCAACCTTTCCGTCCGGTTCCCTTTTTCTCTTGTATACCCACTTGCATCCAATGGGTTTTACCCCCATTAAGTGGTTCAACTAGCTCCCACACTTTATTGTGATCCATTGAACCCATCTCGGCTACCATTGCTGTTTGCCAAGATATCGCATTCTTGTCCTGGATCGCCTCGTTGTAGGACCATGGATCTGATTCTTCTCCTGAGAGCAAGTCCGAGGACTCTCCAATCCCTAAGAATCGCTCGGGTTGTCTGACAACCCTCCCACTATGACGAGGTTCCGATTGTGTAGGTGTGACGCGTGGTATGTAATCTTGTACAGTTGGCAACAGAGTTGGCCCCCTAAGTTCTTCTAAGGTAATCTCGCTTCTAGGCTTTTTATCGTTCATATAGTCTTCTTCCAAGAATCTAAAGTGCGTACTGATTACGTCCTTTTGATCTTCAGGACCATAGAACATGCATCCCTTCGTTCCTTCGGGGTACCCTATAAAAAACCTTAATTCCCAACGTGCATCCAATTTGCCAGCTTCCTTATCCAACACGTATGCCGGACACCCCCAAATCCTCATGTGTCCTAAGCTGGGCTTGAGCCCTGTCCACAATTCCCTAGGGGTTTTTGGAACCGATTTGGATGGCACTAAGTTCAGAATATAAGCTGTTGTTTGCAAGGCATAACCCCAAAACGATTTTGGTAAATCCGCATAACTCATCATTGACCTTACCATTTCTAGAAGCATTCTGTTTCTTCGTTCTGCAACCCCGTTTTGTTGAGGGGTACCGGGTGCAGTCAACTGGGATGCAATCCCTTCATCCGACAGGTAGTTCAAGAATTCATTGGTGAGGTATTCTCCTCCACGATCAGATCGTAGAAACTTGATACTCTTTTCCTTATGATTCTCTGCTTGAGCCTTAAATTCTTTGAATTTATCAAATGTCTCAGATTTATGCTTCATTAAGAAAATGTACCCATAGCGTGAGTAATCATCGATAAACGTAATGAAATACTCGTAGCCACCTCTTTCTTTGATTTGCATTGGATCACATACATCGGTATGAACGATCTCCAACACTTCTTTAGCTATAATCCCCTTGGCTCCAAATGCCCTCTTGGTCATCTTACCCTCCAAACATGATTTGCAAGTTGGAAATGGTTCAATCAGAAGGGACTCCAATGAACCATCTCGGACAAACCTTTGAATCCGTTTTGGATTAATATGACCTAATCTCAGGTGCCAAAGAAGTGTCTCGTTCACGTTGGTCGAACGTTTCCTTTTACTTGAAATAGTAGATTTGTTATAGGATGCATTGTGTGAGTGATGTGCATAGTTAATAATGTAGAGATTGTTCCGTAAAGTTCCATGACAGATAACCACATTATTACGAAAAATAGTAACATGTTTATTAAAACGAACAGAATATCCATCAGCAAATAGTTTTGAAACTAAAATAAGGTTTTTGCGAAAAATGGGAACATAAAGAACATCTCTTAAAATTAAACTCTTGTATTCAAAAGACAGGTGCACATCTCTCACTGCTTTAGCTGCCACTCTCGTAGCATCACCCAGCGTGACGAGGATCTCTCTTCCACTAAGTAGCCGGGTCCACTTGAACCCCTGTAACGTGAAACAAACATGATCAGTGGATCCTGTATCCACTACCCACGAATGGGTAGCATACGCCGCTAAACAAGTTTCAACAACTAGTGCGAGAGAATTACCTTTCTTTCCAATCCGCTTGGGTTTGGAATAGGCCCACCCTCCATTGTCCATTTTCACCGCAGTTAAAACACTTCCCTTTTGGTTTCTTTTGGATTCCTAACCAACTTACTGCCTTACCTTTACCTTTCTTAGTACGAGCTTTGCTTTGTTTCCGACTGATCATCTTCACTTTGATCTTGCCTTCCACTGGCCTAGATCTTGAAAGAAGTTTCTTAGTCACCAAAGCCTTATGAGCCCAAGAAGGGGACAAATCAAACAAGCCATACTTGCACGCGATTCTCTGTATTAAATCTTAGCAATCGTCATGTAATTAATAATATTACCCAAGATACAAGGTATCGAATCGCATTGATTCTCTTCCCATCATAAGTCAAAGCAATAGTCCTATTTAAGGGATGAAGATTAAGAAACAACGAACCACTGAGGTCTAATTCTTGTATATTCAGTACCGAAGAATTTATCCTCCTGTAGCTCCTTTTCAGCGCATCATAATGCACTAGTGTAATCCCTTGGTCAAGAAAAGTCAATCTAAGCCTTACACTTCAACCTTTCATGATGGGTTGTTCATTTCTATCTGGGTTGTGAATTTGTACTTAGTCACGAGGAACTGTTAATTTGATCTTCTGTGATCTGGTATCACCAAATTAACTACAACGTATCACGTACTAACTTTATCGAACGAATATGCAGTAAATATATATAACATTCATTCATATTTAATGCAACATGTGATAAATAATTTATTTCAGTAAAATAAATAAGAAATTCAGTTTGGTTATGCAAAGTAAAAGCATACTTTTCAGTATAACCCCAACACAAAGTTCATTACTCCACACATGTCGTGCATATTGACCTCAAGTCAAAGGAGTATCACATCACTCCCACTAACCGAGACACCCATAGACACATATAGTGGAACTACATCAAATGGTTTCTCGGATGGGTGTATGTTGGTCCCGAAAAATCCGATTTAAAACTCATAAAATCTCAATGGGAGGTGACTTTAAAATTTTTGCGAATGTGTTATGCAGATTTGCTAAAGTATGTATGACAGTTAATATGAAAGTAAATAAGAACACATATATTTTTATAGTGGTTCGGAGTCCAACTCTTACATCCACTATTCCCTTCATTGGGCACTTCCTTACCAAACTAGACTTAGTTTAACGAGTTAGTCCAAACACCTTACAAACAGATGTTTATGGAGCTCTCACTCAACGGGACTTATCTCTCTCACGAGATCGCCTATAGATGTTTAATGAGTTCTCACTCTCTCGGGACTTATCTCCCTCACGGGATCGCCTACCCTCCCTTTCGGGATTGCCTCTTAACTACCTCACTTAACCACTAATTCTCTCTCAAGAAAGGGTTTGGGTTTGGTGTTATTTCCAAATAGGTGAGATTTTCCCTTACACTGTTTTTGCCTTTAAGCTAAGGTTGGGAAAATCTCTCTAAGCTTAGGATATGACATTTATGCTTAGATATAATGAAGAATACTCTTGGGTAAATTTGGATATTTAATGCTCTGTATTCTTGAATGGAGATGCTTGAATATTTGGCTTTAATCTTCACTTTGTAGCATCCTCCATTATCTTCTTTTGAAGATAGTGCAATGTATTTATAGTGTGGATTTGAATATTATCGTTGGAGAGTAAATTCAAATCCATACCAATAATCTTCCAACTTTTCTTTGTCCTTTTGCACTGTTGCTTACAGCTTTATGTCATATCCGTATATATGTTGTTATCTTCTCATTGGCCATCATCTTGTAATAACATTGGTCGATTCAACACATCGGATCAATTGAAGCAGAGATCGGTTTAAGCGCAGCGAATCAATTTAGAATCAGAGATCGATTCAAGACATCGATCAGTTGAAGCTGCAGATCGATTGTAGCTCCAGTCGATTTATAGAAGCCGGTCGACCAAAGCCAAAGAAATCGATTCGAGAACTAAAGATCGATTCAGTCACAGACGAAGACAGTAACAACAGACGGTCGATTCATAAGCAGATCAGTTCACCATAACAAATCGATTCGAAAGCAATGAGGGTCGATTCAAAGCCTGGCAAGATCAATTGAGAACAACCGTCATCAAAGACATCGGATCGATTTAGAACAAATAGGCCGGATCGAACAGATCAATATCCCATTCTTGATGATCATTGATCGTGGCTATATTGATGATGCAATTGAGATTGGTGTGTGATCTGCATCATACTCTTAGAGAGTGTAGTAAGATCTCACTTACTACGAGATACTAGGTATCTCATGATGGATGCACATATACCATAGAGGGTATTGGTATACCCATTCGAGAAACCGTTTGATGTAGTTCCACTATATGTGTCTATGGGTGTCTCGGTTAGTGGGAGCGATATGATACTCCTTTGACTTGAGGTTAATACGCACGACATTTGTGGAGTGATGAACTTTGACCATGACCGACGCTTGCACCCTTCCATTGGTAGATATGGCTTGGATTAGGTTCATCACGAAGTGCATGTGCGTGGTGGTTGAGCCAAGAATAGGATTCATTCCTCAAAGTGGATTTAGTAAGAATATTCATCTTCTCATCATAATTGGATTAAAGTCATTGGTCAATGCACGTCAACTTGGACTTTATGGCCAAGTGTGACATAAGTGATCAATTAGTAATTAGAGATAATATGATTAAGTTATTTGAATAGATACTTCATCATGTTCAAGACTAATCGAGTATTCGTGAATGAAAGGAAGATATCGCAATAGCCCATATTATAGTTACACGTAGTTGCACTTTTCTCGCAACGTACCTCATATGTTGAGAATATCGGATTTATTGTCTAGGGTTTAATTAAGACCGTTAGTTTGACTAATTGCTCGATATATGAGGGCCTATGGGTCACACAACAAGTAATTCTCTTTTACGGATTATAGTTGGTTGATTAGGTATTAAACTGGATTTAATATTTAATTTATGGAGAATTAATTAATAATATTAATTTGGAATTAATTATTATTACTATTTAATTAAATTAGATTTAATTAAATAGGAATCCCAAAATAATATATGGAATATTATTGTAGGAAAATATATTTAGGGAAATCATATCTAAGGGATATGATTTGCAAGATTAGGAAATATCTTCCTAATAAAGATTGCTTAATCTTTAAGTTGGGATTCCCCTATATATAGGACATCCTAGGGATTCATTAATCACTACAAGAAAACCTAATTTCTCCATAAAATCTAGAGTAGGAATTTTCCTAACAAATTCCGTCTCAGATTCAAAGCTGACAAATCTGTGCAAGTCCTTACGAGGGGATTACGTGGATACCGTAGTAGAGAAAACTGCATACGAATTACTGTAAGATTCCTCGTTGTGTTTATTCGCACTCTTTTATGCAATTAACTATTCGTTGTTGGTGAACTATTAATTTCCGCTGCGCATGTATTATGTGTTTAGTGCTAGTATATTACAACATCTATATCTCCTCTCTTAACGATTTCTTGTATAAGATTGTATTTTCTTTCAATGTGTTTGTTGGCTTTGTGGGCTCTTGATTTCCTTGAACTTGCAACTGCTCTGGCATTATCACAGTAAACCGTGATAGTGCTAGGTAAATTCGGAACTACGTCCTAAGTCCACTAAGAAGTTCTTGAGTCATACCGCTTCTTTCACTGCTTCACAAGCAGCTACATATTCGGCTTCCATGGTAGAATCTGCGATGCATTTCTGCTTAACGCTTCTCCATGTTATGGTTGCACCTCTCAGACAAAACACACTACCCGAGGGATATTTTCTGGAATCTAAGTCCGATTGGAAATTCGAGTCTGTGTATCCTATGGGAATAAGATTGTCCAACTGATAAACTAACATTCTATCTTGAGTTCTTTTCAGATACTTCAAAATGTTTTTAACAGTAGTCCAGTATTTTTTTCCCGGATTACTTTGATATCTTGCTACCATTCCTACGGCAAAGAAAATATCCGGTCTCGTTCACAACATTGCATACATGAGGCTTCCAACTGCCGACGCATATAGAATTCCCCTCATGTCATCTATCTCGTTTTGTATCTTTGTGTAGGTCCCGAACGGGTTTTCGTGAGGGCAGAAGTCTAGAGGGGAAGGGTGAATAGACTTCCGGAAAAACTTTTGCGTGAGATCAGATATGAATAACAAGTAAGCCTGATCAGAGTGCATGTGAATCAGTTTGAAATGATATCCAACTTACTGATCGCCTGAGGGTAGATTAGTTCGGTGTCTATCAGTTTAACTGATGTGCGGAAGCTAAGTTTTACCCGTGTGAAAAACCAGTTTGTTAAATCAGAATTCTGAGTAATCTGTTTTAAATTAGATGACAAAGTGTCAAACTGATCGGATCAGTTGCTTGGTGCAAATCAGATCCAGACTCAGAATATGCATGTAATACAGAAACAAGTAGTGTGCACAGTGTAAAGCATGTAAATCAGATAATGCACACCGGATTTTTATAGTTGTTCGGACAACCAGTCCGACGTCCACTCTTCCCTATCAGCAGGGGCACCAACTCAAACCAACTGGACTTAGTTTAATGTGTTAGTCCAACACAGTACAATAGATGTTTCAAGAGTTCTCACTCAACCAATCCTAGAAATCAGAAACTAGAAACCTTAGTCTAAAATCTTGATAAACAAACTTAACCTAACTTTTTGGTTTGGGTATAAGATTTGTTGTGTTCCAACTGGAATTCTATCCTAATATTTGAGTAGCCTAAAGCTAAAGGATAAGAATTATATGCTAAGAACTTTATGGGATGAACACTTAGAATGAATCTTGAGTTGTGTTCTTCATGCGGAAATCTTGTTTGAGCTTGAGCTTGATAATAGTTTCCGTAACCTTACCATGAAGATTGATCCCATATTTATAGACCTTGAAATCAAAGAGCAGTTGGAGTGCAATTTGAATTTCAGGCTATTTTTGGTAGCTTCCAGGCTTGATTTGACGTGCTCAGGAAGGCCATGCCGTCTTTGTTCAATTCCATCCTTTCTAGTCGTTTACCCTGATACGCCATATCCTGCAACGTCAGATCCATACATACGTGTCGATCTCTGAGTGGCTAACAGTTACACTTATTTGGCGCCATGTAAAGCCAACTATGTTGACATTCTTCTGGTCTGATCTTCATCGTATGTCTCTGATAAGTAGATATGCTTATCACATTTCTGACTAAGCTTGACCTGATCAGTGTCCTTCTGATCAGTAATCTTGAGTCTTCTGATATGGTTGTCTTAGCTTCAACCTATCGACTCTGCTGATGTACTCTAGACTATGTCTTCTGGACTCCTGCGTCTGCTGATCTTCGCTTTTGATCTTCATTGCTGATCCTTGCTACTGATCTTCTTCAGGACTTAGTCTATACATATTGAGTCCCCCCTCAATATGTGACCTATTCTAATTCATCAACTATCTAACATGTTCAGCTGGTTTCCTATCAAATCATCAGTCGACTAATAGGTTCGACTGGTCCTATTACAACTGTTTTGGAACTTCCATCAAAACTATAAATTTCCCAACACTTTGGACACAGATGGATTCCATGTCTGAAGGGTAAGAAACCCTTTTTAGAATCCTGCATGCTGAATCGCTTCAAAACAATATCTATGTATGAAGTTTGTGATAAGCCAATCAACCTTTTCCTGCAATCTCGAGTGATCTTGATCCCTAGGATATGATCGGCTTCTTCTAATTCCTTCATATCAAACTGATTTGACAACCACACCCTCACGTCTGACAACACCTTTACATCATTTTCGATGAGCAGAATGTCATCTACGTATAGTACTAAGAATACTAATGCAGTTCCGTCACACTTTCTATATACACAAATCTCGAACTCATTTTGATCAAAACCGTAGGATTTTATTACTTGATCAAAACATTGGTTCCAAGCTCGGGATGCTTGCTTAAGTTCCGTAGATGGACTTCTTAAGCTTGCAAACTAGATGCTCTTTGCCTTTCGCAATGAAGCCTTCGGGTTTGACACATATAGATTTCCTCTTCAAGACTTCCATTTAGGAAAGCTGTCTTGACATCCATTTGCCAGATCTCGAAATCTAGATGTGCAGCTATCGACAAGAGAATGCGGATGGACTTCAGCATGCTACAGGCGAAAAAGTTTCCTCATAATCGATCCCTTCTTTCTGAGGGTATCCTTTTGCCACAAGCCTAGGCTTGAAGGTCTCAACCTTCCCTTCCAGTCCCCTTTTCCTCTTGTAAACCCACTTACATCCAATGGGTTTTACCCCATTGGGTGGTTCGATAAGCTCCCACACTTGATTATGATCCATAAAACCCATCTCGGCTTCCATTGCAGTTTGCCAAGAATCTACATCCTTGTCTTGGATCGCCTCATTGTAAGACCATGGGTCCGATTCTTCTCCTGAGATCAAATCTGAAGACTCTTCTATCCCTAAGAATCTCTCGGGTTGTCTAACAATCCTCCCACTGCGACGAGGTTCCGATTGTGTAGGTGTGACATTTGGTATATCAACTTGTACAGTTGGTGTTGGACTTCCTATTATTCATATAGTCTTCTTCCAAAAATCTAAAGTGTGTACTTATTACAACCTTTTGATTGTTTGGACCATAGAACATACACCCTTTCGTTCCCTCGGGTTACCTTATGAACTGCCTTAATTTCGAATGTGGGTCCAACTTATCGACTTCCTTGTCCAAATTCTCATGTGTCTTAGACTGGGCTTGCGCCCGGTCCACAGTTCCTTTAGGGTTTTAGGAACCGATTTGGATGGTACCATGTTTAGAATGTAAGCCGCTGTTTCCAAAGCGTGTCCCCAAAATGACTTGGGAAGATCCGAATAACTCATCATGGATCTAACAATTTCTAAATAAGTTATATTTCTTCATTCTGCTACCCCATTTTGTTGAGGGGTGCCGGGAGCAATTAACTGGGATACAATCTATTCGTCTGATAAGTAGTTCAGAAAATCATCGCTGAGGTACTCGCCTCCACGATCAGATCGTAGAAACTTGATACTCTTTTCCCTATATTTTTTTGCTTTAGCCTTAAACGCTTTGAACTTATCAAAGGTTTCCGACTTATGCTTCTAAGGAAAATGTATCCATATCTTGAGTAATCATCGATAAACATACCGAAATACTCATAACCTCCCCTTGCTTTGATTGACATAGGACCACATACGTCAGTATGAACGATCTCTAACACTTTAGTGGCTCTAT
The DNA here is from genome assembly GCA_037126765.1 of Stenogyne calaminthoides. Classification (NCBI taxonomy): domain Eukaryota; kingdom Viridiplantae; phylum Streptophyta; class Magnoliopsida; order Lamiales; family Lamiaceae; genus Stenogyne; species Stenogyne calaminthoides. Next base: position 23,682,097 of record JBBCBC010000007.1, on the reverse strand, counting down.
TCCCCTTGGCTCCAAATGCCCTCTTGGTCATTTTACCCTCTAAATAAGATTCACAAGTCGGAAAAGGTTCAACCTGGAGACACTCCAATGATCCGTCTTGTACCAACCTTTGAATCATTTTTAGATTAATATGACCTAATCTTAGATGCCACAGAAGTGTTTCGTTCATGTCTGAAGAACGCTTTCTTTTATGCAAAACAGTCGATGTGTTATAGGATGCATTTTGTGAGTGGTGTGAATAGTTAATAGTGTAGAGATTGTTCGACAACGTTCCATGACAGATAAACAGATCATTTTGAAAAATAGTAACACGCTTTAGAAAAAGAAACTGAATATCCATCCATAAAAAGTTTAGAAACTGAAATAAGTTTCTAAAAACTAGGAACGTAAAGAACATCTCTCAAATCTAAAACTCTATCTTCAAAACATAGCTTCACTTCTCCCACTGCTTCAGCTGCCACTCTCGTAGCATCGCCCAGTGTGATGAGGAACTCATTCCCACTACGTTGTTGGGTTAGCTGGAACACCTGTAAAGTGAAACAAACATGATCAGTGGCTCCTATATCCACTACCCATAAATGAGAAGCATACATCGTTAAACAAGTTTCAACAACTAGTGCATCAGAATTACCTTTCTTTCCATCCCTCATGGGCTTGGAACAGGCTGACCTCCAATGTCCCTTCTCACCGCAGTTAAAACACTTCCCCTTAGCAACTTTCTTGACACCTTCCCCTTTGTTCACCTTTACTTTGCCCTTGGCAATGCTTGAGTTGACTTGGTTCTGGCCTTTTGCCTTCTTCTTTAGCCTAATGGTAAATTATTGGAGTAATTCTTAACCGTCATCATGCATATATTTCACAAATCATAAAATCTCCTAAGATCAGTTGACATGATCAAGTAGATTTGATATTGCATTACAACACACATTTATCTTTCCACATACTCTCTTCTCCCATAAAGATATACAGATCTTTACATGAAAAAAATTTTTTAGGGCAGTAATTTATGAAGATTGTGTTTTAAGGATAATAATTCACGCGGTTCGAAATGTAGGCAACATGTTTTAAATCTATAAAAATTAGGATAATATGTTTTAAAACCTGTAAATATAGTACAATTGAGCCCGAATAGGCCCGAATTGGGCTGAAATGTTTATGTGAGTTGCACGATTGTCCTACATTTATAGGTTATGGACTTGTGAATATAGGACATGTTGGGAGATGAATTTAATAAAAGAAGATTTTGATTAGATCCCAAAACCCCTGAGTATGACAAGTTCAGGATAATCTTGATAGTTGAGTCAGGATTCAGTTTTAGAGTGTTCGGGGATGTTATACGCACGTGTATAGTCGTGCAGATATAGATCGGATAGATTTCGAAGATTAGAAGACTCGATGAAGTTTCGAAGAAACTGAAGTTTCTAAAGTTTCAATATGGCCGAAAGAAATCTTCGATGTGAAATCGAGAAATCAAGACTTCGATGGGCGAAGCGAGAAATCGATTATGGCGTAATCGAGAACTCAAGACTCAAAGATGAAGACGCAAAGATATCACCAAGATATCTCGTGAAGACTCGTAAGAATCAAGACACGAAGATGTAAGATCGAGACAAAGGATATGAAGGCACAAGAATTGCGAAGACCCAAGAATGTCTTGAATGCTCAAAAGATAAATCAATGTTCCGAGGCACTGAAAATATCTATCTGAAGGATACAATACTGAGAAAAATGCGATTACTTAGAAAAATAGATATTGCCCAAGACATTCACATGCAGACAAAAGGAACTAAAACAAAGTGTTGTTAAGGTTATATCACTCAGAGATATTGACCAAAAAAGAGCCGTTGTGTTTGTCTACTTAACTGAAGACAACAGCCAATCAGAGGAAGACAACATCGTATTTCATCGACTTTCGAAAAGCGACAGACCCATCGAAGCATGTCAAGAGTATTATGTTCGGGCATCGCAAAAAAAGTGTTGAATGGCTGCAAGAAAAGGTTATTGCCTAAAACGTACTAGGGAGTGTCAAACCCTAAATATAGCCGTTCATCACACACCATAAGAGGAAACTCATGGAGTTATCTCTTCCAATGGATAGTTTTTCAAGAGTGACCTTGGTGTATGCCTATAAATACTTGTGACCATCTACATTGAAGGTTACGGGAAATTTGTAAGCAACTCAAGAGCTCAAACTTATTATTGCAAGTTGAAGCACTCGAAAACCAAAGAATTTCCCAAGTGCTTTATTTCGAAGAGAGCTCATTCACTAAGCCTAGTCTTGATAAGATATATCCAAAGCTTAGTAGAGATATCCTAGCCTTTGCATTGTTCTTAATTGTAAAGGATGTCTCATCCTAGTTGGAAACCAACCAAGAAAACCCCAAACCCTTTGTAAGGTAGTTTGAGTGTGATTGTTGGTGAGTTGGAGTTGTAAAGAGTTAGTAAACTACATTGAGGTAGTCAGAAAGCTCTAGAGAAGAAGTGAGTAAACTATCTTGGATAGTCAGAAAGCTTGTGTATGTTTTGAGTAAGTAAACTATAGAGGTAGTCAGAAAGCTCAAAATAGAAAGGTTAGTAAACTACAGAGGTAGTAAGAAAACCTTAGGAAGTGATTAAGGAATTTCTCTGAAGAGATCAGAGAGAGTGGACGTAGGAGCTTGAGTCTCTGAACCACTATAACTTCTTTGTGTTCTTTGCTTTACATTTTTGCTTTGATTAAGCTCATTGCATATCTTTAAACTGAAAGCATATTTTCACTGATACTCAGTTGGAATCAATCCACTGAAGTTGTATCTAACCTGAATCACAACCTAATCACTATTCCATTAAAAGGAAGGTTTTTTTCTTCAGCAAAGCATAAAACGAGTATAAACTTAGGGCCAACCATTCCGCACATCTGGGTAGCTACTCAAGTAACTCAGTATCTCTGAAAACTCATGAATAGTTGGGATTATCTGAGGTATCCGAAGCGTATTTCAGGATCCTTTATCTCTGTAGACTTTGACTCAGGCGATTTGTGCTTCTCGGGAACAAATCATCGGGACAACTGACCCCAATCGACCTCGATGAAGAAAAAAAGTTTTAAAATCACTAAACACGTGTATTCCCCCCCCCATACACGTGTAAGACTCGTTTGCACCGGGACCAACAAATGGTATCAGAGCAGTGGTTCAACTTGACCACCTGCTTTGTTGACCATAGTCTTATTTGCTAAAATTCTTGTGGTCTATCTGAACAAATCTTATTTGCTGAAATCTTAAAAGGCTCAGACAAAATGCCTTCTAAGAAACTTCCCATGTTCACTGTAGAGAGTTATGATTTGTGGAGATCGAGAATGCGAGGCTCACCGTATTCTAAGCATGAACTTATGTGGAGAGTAGTCTCACGAAGGACCATTTCAATTCAACATGGTGAATCGAGTTCTGAAAATGAGAGAAATGATCCGGGACATAATTTCCTAAGTCTGATGACCAACTTACTCCTGAGGAGAGGAAGTTAGTCAATCTAGACTATATTGCCAAAGACACACTATATAACACAATTGATGATGGTGTGATGGGAATGATTTCTCATTGTAATCTTTGCCAAAGAAATATGGGATACACTAATTTGTAATGTGTCAAGGCACAAATCATATCAAGGAGAACAAACTTTCATTTGCCATTGGAAAGTTTGGCCGGTTTTTGAAATGGAAGATGGTGAATCTATTGACAGACTGGAAGTCAGATTAACTAGTATAATAAATGATCTAAATGCACTTGGAAAGAGATATCCACAAAGAGAAGTAGCATTGAAAATTCTTAGAGGTCTATCTAAGAAATGGGATATTCATGCAGTGGTGATTGAAAACACCAAGAACATTGATTCAATGCCGTACCAACAAGTCTTCTCTGAGCTGAAAGCTTATGAGTTTGTTATTGATAAGAAAACAAAGAAAGTTTGACAAAGAAAGATGATTCTTCATCTAGTAAAAATGTGGCTTTCAAAGTCAAGGATAAAACACATAAAAACTAGAGAGTTCGAGAACTCCCTTGCTAAAAAATCAGGATGAGCTAGAGGATAAGCTAGTACTGATGGCAAGGAGGTTTGAAAGGCTTAATAGTAGATATGGAAAATATAAAAACTATTACAGGAATCACAGGTACCAGAAGAAAGCTGAGGACAGATCCACTGAGAAGAGAAAAGACCTGAAAGCTGAAGGATCTTCATCCAAAAAGAAGGACTCCAAGTCTAAAGAAGAAAGTGATCAGGATGATGATGCCAACAGATGCTATAACTGCCAAAAGAAAGGTCATTTTCAGTATGATTGTCCATACCTAAGTGCTAAGGAGAGAAAAGAAAGGTAAGCTAAAAGAGACAAGAAGTTCTCCAGCAAGAAAGCCATGGTTGCAGAAGAAGAACACTCTGAGGAAGGTTCTAGCTCTTCAGATGAAATGTTCTCAGACAGTGATAGTGATGACATCTGTCTAATGGCTGTGGAGGAGGTAAATTCTTCTTTCTCTGTTGTTGCTCCTACACTAGCACAAGAGTTATCAAGTTCCACTGTAAACAGTCAATTTGACCTGATGGATTCTTTTGAGAGTCTGATGAAGGAATATGTTGTTTTACAAGAACTGCTGAATGAAACTCAAGAGCAGAACAAAGAACTGATTGCTGAAAATCTTAAGTGGAAAGACTCTAGTAATGCTGAGATCACTTCTCAATTAATGGGAACTACTGATGAACTGGATGTTCTGAAAGTACAACTCTCAGAGAAAGAGAAGCTGATAGAGACCCTAAATGGAAAACTAGATAAATCCACTGAGGAGATTCAGCTGATCAGAACCAAGTTCAATAACCTCTCTGAGAAGCATGAAACTCTACAAAAATATGATGATAGTGTGCAGAGGAAGCTAACTCTATTGAATTCTGCATCTAAAGTAATAGATGAAATTCAGAGTTATCAGAGACCTGCCACTATAAAATCTGGATTGGGATACATTCCAGGGGGAACCTCACAAGGTCATCTGAATGTTGCATCAAGTAGCACTAAGACAATCTTTGTTAAACAAGTGGCACCTACACTTCGAACTGAAGAAATGCCCAAAGTTTTAGACAAGGGAAAAGGACCTATGGTTCCAGAAAAATTGAATGTTCACGTAAGAAAGCCCAAACCTCAGGTGAAGGCTAGAAAACCTGACCAATCAGTAGGAAAATTTCAGGCAAGTACTTCGAAGCCTCAGGCTAAGAATGCAAACCTGAAAGGATCTGCACTAAACCAGCAGAGGAATTTTCAGAAGAGAAACACTCAGCAGAGACATTCTCAACTGAAAAGACCAAGTCCTCAGATTACTAAAAGACCCCAATTTCAGTACATGCAACCTAAACCCCACTTGCCTAAGGGCAAAGGTTACCTGAACTCAAGTCAACAAAGATTCAGACCAGCTGCACAGAAGCCAAAGCAATGGAACAAAAGGCCTGTACCCAAGAAAAATTCTAAGGCTCATGTTCATGCCAAGGCTATCACTCATACACAGGATACTGCTAAGGCACCCAGAGTGGTAAATGTGTATGTAGATGTTTATGGAAGACAGATCAGCCACTCTAAAGTGATTAGAGTTGTCAGGCAGATTTAGATTCGAAAGGTACAGCTAACATGGTAGGACCCTACACCAATTGGGTACCTAAGAATTGATCTATTTTTCAGGAGAAAAACAAGGGCACTGAGCTGATTGAAGATCACATAGCACTGATGAGTGGAGATGAAATGGCCCCTGCTGTATGGTATCTTGACAGTGGATGCTCAAGACATATGACAGGATTCAAGCAGATACTCAGTGACTATGTAGAGCAAAGAGGCCCTCAGATCACATTTGGAGATAACTCCAAGGGACAGACTGAAGGATATGGAACTTTGGAAATCGATTCAGTTCATATCCATGGTGTTTCATATGTATCTGGATTGAAGCATAACCTGCTTTCAATAAGCCAATTCTGTGACAAGGGATTTAATGTTAAGTTCTCAAAGAACTTATGTTATGTGAAAGATGATACCTCACAGAAAATACTACTGACTGGTACTAGAAAAGGAAATGTGTATCTTGCTGATTGGAGTTCAACTCCTAAAGATACATGTTTGGTTGCAAAAAGTTCCACAGATACCAGTTGGTTATGGCACAAAATGATGAATCACCTGAATTTCTAAACCCTGAATAAACTTGCAAGATTAGCACTTGTGAGAGGGTTACCAAATGAAGTGTTCAGTAAAGAACATGTTTGTGATGCATGCCAAAAAGGAAAATAAATTAGAGCATCATTTAAAAGCAAAGTAGATGTTTCTACTGAAAGAATACTTCAATTGTTGCATATGGATCTTTTTGGTCCAGTAACACCAGTGAGCACTAATGGCAGGAAATATACACTCGTAGTAGTTTATGACTACTCAAGATATACTTGGGTCATATTCTTACTCAATAAGAAAGAGACTCAGATAAAACTGCCTGAACTACTGAAAAGGCTCAGTAATGAAAAGAACCCGAGTGTGGTCAAAATCAGATCAGATAAAAGAACTGAATTTATAAACCATATTATATCTGATTATTGTGCAGCAAATGGAATTACTCATGAAACATCAGCTGCAAGGACTCCTCAACAAAATGGTGTTGCTGAGAGAAGGAGCAGGACTTTAAAAGAAGCTGCAAGGACAATGATAGCTGAAGCTGATATTCCTAAAAGATTTTGGGCTGAAGCTATCAACACTGCATGCTATTCTCAAAACAGATCCATCCTCACCAAGAGTCAAGGCAAAACACCATACTAGCTTTGGAATGAAAGGAAGCCTCTTGTTTCTTTCTTTCGTGTGTTTGGTTGCAAGTGTTTCATACACAATAATGGTAAAGATCAGTTGAAAACATTTGATAGCAAAGCTGATGAAGGAATATTCTTAGGATATTCTGAAGTCAGTAAAGCCTTCAGAGTTTACAACTGTAGGACTCTTATTGTAGAAGAAACACCTCATGTTGTTTTTGATGAATCTACTTGTGTTCAGAAGAAACAGGAACATGATGCAGGAGAACTAACCAAGAGAATCACCATACTAAGCCTGAAAAAGAATGACAAATCATCCCCTGAACCTGAAAAGAAGAAGCCAGTCACCTTCTATGAATGGAGTGACTCAGACTCAGACAAAGAAGTTCAGGATGGTACTCAGGATGGTGAGACTCAGGAAACCCAACACACAAAAGCTGACCAATCTGAACAGACACCAGTTCAGACTCAGGGGGAACATCTAGAAGAAGTTGGTTAGATAGTCATCCTACAAGTCAGATTGTGGGTGATCTAATTGATGGTGTTAAGACAAGAAGGTTCCATGGTGAAAGTGCACTATTCTGCTGCTTCCTATCAGAGAAAGAGCCAACTGAGATTGAAGAAGCTCTACAAGATTCTTATTGGATTACTGCTATGCAAGAGGAGCTGAATCAATTCTCAAGAAATGAAGTATGGGAGCTAGTGGATAGGCCTGAAAGGCACAATGTTATTGGAACCAAGAGGGTATTCAAGAATAAAAGAGATGAGAACAACAATATTGTAAGAAACAAGGCAAGACTAGTTACACAAGGTTATTCCCAAGAAGAAGGCTTGGATTATGATGAAACCTTTGCACCTGTTGCAAGACTAGAAGCCATCAGATTGTTTCTTGCATATGCTGCCCACATGAAGTTCACAGTCTATCAAATGGATGTGAAAAGTGCATTTCTGAATGGTGTGCTTAAAGAAGAGGTTTATGTGGAGCAACCTCCTGGTTTCAGACAGAATGACCAAGTTTACAGGCTCAGAAAAGCCTTGTATGGTCTTAAGCAAGCACCCAAAGCATGGTATGATATCCTTTCTTAGTTTCTTACTGACCATGGTTTTATCAAAGGAACTGTTGATAGAACTTTGTTCAGGATAGAAGATGGGGAATATATCTTACTAGTTTAGATTTATGTAGATGACATCATTTTTGGATCTCCAAATCATCAGTTGTGTGAAAAGTTCTCTACACTGATGAAAGGAAAGTTTGAGATATCTATGATGGGGGAGATGAATTTCTTTCTAGGACTTCAAGTGAAACAATCAAAGGAAGGAATCTTCATCAACCAAGCAAAGTTCACCAGAGATCTGATTGTCAAATATGGTGTACAGAATTGCAATGCAGTTAGAATTTCCATGAATACTAACTACAAGATGGATCCTAATCCTGAAGGCAAATCAGTAAGTCACACTGATTATAGAGGGATCATTGGATCATTGCTCTATCTCACAACAAGTAGGCCGGATATAACATTTGCTGTTGGGATATATGCAAGATACCAAACTAATCCTAAGGCTAGTCACATGGAGGCTGCCAAAAAGATACTGAAGTATCTTAAAGGCACACTGAATAGAGGATTGTGGTATCCAACTGATGATAACCTTGAATTAACTGATTATTCAGATGTTGATTATGGAGGCTGTAGAATTGACAGGAAGTCCACTAAAGGAACGTGTCAATTTCTTGGAAATGGTGATATCCACGGTTTTCAAAGAAGGAGACCTCGATGAGCAACCAAGATCTTGGGGTGAATTCATGGGCTAGGGAAGTTGTTGTGCCTGATTATTTGGCTCAGACAACAATTAAGGGATTATAAGATTGTAGCCAATGAAGTACCAATATTTTGTGATAATAATAGTGCTATTGCTATTTCACAAAATCCGGTATTGCACACCAGATGCAAGCATGTGGATATCAGACATCACTTCATCGAGATCATGTAGAGAAGAAGGACATCGAGGATGGAGAAGATTCATAATTGATAAGCGAGAAGGCGATATCTTGACTAAACCTTTAATTTGAATCAAGATTTGAGGAACTATCGATTGAATTAGGGATGTTGGATCGGTGTATAGAGTAAATCTAAAAATTGAAGGTTTTCGGATGCATGAAGTTTTCTCAGGAATCTCTTGAGACTTCGAGGATAAAATTGGAAATCTTGAATCGAGTCTTGAGAAACTCAAGTGTCTTGAAGGTCGATTACTGATTATTATCTTGAACCGATTCGATTTTCGATATCATCTTGACATTTTATCAAGGTCAATACTCGAAGAAGTGATAGAGGGAAATTAGTCGAAGAAGTAATGACTCTCATGCAACTCATTTATTGCTTAAGTGAAACTCAATAATCATTTTGCAATAAATACAAAAACACGAAGAATGTTTTTGGCGGGACCTTTTTTGAAATACCGAAGAAGGTCAACAGTCATTAATTGCTCTGTTTCAATTAATCACCAATAAGGTTAAAATGGCGGCGTACTTTTCGTGAGATCGTCCTTTCGCATACCCGATTAATCGGTGGATCAATCTTAACCGTTGATTTTAATTAATCACACGATTTCTCACGAATCCATTTGATAAGCCATTTTACACCCTATTTCATTAAACCTTCGTCTCCAAACACTCTGCAACTAAAAACCCATTTGCCCATAAATCTTCATCGTTCCAAAACCCTACCTTCAAAATTCTCAAAATGACTTTCACAATATTCAATAAACTGGCTTCTTCCAACAAGCCATGGTATGAATATGTGGTATCGCTCGAAAGCTCATCCAACACGACCCATGAAGAAGAGGCGCTACACATGATCAGAATCGCAAAACTCACAAATCTAGTCGCAAGTCAACCAGAGGCCGAATACTCTAAAGAGGTAATAGAGTTTGTCTCAAATCTGAAAATAGATGAGAAAGATCGTATGGAGTCTGAGATTACTGTTTCCCATCTAGAACATAGCTCGAAATATGTAAATTTTGTACGGGAGCTGTATATAGTCCCTAAAAATTTGAATGATGTTTTTGAGTTGTGTGATAGAGGAGAGGATCCCACAACTTATATGTTGGGTCGGGAGCAGGAATATCTTGATAGGATAACAGAGCATCCTATTAAGTTTGAGGCGACTCTGAATAAACGGCATTTGAAGCCGAAGTACAGAGTTTTGTTAGATATTGTTAGCAAATGTATAATGAGTCGATCAGGGGGTTTTGAGCAGATAAGCACTCCCAAGCTTAGATTGATGGCTGCAATAGAAGATTCACCCACCAAAGATTTCAATTGGTTGAAGTACTTGATTAGAGTGGTGAGTGACCAGGCAAAGCTAATCAAGAAGGAGGATGGATCGATTTCGATCAAAGGCAAGATTCTCCATGCAACCAAAATATCTTTTATTTTGGAGATGTCTTAGAGAAGAGGAGGATATTTTTTTGCCGACTCCTCCTTTCCCCAAAGTCTAAGGTCATGTTCAAGCCCTCTGACAACGGAAAAGACTTTGAAAGGGAAGAAAAGAAGAAAGTGGAATCCACTGCTGCTGCTGAAGAAGCCCATCAAGTCAGGGGGAAGACTTTGATGGAGGTCAAGAGGGAGAAGGGTGAAGCATTGAATAAAAAGACCCTTGCTCCAAAGCTCAGAAGGATGGTGATTGCCACTGAGGAGGAGGAGAGTGAGCCTCGAGGAGGTACAACGAGGGGCCAAAAAGCTCCGAAATCACCCTTACAAGTGTTAGCACAGGTTGTATCCATGACACGTGAAAGCAAACCGAGGAGCAAGTCTTCTCACGAGGTTCTTGAGGCGTCCGAGACCGACAAATTCTCTCAAGAAATCTTCCAAGGACCTCAGACCTCAGAGATTGCTCAGATTCCTACTGAGGAAGTGCCAGCTCAATCCTCAGAGCCAACTCAGATTCAACCTGAGGAGTTGCTGTCGATCCTCGATTTTCTTTGAGCCTCGGAGGCTACTTTGAACCTTGATGAGCTCCTGAGTGATCCATTTCTTGATCCCTTGACAGATTTTTCCCCTTGAACCCGAGAGCCCGTGAAGAATATGAGTCAAGAGACCGAGTGGCGGAAGGGGGGAGCAGTTCATTCTAGACCGGTACTTCGAGCTTAGCATTCCTCGACCTCCGGGATCTCTTTTTGGATCGAGGTCAGCGATCTACATTCTTAACCAGACCTTGCCTGAAATGCTCAACATCGCTTCATTTAGAGGTGAAGACTGGTGGAATGAGGAGACAGCTGTGTTAACCGAATTCTCCGGGTTCAGAAAAACCAAGCTCAGGATGAAAATTTCTGATTTTGATGAGCTGGTAAAGAGGAAGATTGCTGATAGGAAAGATGTTGAGGTTGGTGCCCCGAGCTCCAAGGATAAAAACCAAGATGGGGACCAACAAGGGAATGATGAGAGTCAATCTCAGATGGAGAAAGATAAGATCGATCTTTGGAGAGCCTGCTGTCAAACATCCTCAGACTGAAGTTAGTCTTTAGGTAAGTTTTGGCACTATTAAAAATTATGCCAGGGCTACTGAAGTATCTATCTTTAACTCTGTAATGTCGATATCTCGTCGAGGCTCAGTGGACACCCAAGCTTCGGTGGAAACCAGGACTTCAGATTGAATTTGAAGCTCAAAGTTGAGATCGAGACTCATTTGAGCAACCATTTCCAGAAAAAAGCGGCCAAATCTCTTATGCTCCTGAGATTGATCTCACTCCTATTGTGGAGAAACTGGAGAAGGTTGGGCCAATCATGGACAAAGTTGCTCAAATAGAAGAAGTTTTGGCCAACCAGAACCAGAAGATGGAAAATCTGAGTTCTTCTTCAGACCTGATGCAACTTCAGACTACTCTGACTGAAAAGCTGACTACCATGGAAGGAAAGATGGATAAGGTCAAGGCTGAATTAAGTGCAGAGCTGAAGCAAAAGTATCAGGAGAGGACTGAATTTCTTGAAGCCAAACTGGTGGAGAGGAATGAGATGCTTGTTAAAAATGCTGTTGAGGAAATGAGCTCCATGCTCATGACCAAGATGACAGATATGTTCAAAGAAGCTCTCTCCAACCAGTTTGCCCACATGTCTGAAGAATTCTCAATGGCGAAGAACCACCTGAGGAGATTAGAAGAAGAGCAAGATCAGTTGGCGGGAGAGGTGCGTAGTGTCGACAAGGAGCGATTATCATATGGATCGTGACTATCAAACTTCGCCAAGGTATGGTGCAAGAAGGGGAAAGACCCGAGTCGATCTCGAGAAAATTATTGGAAAATACCTTGGAAAGAAAGGCAGACAAAGAAGCTGAGAAGAAAAGTATTGCTGAAGCCTTGCAAGAAGTTGAAGCCACTGAGAAGCTGAAATTCAAGAAGGTGGAGAAGCCCGTCTACACTCAAGTTTCTGAAGAAACCATGCAAGAAGTAGTTGCTGAGAAGCTGAGTGCTAGAAGAAGAGTTGGAACAAGCCAAGCCGGAGCAAAACTGCCTATCAAAAGGAAGGTTGTGGCATTTGTTGAGCCTGAAGGGAAAAGAGCTAAGGCTTCTAAGCCAACTCAGAGGAAATTGATAATGGAACTGGAAGAGTCTGAAGAGCCACAGAAGGAAGTCTTCAATACAAAAAGAGCTCTGAGATCACTCCAAGTCGAGCAAGCCAAGAAAACTGTTGCTTCAGTTTCTGGAGTACCCTTGATTAGAAAAAAGAAGGAAGAAGAGCAGAGGCGAAGGAGTGGTTTCAAGAAGTTCGCGAGCAAGAGGAGAGGGACAGCAAAAGCACAAAAGTGGCCACACATTGACAAGTGGATGCCAATCCAGTTCAATGATGCGTGGGAAGAGATCAAAAGAACATTCTGGTTCTACTACGATGTGCTGAGAGAATGGAGAGGGGAGAGATCAGATTCTAATGAGGCTTTCATCGACTATCTGCTGACCTTCTATCTGAAGTACTTACAAAGCTGGATAAATCTTGCGGATGAAGGAAAGGTTCAGATCACAGTCCCTGGTCCATACCCATACCCTCCTCCTAGGCTGAAGAATGGCTTGGTGAATGAAACAACCATTTCTCGGGGAGATTCTTGTGATCGCCATTGAGTTAGGCCTTGACAGGGAACAATCGATATCATCAAGGAGAGATCTTATTTGAAGAAGAGATATTATGGAATGTTTAACCTTGAAGTGCCTGCTGATGAGGTGGAAGAAGAGAACTGAAGAGCCAGAGCTGAAGATCAAAAGAAGACTGAAGAATCAAGACTGAAGACTCTTGTAATTTCCTTATCTTTTTGTCTTTTATCTTTTTCTAATAAGTTCATTGTAAGTTGTAACTCTCTATCACACATCAATGAAACTTTATCTTTTATGCTCAAAGATAATATCTCATTATCTTACTTTACATGTCTTTACTTTTGATATGCCTGATTGTTGTGTTATGAAATTGTTGGGAGATTGATTGTGAAAATTGTTGGGAGATATACCAATCTTGTAATAGGAAAAACTGAAACCTAAGTATAGGTTAAGTGTTTTGTAACAAGATGGTTTTGGCATCATCAAAAAGGGGGAAATTGTTGGGAGATGAATTTAATAAAAGAAGATTTTGATTAGATCCCAAAACCCCTGAGTATGACATGTTCAGGATAATCTTGATAGTTAGTCGGGATTCGGTTTTAGAGTGTTAGGGATGTTATCTCGCACCGTGTATAGTCGTGAGATATAGATCGGGGATAGATTTACGAAGATTCTGAAGACTCAGTAAGTTTTCAATATGAAATCGAGAAATCAAGACTAAAGACTTCGAAAATCGAGAAATCAAGACTTCGATGGGGCTGAGAAAAGAAGACTCGATGTGTATGGAGAAAATCAAGACTCAAAGATGAAGACACGCGAGATATCGGTCCAAGATATCTTTGAAGACTTAGAAGACTCTGAAGACTCAGAAGAATCAAGACACGTAAGATGTAAGATCAAGACCGAAGATCAAGACAAAGGATATTGAAGGCATGAGAATGCGAAGACCCAAAGAATGTCTTGAATGCTCGTGATAAATCAATGTTCCAAAGACATCAAAAAATATATATCTGAAGGATACAATACTGAGAAAAACGCGATTACTTAGAAAAATAGATATTGCCCAAGACATTCACATGCAGACAAAAGGAACTAAAACAAAGTGTTGTTAAGGTTATATCACTCAGAGATATTGACCAAAAAGAGCCGTTGTGTTTGTCTACTTGGCGAAGACAATGACCCAATCGAGAGGAAGACAACAACGTGCATTTTTCTGACCTTCGAAAGCGGACAGTCCTTTGAAGCATGTCAAGTAGTACTATGTTCGCATCGCAAAAAAGTGTTGAATCATTTGCAAGAAAAGGTTATTGCCTAAAACGTACTAGGGAGTGTCAAACCCTAAATATAGTCGTTCATCACACACCATAAGAGGAAACTCATGGAGCTATCTCTTCCAATGGATAGTTTTTCAAGAGTGACCTTGGTGTATGCAAATAAATACTTGTGACCATCTACATTGAAGGTTATGGGAAATTTGTAAGCAACTCAAGAGCTCAAACTTATTATTGTAAGTTGAAGCACTCGAAAACCGAAGAATTTCCCAAGTGCTTTATTTCGAAGAGAGCTCATTCACTAAGCCTAGTCTTGATAAGATATATCCAAAGCTTAGTAGAGATATCCTAGCCTTTGTATTGTTCTTAATTGTAAAGGATATCTCATCCTAGTTGGAAACCAACCAAGAAACCCCAAACCCTTTGTAAGGTAGTTTGAGTGTGATTGTTGGTGAGTTGGAGTTGTAAAGAGTTAGTAAACTACATTGAGGTAGTCAGAAAGCTCTAGAAAAGAAGTGAGTAAACTATCTTGGATAAAGGAAAGCTTGTGTGTGTTTTGAGTAAGTAAACTACTGAGAGGTAGTAAAAAGCTCAAAATAGAAAGGTTAATAAACTCTGAGGTAGCGAAAAACCTTAGGAAGTGATTAAGGAATTTCTCTGAAGAGATCGAGAGAGTGGGACGTGGGAGCTTGAGTCTACGAACCACTATAACTTCTTTGTGTTCTTTGCTTTGTTTTTTTGCTTTGATTAAATTTGCATATCTTTAAACCGAAAGCATATTTTCGCGATACTCGGTTGGAATCAATCCTTTGAAGTTGCATCTAACCCAAACGACCTAATCACTATTCCATTAAAAAGGAAGGGTTTTTTTTCAAAGAAAGCATAAAAGCGATGTATAAACTTAGGGCCAACCATTCAAGACATCGAGTAGCTACTCAAGCAACTTCGTTATCTCTGGCTTCGAGGATCGGTTAGGATTATCGAGGTATCCGAAAAGCAATTTCGGGATCACATCTCGGAGTAAACTTTGATTTCAGGCGATTTGTGCTTCTCGGGACCAAATCATCGGGACAACGACCAATCGACCTCGATGAAGAAAAAAGTTTTAAAATCACTAAACACGTGTATTCCCCCCCCCCCATACACGTGTAAGACTCGTTTGCACCGGGACCAACAGGACAATATGTTTTTAAAATCTGTAAATTTAGGACAATCATGCAACTCACGTGAAATTTTAGCCCGATTTTTGCTTATTCGAGCTCAATTGTCATATATTTATGAAAGAAGTCAATACTGAATGATCTTTCATTCCCAATCCACTATGCACATTACATACTACAAGAGATGGAGATGTGCATTTATAGGCACAAGGTAAAGTGGATTCTTCTTGTTCACAGTAAGCCCAGGAGAAACTTCAACATCAATATCTTTTGTGTTACTCATCCCGGAAGACAATTGCCAATCAAATGAGTAAACGAAGTTAGCCAGAGCGAACTCCACCGTTACAAGTCCCATGGATATCCCGGGACATCCCCTTCGCCCTGCCCCAAACGGAAGCACCTCGAAATCTTGCCCCATGATAACCACATTACTGTTCAAGAATCTCTCGGGCTTAAACTCATTCGGGCTTTCCCAGTACTCGGGATCTCGTGCAATAGCCCATGTATTTATGAGGACCAGAGTTTTAGGTGGAATTGTGTAGCCTTTTATGTTGCAAACTCCGAGTGTTTCCCTAGGTATTAGGAGTGGAGCGGGTGGGTACAATCTCAGGGCCTCTTTAACCACTGCTTTTAGGTAGGCTAGTTTTGGGAGATCATCTTCATTTACTTCACCTTTATTTCCGACTAATTCTCTGATTTCATTTTGCAGTTTCTTCATTGTTGCTGGATTTTTCATCAGGGCTGTCATGGTCCAGATTATTGTTGCTTTACTCGTGTCTGCTCCAGCAATAAATATATTCTGTACAACTCGAGTGGAATTAAAAATAAGATTAAGTTAAAAAAAATTGGATTTCTCATGGATTTTCATGTCTAATTAGACATTTTATCAAGATAATTGAAATGTAGTGTAGTCACTTTGTAAATGAAAGGACAAAATGCCCTCAATATTAATTTGACGTGAGAAAATGACTCATATTTTCCAGTTTACTAGTGAGGAGAGAAAAAAAAATTTGTCCCATAACTTTACTATAATCTGTTTTTCATCCCAAAAAAATTAACTATCTAATTTTGGTCTCATAACTATCTTTATTGTTCAATTTTTGTCTCATTTTGGCCAGAAAACATAAAATTTTGTCATTTTTTATCACGCTCAAGTCATGTGCCAGTTAAAATTGGGGTTTCACGAGCTCGTAGCTGACGTGGATACTGACTGTTTAAAATAAAAGTTCATTTTTCTAAAAAATTAGAAAGAACATGCAAATTTCTCCCAAGTGCGGAAAAAATGAACTTTTAGCGTCCACATCAGTTACGAGCTCGAAAACCCGTAATTTTAACGATATGTGACTTGCGCATGATGAAAAATCACAAATTTTTTTATTTTCCGGTGAAAATGAGACCAAAATTGGACAATCGAGATAGTTAGGGGACCAAAATTAGATAGTTAAATTTTTTAGGACGAAAAACGGATTATAGGAAAGTTATGAGACCAAAATGACCTACAGAAGAAGCTCATGTATATGTTGGTGGTGTTGAGAAAAAGTTTGCTCACCATGAGTATAGCTTTCACATGATCCCATGTCAAATCAATGGAGCAAGACTCATCTTCCTTTAGCTGGATCAAAAGATGAAGAATGTTGGGATTTCCCGAGTTTCCCAGGTGCTCATTTATCAACTCCTTAAGGAATTCATCCAACTCTCTATATACCTTATCCAGTCTCCCAATCATCCCACTCACTTTATCCAACCACCCAAACGAAGGTAGATAATTCCGAAACAAAGAATCCACCTAGCTACCATCGCCTGAGATTCAATCATAAGTTCATCAAACCTTCTTCTTCTCATCCCTCCTCATCAAGCCTCTTGCAAAAGCGACCACCTTTATCAGCGTGCTTTCGTAAACGACAAAATCGTCGTACTCAAGTTGATAACTTCGCCTGCCCTTGCACTTGCAGACAGATCCCTCATCATGTCAAACACTTCAGCTTCCCGAATAGGCCTAAATGGTGGACTTGCCTTGGTGATAGACCCCAATTTGAGGTTAATGGTAAATAATGTAAGCGATTCTAAAAGGAATATATAACTCTCAAGATCCATTATTTAATCTCAACTTTAGAGTTTTGGTAAACAAATCTCCGCTTTGACAATCTTTTGCGGATCGAGCTCATGGGCATAATATATGTTGAAAACTTGCTGATTTAGACTTGAAAACTTTCTTACTCAACAAGTTATTCAACATATATTACGCTTTCGATAGCTCGATTTTAAAAGAATGTCGAGTAGGATTTATTTATCAAAATTCAAAAGTTAGAATTAAATTGCAATTTCTGAAAAAAGCGGTGATAAGATTTTTTCCTGCAATTAAGCCTTTTAAAAATTTGCTTCTTTATTCTTTGAGGAGATGAAATCACATAAATCTTTCTCAACTCTCTCCATGAATCATTTGTAAAGGCTTTGAAGGCTATGTCCGATCCGTTGTAGGAGAGTTTATTGAGTCCAAGAGACTTGGGCCGTGCGAAGCCCAAGTCCTGCGTTTTGAGTACTTCCTCAGCGCCGTCTGGTGAAGAGACGACGAGCACACTGGTGGAACCCAGCTTCATGGACATGAGAGGCCCGTATTTTTTGGAGAGTTGTGAGAGATAGATGTGAGGAGTGGCGTTGCTGAATTGGTACAGGTTTCAGGATGAAGCAAAGGGGAAGATGAGGAACACAAGTATAATTTTAGAATTTCTTGAGATTTTTTGTATGGTTAAGTAAGTGTTGAAAATAATTAAGAAGAAATATGGGTGAATGTGAGAGGTCATTTTGTGCACTCTATCAAAATGGTCCATGGCTAGATATCGACATGACTCTATGTGTGTCAAGGACTTTTTTACTATTAAGGGTAGGGAGAATGTGTTCGTTACAAAAAAACATTGTTTTGGCGAGGGAAATTAACGAGGGAAAAAGAACCCTCGTTATTTAACGAGGAAAAGTTGAAACGAGGGGTTTTAACGAGGCGACACCCTCGGCACACTCAGCGAGGGCACAACTCTCGGTAAAGTTTTTGACACAATCAGCGATGGGTGTAGACCCTCGGTAAGGTCGTCGCCACATTTAACGGTGTGACCCGACCCCTAGAACGCCATGGCATGAGACGAGGGTCCCCCTCGCCAATTGCAAAAAGCGGCGCCTTGTTGTTGTTGCGAGGGTGTGTGTTTCGAGGGCAAACTACCCTAAATCAATACCCTTGCCCACCCGGTATAAGTAGAGAGAACCGATCTCATTTTCATTTTACGCTCAAAATTTTCGGAGGAGCTAGGGCCGAAACTAGAGCAATTTCACCTCGTTTTTGGGAGTTAAGGTATGTATTTTTTATTTTAATCGTTATTATATAAGTATTAGTTGTTTTATTATTTAGTATTAGTTGTTTTTGTTATTTAGTAATAGTTGTTTTAATAATGTTTAGTATTAATATTTTAAATTAATGTGTATATATTATTGTGTATTTAGTATTAGTTGTTTAATTATTTTTTATGCATGTAGTATTACTTGTTTATGTTAGTTTAATTTAGCTTAATTTAATCTAATTATGCATACATGCATGTAGTATTAGTTGCTTATTACTTGTGTATATTAGTTAGTTTAATTAAATATACGTGTATATTGTTTAGTTTAATTTTACGTGTACATTAGTTTAGTTTAATTTAATTTTAGTTTAATTTATCATATTTGTGTATATATATAGTATTAATTAGTTGTTTAATTATTTAGTATTATTTAATATATTAATTAAGTTGGACGTTAGAGTGGAGGGATTGATGTTGATGAATGTTGGTTATTGCTTGTTGTAGAACATGTGCGTTCCGACTTGATTGATTTTGATTGATTAAGTTGGAAATGGATGCACGTAGGATCTTGATTAATTGAGGAATACGATAAAATAAGACGAAACTCTGCAGAAATTTTTAGGA
Organism: Stenogyne calaminthoides; assembly: GCA_037126765.1. NCBI lineage: Eukaryota > Viridiplantae > Streptophyta > Magnoliopsida > Lamiales > Lamiaceae > Stenogyne > Stenogyne calaminthoides. The sequence goes on along the minus strand of JBBCBC010000007.1, from coordinate 23,662,855 downwards.
AATATTAATTATTAATTAGGCTTTTGAATACTAATTAATTCGTAAATGTGAAACATATAATTGTTATGGATTATTCTAGCCTTTTACGTTGGATGTATGGTCTTAGATCGATTAATGGCAATATATCTCCAGAATTCTATAATGGACTCGAATCGTTTATAGATTTCACCACTAGTAATGGGATGAATCAGGGAAAGATTAGGTGTCCCTGCAATAAATTTAGATGTCGGAACAAGAATACGTATCATGAACCTGATAAGGTGAAAGCACATTTGTATATAAATGGGTTCATGCCCAATTATTGCAATTGGATTTATCACGGTGAGGAAATCTGCGGTCATGAATACGATCATCTGTCTGCTTCGACTTCACACAGGCCGGTTGAAGAGACTTTTGGATCTAGCTCGTACCACGATATGATGACGGACTTAACCTCTAGTCCCCACTTAAATGTGGATGATGAGTCCCCTAATGAGGAACCTCCTAATGAGCATGCTGCACATTTTTATATCATGCTTTGTGCAGCGAATCAGGATATAATGCCCGGATCATCATCAGATTGGCCAGGAATCTCCGCATCCTTCCACAGAAGTGCCTTAAATTTGGTCAGATATGGCTTCCTCCCATGCTCAGCCCACTGATTATGTGGAAGTTTATCAGCTAGAATTATCAAAACCTTGTGAATGTTGCAAATCTTCTTGGTCAAGTAGACCTCGTTCTTGTCATTACCCCAAACTTATCAGTTTCCTGCAACAGTCTGTGCTTGAACATCCCTAGCCAGTTCATATCTTGCGCTTTCTCGATAATTGCGGTCATAACCAGTTGTGAATCCCACTCACAGTTGTCATACAATGCCATATTGCTGAACATTAAAACTGAAAACAGACTGTCTGAAAGGGACTATAATCAAATGGTTGATGCGATTCGTGTTCTTTGTCCGAATAGTCTGGTGCCCAAGAAATTTTCTAATAGCAAACAACTGATGAGTGAGATGGGTCTTCCAGTGGAGAGGATCCATTGTTGTGCACAAAACTGCATGTTATATTGGGGTGCAGACGGCGAACTTGAAAACTATAAATTTTGTAGTCGGCCACGGTTCAAACCTGCTAGACATGACGTGAATGGGAGATTGAAAAAGAACTGTCCTTTTAAGGAGATGTTTTATTTTCCTATCATCCCTCGACTGCAAAGATTGTATCAGTCGAATGCTACTGCGAAGGATATGACATGGCATGCACGTTGCTCGAACGACCACTCCGGTGTCATACGTCACCCTGCAGACTCACGAGCTTGAAACACTTGGACCCGATCACATCGATTTTGCTTTGAAATTAAAGCGTGAGGTTGGGCTTGAGTTGAGCGGTTTTCAACCGTTTGGGGCGCATGGGAAACAATATTCATCATGGCCAGTGATAGTGACACCGTACAATCTACCCCCATGGTTGTGCATGGAGGATCAATTCATGTTTCTTACGGTTCTAGTGCCCGGTCCAAAGAATCCAAAAGATAAATTGGACGTATTTATTCAACCAGCGATCCGTGATTTGATGTTTTATGGGAACATGGAGTGGTAGCGTGTGATGTTACTACAAAGCGTATTTTTATGATGCGGTGATTAATCTGGACCATCGGTGACTTTCCGGCTTACTCGATGTTATGCGGATGGAGCCACGGATGGAAGACTTGCTTGTCCACACTGAGGCTTTCAGTCTGAGGCATAGTCGCAAGCAGTCGTGGTTTGACAACCATCGTAAGTTCTTAGATAGACGTCATCCATGCCGAAGGAACAAGACTCCATTCAGAAAGAATGTAGTAGTTGATGATGATTCACCTCCCATCTTGATACGTTATAAGATCCTCCAACAAATTGATTGGATTGACTTGATGAAAGTAATAGAGTTGGGTGCTGATGCTCAGAACAAAGGTTTACAATGTGGTTGGAAGAAGAAAAATGTTTTCTGGGATTTTCCATATTGGAGCTCCCTATTGATCAGACACAATTTGGATGTGATGCACATTGAAAAAAATGTGTTTGATAATTTGTTCTGCACGGTGATGAATGTCGAAGGGAAAACAAAGGACACAACTAAATCGAGGGATGAACTTAATGAATACTGTCATTAACCCTCACTGTAGAAATGTCTAACACACAGGAAAGTACCCCAAAGCTAGTTATTCCTTGATAAGAAACAAAAAAGACATGGTTTGCAAATGGGTAGATGAGTTGAAATTTCCCGATGACTACGTCTCCAACTTGTCTCGGTGCGTAGACTGTACAAAATTAAAGATGTTTTGGATGAAGAGTCATGATTGTCACATATTTATGCAGAGACTACTCCCAATTGCTATCCGTGAGATTCTGTCTTATAACGTTTGGAAAGTCATCACTGAAATCAGTTTGTTCTTCAAGGAGTTGATATCGAGGACCTGTTAGGAAATAAGGGGTGCCTGGATCTATTCGAGTTGAATTTAAATACATATTTAAATTAATCAATTAATTACTAACATGAATTAATCCTAAATAAATTCAACATAATAATTAAACAAATAAATAAGCAACATGCGTACACGTAATCCACGTAAATCCTAAGCATGCGGAATCTAGGAATTGCGAGATTACATACCTCTTGTAAAGACAACCGTTGAGACGATGGATCAACCTAAAGTGCCTTCTCAAATATATCCCATGTCCACGAACGTAATCCGGTGGAAGGATTCTAAGCTAAGCGATTTTAATTAAAGGAGAAAATAAAAATATTTGTCACCACCTTTGTGGATTTCTAATTTTCCAACACATGGAATTGCATTAGGGATGAAAAATTCATCCCTATTTATAGGACTAGGGGGACGAAAAATTTAGGTCAAGTTGGGCATTGGAAAATTTCATTGCTTTTCCTCAAGATACAATCTAGAATATATCCAATATATTCTATTTCCCAAAATATCTCCCAACAAAATCTTCTCCTCCCTTCTTGCTCCTTAATTTTCGAAAATTTCATACAAGTAGGAAGAAAATAAGGTCTATTTCCTTTCTTGAATTTATGGGATAAACTTGTATCTCAAGAATACTTATTCCATAAGATATTTCCAAGAAAATCAAGAAAAAATATTTTTCTCTCTCCTACCCAATTTTTCAAAAATTATCATGGAAAAATAGGCAAAATATTTTCTTCTCATTTTCATTAATTTTGGACTTTAATTTGAAATTTATTTGAGGGTCTTTAGGAGAATTAAGATTGGGCCTCCAATGGGCTATGAAACTTTAATATTTAGACAAAATATTATTCAAGCCCATTAATATTAATTTATTCCACTATAAAATTAATATTGAACTATCCATCTTAACCCACATTACTAATTCACTATAATATGGCTCCTGGTCATTATTTCCTGTGTTTAAGAGTATCTTAGTCCATTAATTAATTAAGCCACTGAACAGACTTTTTATTAATTAATATATTTGTCCTTGGAGTAAAGACAACTCAACATTATCCATACCGGAAATAAATTTCCACTTTCAAGATTTTGTATGATAAAGAATCTGAGCCCACCAAGGGGACAAATCAAACAAGTCATTATTTGCACACGATTCTCAAGTGTTAAATCTTAGCAATCGTCATGTAATCAATAATATTGCCCAAGATACAAGGTACCGAATCGCATTGATTCTCTTCCCATCATAAGTCAAAGCAATAGTTATTAATTTCACACGATCCTATTTAAGGGACGGAGATTAAGAAATAACGAACCTTTCGAGGTCTAATTCTTGTATATTGATGATCAAGAATTTATCCTCCTGTAGAGTCTATTCTGGTAAGATCATAATTCACTAGTGTAATCTCTTGGTCAAGACAAGTCAATCTGAGCCTTACACTTCAACCTTTCACGATGGATTGTTCATTTCCATTTATACTTAATCACGAGGGACTGTTAATTTGATCTTCTGTGATCTGGTATCACCAAATTAACTTCAACGTGATACGTACTTTGTTATCGAACAGGTTTGTAATAAATATCTATAACATTCATACATATTTAGTGCAACAGTGATAAATAATTTATTTAAGTAAATAAAAAAGAAAATCAGTTTGGTTATACAAAGTAAAAAGCATACTTTTCAGTATAACCCCAACAATCTCTCACTTATACTCAAAGTCTACTTTTAAGTATACTACAACATGTCTCGTGTTCTATGTGACATCTAATGTCACCTACACAAGCCTAATAATATTTCTTCCACTTATACTCAAAGCAGATTGGCAACGCTCTTGACACCCATTCCTTCTACATGTCTCTCGAATGTACTCTGAGGCAGACCCTTTGTGAATGGATCTGCTAGGTTGTCTTCATACGCAATCTTTGCCACCTCTATGTCTCCTCTCTTTACGATTTCTCGTATAAGATGGTATTTTCTTTCTATGTGTTTGCTGGCCTTGTGGGCTCTCGGTTCCCTAGAATTTGCAATTGCTCCGGCGTTATCACAGTAAACTATGATCGTGCTGGGCAAATCCGGAACAACGTCCAAGTCCACTAGGAAGTTCTTGAGTCAAACCGCTTCTTTCGCTACTTCACAAGCAGCTACATATTCGCCTTCCATGTTAGAATCAGCGATGCATTTCTGCTTAACGCTTCTCCATGTCATGACTCCTCCCCCCCATGCAAAACACACTACCCGAGGTTGACTTTCTGGAGTCTAAATCTGATTAGAAATATGAGTCCGTGTAACCGACGGGGATTAGACTGTCTGACTGATAAACTAACATTCTGTCCCGTGTCCTCTTCAGATACTTCAGAATGTTTTTAACTGCAGTCCAATGCTCTTTCCCGGGGTTGCTTTGATATCTTGCCACCATGCCTACGGCAAAGCAGATATCCGGTCTCGTGCACAGCATTGCATACATGAGGCTTCCTACAGTCGAAGCATAAGGAATGCCCTTCATGTCATCTATTTCCTTTTGTGTCTTGGGACACATTTCCTTGGATAGATGAATTCCGTATCTGAAAGGAACAAAGTCTTTCTTGGAATCTTGCATGATGAATCGCTTCAAAATGGTGTCTATATATGAGGCTTGCGAAAGCCCGATCATTCTTTTCCTGCGATCTCGAGTGATCTTGATCCCTAGGATATGGCCGGCTTCCCCTAAGTCCTTCATATCAAACTGTTTTGATAGCCATGCCCTTACGTCTGACAACATCTTTACATCGTTCCCGATGAGCAGAATGTCGTCTATGTATAGGACCAAGAATACCAAAAGCGATTAGTCACACTTCTTATAAACACAACTTTCGAAATTATTTTGATCAAAACCGTAGGATTTTATAACTTGATCAAAAGACTGATTTCAAGCACAGGATGTTTGCTTTAACCTATAAATAGACTTCTTTAGCTTGCAAACCAGATGCTCTTGGCCCTTTTCAATGAAGTCTTCAGGTTGTTGCATATAGATTTCTTCGTCAAGACTTCCATTGAGGAAAGCGGTCTTGACATCCATTTGCCAGATCTCAAAGTCTAGGTGCACAGCAATCGACAAGAGAATACGGATGGACTTGAGCATGGCTACGGATGAAAAGGTTTCCTCATAGTCGATCCCTTCTTTCGGAGTGTACCCTTTCACCATGAGTCTCGCTTTAAAGGTTTCAACCTTTCCATCCGGTCCCCTTTTTCTCTTGTATACCCACTTGCATCCAATGGGTTTTACCCCATTAAGTGGTTCGACTAACTCCCACACTTTATTGTGATCCATTGAACCCATCTCGGCTTCCATTGCGGTTTGCCAAGATTTTGCATCCTTGTCTTAGATCGCCTCGTTGTAGGACCATGGATCTGATTCTTCTCCTGAGATCAAGTCCGAGGACTCTCCTATCCCCAAGAATTACTTGGGTTACTTAACAACCCTCCCATTACGACGAGGTTCTGGTTGTGTAGGTGTGACGCTTGGTACTTCGTCTTGTACAGTTGGCAACGGAGTCGGCCCCCTAAGTTCTTCTAAGGTAATCTCGCTTCTAGGCTTTTTATCGTTCATATATTCTTCTTCCAAAAATCTAAAGTGCGTACTAATTACGACCTTTTGATCTTCGGGACCATAGAACATGCATCCCTTTGTTCCTTCGGGGTACCCTATAAACAACCTTAATTCAGAACGTGTGTCCAATTTACCCGACTTCCTTATCCAACACGTATCTTGGGACACCCCGGATCCTCATGTGTCCTAAGTTTGGGCTTGCGCCTATAAATCCACAACTCTCTAAAGGGGTTTTGGGACCGATTTGGATGGCACTAAGTTTAGAATATAAGTGTTGTTTGCAAAGCATAACCCATAATATTGATTTTGGTAAATTCGCATAACTCATCATTGACCTTACCATTTCTAGAAGCGTTCTATTTCTTCGTTCTGCAACCCCGTTTTGTTGAGAGGTACCGGGTGCAGTCAACTGGGATGCAATCCCTTCATCCGAAAAGTAGTTCAAAAATTCATCACCGAGGTATTCGCCTCCAATATCAGATCGTAGAAACTTGATACTCTTTTCCTTATGATTCTCTGTTTGAGCCTTGAATTCTTTGAATTTATCAAAGGTCTCAGATTTATGCTTCATTAGGAAAATGTACCCATAGCGTGAGTAACAATCCATAAATGTGACGAAATACTCGTAGCTACCTCTAGCTTTGATTTGCATTAGACCACACACCGGTGAGCGATCTCCAACACTTCTTTATCTCTAAGCCCCTTGGCTCCAAATTCCCTCTTGGTCATCTTACCCTCCAAGCATGATTCGCAAGTTGGAAATGGTTCAATCCGGAGGGACTCCAATGAACCATCTTGGACCAACCTTTGGATTCTTTTCGGGTTAATATGACCTAATCTTAGTGTGCGAAAAAGTGTCTCTGTTCACATCATCGAATGTTTTCTTTTATTACTTGAAATAGCAGATGTGTTATATGATGCATTCTGTGAGTAATGTGCACAGTTAATAATATTAAGTTTGTTCTGTAAAGTTCCATGACAGATAACCACATCGTTATGAAAAATAGTAACATGTTTATTAAAACGAACAGAATATCCATCAGCAAATAGTTTGGAAACAGAAATAAGATTTTTCCTAAAAATAGGAACATAAAGAACATCTCTTAAAATTAAACACTTGTCTTCAAAAGACAGGTGCACGTCTCCCACTACTTCAATTTTGCCACTCTCTTAAAGATCGCCTAAGCGTGATGAGGAACTCTCTTCCACTAAGTTGTCGGGTCGCTTGAACCCTTGTAATGTGAAACAAACATGATCAATGGACCCAGTATCCATTACCCCGAATGGGTAGCATACACATGCTAAACAAGTTTCAACAACTAGTGCGTGAGAATTACCTTTCTTTCCATTCCTTTTGGGTTTGGAACAGGCTGACCTCCAGTGTCCCTTTTCACCGCAGTTAAAATACTTCCCCTTAGACGGTTTCTTTACTCCACCCTTTCTCTTCACATTTTCTTTGCCCTTGGAAACACTTGAGTTAGCTTGGCTTTCACTTTTGGCCTTCTTCTTCTTCTTCTTGCCTCCTCTTGGTCTAGAAGAGGAAGATGGACCAACTGTCGCAAAGGTTTTGCTGCTCTCGCCCAATATTCCTTTAGCCAAGACTAGAGCTTGTAGAGATCAGGCAAGGAGAACTTCTAATTATTCATTTGGTAGTTGAGCCTGAACTGCTCGAAGCTTTTGGGCAGGGAATGGAGTATGAAATCGATCTGGGTCTCGATATTATATTCAGCACCAAGTACCTCAAGCTTGTTAAGGTGAGCCATCATCTGGAGAACATGTTCCCTTACGGGCGTTCCCTCCACCATTTTCATTGAGAGCATGTCTCTCATGGTGATTTGGCGAGCCATACGGTTCTGATGTTGGAACATCGTTTTAAGATTAACCATGATGTCTGCAGCAGTTTCAACGTTTTGGTGCTGGTGTTGCAACACATCTGACATAGAAGCCAAGATGGTACACTTTGTCATTTCATTGGAACGCTCCCAGTCAGCATACTCTTTCTTTTCCATTTTACTAGACTCATCAGTCGGCTTTTCTGGTTTGGGTGTAGTAAGGACCCAGTTATGATGTTGTGTAGTGAGGACAATAGTAAGTTTTCGATACCAATCAACAAAGTTTTCTCCAGTAAGCAAATTGTCTTTTAGTATATTGAACAGTGGATTAAAAGGTTGCGACATGATGCAACTGAAAATAAACATACATCTTATGTCAATATCGGGATCAACACAAAGAAAATCACATAATTCGATCACATGATTCATATTGAAATCTCAAAAAAAATATGAACATGCATCAGCCAACATCTCAAAACAGTTTTAAATGAGCCTCTTGGGAGGGTCATCATTTAAATCACATTGTTACAAATAAAACGAGCATAAACCTTTAATTTAAAAGAAATAAGTTTCTTGACAAATATAAAATTCATCCTTATTGAGAATTTATACCTAAGTAATAACCATGATTAAATACATAATTTACTTAGTTTTTTTGGGAGGGTCATCGCTTACTAATAATAATTCACAATCATCCTTTTGAGAATTTATTCATGTGAAAGCTTTCTTTTGGCCGTCCCTTAGGGGAATTTCTCCAAAAGATTTCACAAATAAATAAATCATGGAGATCAAAATTAATTCGATCCAAAAATCAAATTAATTGTTTAAAACATACTTAGTAATTTTTTTGAATTTGAGATTTTTCGTTGGGCAACTCTCATGCAAACACATTTAAATAAATTAAATAAAGCATAAGAAAATACAACAATAAATCAAGAAAAGCAGAAAATAAACATATTGGGCACAAATTATCCAACTGTCATGGTTTGATTTTTCTTGGCTTGATTTTGAAGAAACACCGTCTTGAATTTCTCCCACTCGTTCGTCTCGAAAAAAACTTCGTCTCGAAGCGCCCACGCCCAAGCGCCGCAGCCAGGGATGTCACGCCAAGATCAGAGCCGCCACTTGGCGGCGACAGCGCCCATGTGCTCTAGACGCGTAGCGCGCCCACACGGGTCCCTCGGTAGCCACCGGCGGGCATTGGCAGGCGCTGACACAGCGCCCGCCTCGGCCGCCCAAAAGCAGCCGTCAGCGCCAAGGTGCGGCAGCGTGCAACACAGGCGTCGCCCGTCGCGTCTTGCGTCCGGAAATTCGGCCTCCACCTGTCGCGGCGTTCAATGGTCGATCCTCCGTGCCTTCATAAAATTGCCGAGTCTTGGCGCTGGCGGCGTCAGCGTCGCCAGCGCATACGGTTCGGATCCGCTTTTAATTTCTCATCCGGTCTTCATCTTCGATAAGGTTACAATTTATTTAACGCGTAAAAATAAATAAATCTAAATCTAGACTGATCTATTACATTGAACAAATCAAATAGCCTAATCTCACTCGTGGATTTTCTCACGAGAAAAACAAATTTGAACAAGTTAAATTAAAACCAAAACATACGAATGAAATTAAAACACATTAAATACCATGACAATTGGATACCGCAAAACAGATCTAACAATTCTACTATCCAATTTTCAATAAAATTTAATGGCCAACATAATTTAAATAACAATTTTGTTGGGAGATGAATTTAAAAAAGAAGTTTTGATTAGATCCCAAAACCCCTGAGTATGACATGTTAGGGATAATCTTGATAGACCGTCGGGGTTTTGATATAGATTTTTTCGGGGAAGTTATCTCGCACCATGTATAGTTAGCAGATATAGATCAGGTTAGATTAAGAAGACAATTGAAAACTCGGTAAGTTCTCGAAAAACATCAAGACTCGATGAAAGTAATTGAAGACAATCAAGACTCGATAAGTTGTCAAGACACAAGACTTCGATTAAGTAAATCAAGACACTCAAGACTCATTGAAATAATCAAGACATCAAGACTCAGTAAGTTCTTCAAGACAATTGAAGACTCATGAGTTCTTGAAGACTTCGAGAAGATCATGAATACTCGATTATAACTGAATGTTCAGAGGCACTGAATAATATCTATTTGAAGACTACAAAACTGAGAAAAATGCACATGTTCAGAAAAGTAGATATTACCCAAAACATTCTAGTGTAGACAAAAGGAACTAAGTCTAAGTGTTGTTTCAGGTTATCTCATTCAGAGAGATTGACCAAAAAGAGTTGTTTTGTTTGTCTACATTCACTGAAGGCAAGAACCAATCAGAGGAAGACAACATCGTACTTCATCGACTTACCGAAAGTTTGACGGGACCACTGAATTATGTCAATTAGTACTAAGTTCGCATCGTAAAAAATTGGTGATTGGCTACATGACTGCATATTTTCTACAACATGCAAGGGAGTGTTCAAACCCTAAAAATAGTCGTTCATCAAACACCAAAAAAGGAAACTCATAAAGCTATCTCTTCCAACGGATAGTTTTCAAAGAGTGACCTTGGTGAAGTTGCTTATAAATACCAGTGACCCTTCACATTGAGAGGTAGAGGAAATTTCAAAGCAACTCAAGAGCTCATTCGTATTATTGCAAATTGAAGCACTCAAAAACCCTAGAATTTCCCAAGTGTTTCACATTGGAGAGAGCTCACTATTCTAAGCCTAGATTGATAGATATCCAAAAAGCTTAGAAGAGATATCCTAGCATTTGCATTTGTTCTTATTGTAAAGGATATCTCACCCTAGTTGGAAACCAACCCAAAACCCAAATCCTTTGTTAAGGTAGTTTGTGTGTGTTTTGTTGGTGAGTTAGAGTTGTAAAGAGTTAGTAAGCTACAGTGAGTTAGCCAGAAAACTCTCTAGAGAAGTTAGTAAGCTACTTGTGGTAATCGAACTCTTGTGTATGTTTGAGTTAGTAAAAATTTGGAAAGTGAGTCGCCGTAAAAACTCAAGGTAGAAAAAGTGAGTAAGCTTCTGATTGAGTTAGCGAATGCTTTAGGAAGTGGTTAAGGAATTTCTCTGAAGATCAGAGAGAGTGTACGTAGGAGCTTGAGTCTCTGAACCACTATAATTGTTGTGTTGTTTGCTTTCATCTTTGCATTATTATACATTGCATGTTTTCACCGAAGAATATTTCAGCGATATTGATTGGAACCAATCCATTGAACTTGCATAAAATTGGTCTGACCATAATCCTTTGTTTTTATTAAAGGAAGAAGATATTTCAAAAAAGCTAAAACGAGTATAAACTTAGGGCCAACCATTCCGCACGCTTGAGTAGCTAGAACAGATAGTTACCAAACTGAACTAACTTTACTGAGTGTTCAGTAAGATAATTATCTGATCCAAGCTCCTCAGGATCTATGATAAATTCAGGATCGGTTGGGAATTTGTCGGAAGCTTCCGGAAAGTATTTCGGGATCATTGTCTTAATAGACTTTTGACTTCGGGGCAATCAGGTGCTTCTCGGGACAAAAATACCGGGATAACCTTCGACCCATCCGACCTCGAAAAAAAAAAAGTTTTAAAATCACACGTGTATTCCCCCCATACACGTGTGAGACTCGTTAGCAAGGGACCAACAAGTGGTATCAGAGTAGTGGTTCATTTTGACCACTTGCTTTGGTAGCCATAGTCTATTTGCTGAAAGACTTTGGTGGTCTACTGAATAGATATAATTGTTGATATCTTACAAGGCTCAGTCATCATGGCTTCTAAGAAACTTCCTATGTTCTCTGTTGAGAGCTATGACCTATGGAGCCCCGAGAATGCAGCTCATCTGTATTCAAAACATGAAAGAATGTGGAGAGTGGTTTTACGAAGGACCATTCAAATTTATTGTGAATCGAGAATCAGCGATCTTGAGAGAAATGATCCTGGGGATGAATTTCAAAGCGATGATAAACTTACTCTGATGAGAGAAAGTTAGTAATCTGGACTACATTGCTAAACATACTTTGTATAACACTATTGATGATGGTGTTATGGGGATGATCTCTCAACGTGGAAGCGCAAAAGAAAATATGGGACACACTTGTCATTTATGTGTCAAGGTACGATCATATTAAAGAAAACAAACTTTATGTTGCTATTGGAAAGTTTGGTAGCTTTGAAATGGAAGCTAGTGAATCCATTGACAAACTTCAGTCGATTCACTAGCATTATGAATGATCTGAATGCTCACAGGGAAAAATAAAGAGATAGTATTTGCGAGAATGCGAAGTGGAAAGACTCTAAAAATCTTTGAGATCACTTCTCAATTGATGGGAACTCTTGATGAACTGGATGTTACGAAAGTACAACTCTCGAAAAAAGAGAAGGTGATAGAGATCTGAATGGAAAATTAGAAATCCACTAAAGAGATTAGAACTTATCGAACCGAGTTCAATGACCTATTTGAGAAGCATGAAACTCTAAAGAAATGTGAGGATAGTCTTGTGAGAGAAAGTTAGCTCTATTGAATTCTGCATCTAAAGTGATAGATGAAATTGAGTTATCAAAGACACTGCAACTATAAAAATTTGGATTGGGATACATTCGAGGGAACCTCACAAGGTCTTGAATCTTTGCTTCTAGTAGCACCAAGATTGTCTTTGTTAAACCCAGTGACATCTAATCTTCTTCAAGAAGCGCCGAGTTTTAGACAAGGGTAAAGGACCTATGGTTTGAGAAAAAACCGAAGGTTCGGGGAAGAAAGCCGGACCTCTCGGAAAAGGCTAGAAAACACGAACACTCGGTAGGAAATTTTTGAGGGCAAGACCCCAAAGCCTCAAGCTAAGAATACCAACCTAAAAAGAGATCTGTGACTTGAACCATAAGAGGAATTTTAGGAAGAGAAACACTCAGAGAGTATTCTCAACTGAAAAGACCAAGTCCTCAGACTCTTGAAAGACCCCAATTTGATCTGAGCAACCTAAACCTCACTTGCCTAAGGGTAAAGGTTTCTGAACCCAAGTCAGAGACGAGAGACCGGTACACAAAAGCTAAGGCACTTGAACAAAAGGCACGAACCCAAGAAGAACTCTAAGGCTCATGTTCATGCTAAAAGGCACTTTCGTGCGGGGGATCTTGCCAAGGCTCCTAGGGTGGTGAATGTGTATGTAGATGTTTATGGGGAGACAAATAAGCCACTCTAAAGTAATTAGAGTTGTTAAGGTGATTTGTGTTCCAAAAATACAACTAACTGGTAGGACCCTACACCAAATGGGTACCTAAGAATGATCCGTTTTTCGGGTGAAAGAAAAGGGCCTTTGGTGAATGAAAACAACATAGCGATGAGTGGAAATGAATTGGCTCTATTTGTATGGTATCACGGGACGGTGGATGTTCAAGACATATGGCGGGATATAAGCAACTAATCCGCGACTATGTTGAGAAAAAAGCCCTCGAGATCACATTTGGAAACAATTCGAAAAGGACAAATGAAGGATATGGAACTCTTAAAGTTGACTCTGTTCATATCCATGGTGTTTCATATGTTAATAGTCTAAAAAGCATAACTTGCTTTCTATCAGTCGGTCGTGACAAAGGATTGGTGTTGAGTTCTCAAAGAACTTATGTTATGTAAAAGACAATACTTCAAAGAAAATTTTACTGACTGGTACTAGAAAAGGAAATGTGTATCTTGCTAATTGGAGTTCAACTCCTAAGGATACATGTTTGGTTGCAAATAGTTCCACGATACCCGATTGGATGTGGCACAAAAAGAATGAATCACTTAAACTTCAAAACCACGAACAAACTTGCAAGATTAGCACTTGTGAGGGGGTTACCCAATGAAGTGTTTAGTAAAGATCATTTATGTGATGCTTGTCAGAAAGGAAAACAAATCAGAGCATCTTTCAAAAGCAAAGTAGATGTTTCTACTGATAGAATACTACAACTATTACATATGGATCTCTTTGGTCCAGTAACACATGTGAGCACTAATGGCAAAAAATACACACTTGTGGTAGTTGATGACTACTACTCTAGATACACATGGGTCATATTCTTTTCAAGAAGAAAGAGACCTCGCACAAAGCTGCTGAACTCTTGAAAAAGGCTTAAGTCTTGAAAAAGAATCGAGTGTGGTCAAAATCGATCGATTATTGTGCAAACAAATGGAATAGCTCATGAAACATCATTTGAAGGACCCCACAATGAATGGTGTTCTTTGAAAGAAGAAATAGGACTCGAAAGAAGAAGGCTGCAAGGACAATGATCGTTGAAGTTGATATTCTAAGAGATTTTTGAAATTTCAAGCTATCAACACTACATGCTACTCTCATAACAGATCCATGCGGACCAAGAACCAAGGAAAAACTCCATATGAGCTGTGGAATGAAAGGAATCCTCTTGTTTCTTTCTTTCGTGTGTTTGGTTGCAAGTGTTTCATACACAATAATGGTAAAGATAAGTTGAAAACTTTTTGATAGCAAAGTCGATGAAGGGATATTCTTAGGATATACGGAAGTCAATAAAGCCTTGAGTTTACAAATCGCAGGACTCTTATTGTGGAAGAAACACCTCATGTTATTTTTGATGAATCTACTTGTGTTCGGAAGAAAGCAGGGAACATGACTCGGAGAAGCGATCAAGAGAATCACCGGACTTAGTTTGAAAAAGAATGATAAAACATCCTCCGAACACGAAAAAGAAGAAATAGGTCACTTTCTATGAATGGAGTGAATCAAACTCGAACAAAAAAGAAGTTAGGGATGGAAAAAACTTCGGGATGGTGAGACTCGGGATGGAAATTCTCCACTGAAGGAAAGCCAACACACTGAAGCTGACCAATCTAAACATACACCAGTTCAGACTCAGGTATGTAATGCCGATGAAGATGTGGTTACAGCTGAGGCAAACTCTGAATCTATCAACCAACGGGGAACAAATATCTCTGACAATGTTCTGAATGGAATTTCCCCTGAGGAAGATGATTATCTTTCTCGCTTCTGTTGTTCCTGAATTTAATGAATTACACGAACCTAACATTTCGATGTTGAGGATACTTCTTGAAGGGGAACATCTAGAGAAAATGGTTGGATAGTCATCCTACAAGTCAGATTGTGGGTGATCTATCAAGATGGTGTCAAAACAAGAAGGTTCCATGGAGAAAGTGCTTTTGTTCTGCTGCTTCTATCTGAAAAAGAACCTTCGAGATTGAAGAAGCTCTACAAGATTCTTTTTTGGATTCTTGCTATCAAGAAGAGTTGAATCGGTTCTCAAGGAATGAAGTTTGGGAGCTAGTGGATAGACTAAGAGGCACAATGTGATTGGAACTAAGTGGGTGTTCAAGAATAATAGAGATGAAAACAACAACATTGTGAGAAACAAGGCAAAGGTAGTTGCACAAGGTTATTCCCAAGAAGAAGGCTTGGATTATGATGAAACCTTTTGTTTGCAAGACTAGAAGCCATCGATTGTTTCTTGCATATCTGCCCCACATGAAATTCACGGTCTATCGGATGGATGTGAAAAGTGCATTCTGAATAGTGCTTAAGGAAGAGGTTTATGTGGAACAACCTCCTGGTTTTCGAACGAGAATGACCAAGTTCTGTGCTCGAGGAAAACCTTGTATGGTCTTAGCAAAGCACCCGAGCATGGTATGATACCCTTTTCTCGGTTTCTTCTGCGACCATGGTTTTATCTAAGGAACTGTTGATAGGACTCTGTTCAGGATAGAAGATGGGAAAGACATCTTACTTGTTCGGATTTATGTAGATGACATCATATTTGGATCTCCAAATCATCAGCTGTGTGAAAAGTTTTCTACCCTGATGAAAGGAAAGTTTGAGATGTCAATGATGGGGAGATGAATTTATTTCTTGGACTTGGTGAAACAAACTAAGGAAGGAATTTTCATCAATCAAGCAAAATACACGAGATCGATTGCAAAAGTATGGTGTACGAATTGCAATACGGTTAGAATTCTATGAACACTAACTACAAGATGGATTCCATGTTGAAGGCAAATCAGTAAATCACACTTATTATAGAGGGATCATTGGATCACTGCTAAATCTCACAGCAAGTAGGCCTGATATAACATTTGTTGTTGGGATATGTGCAAGATACCAAGCTAATCCTAAGGCTAGTCACATGGAGGCCGCCAAAAAGATTCTCAAATATATTAAAGGCCTTTGTGAATAGAGAATTATGGTATCGGTGATGATAACCTTGAATTGCTCGGGTTATTGAGATCTTTGATTATGGAGGATGTAGAATTGGGGAAGCCTACCCACAGAACTTGTCAATTTCTTGGAAGTAAACCGATATCATGGTTTTCAAAGAAACAAACCTCAAGAGCAACCAAAGATCTTCTTGAATAATACATGGTCAAAGGAAGTCACAGCCTGATTCTTTTAGCTCGAGATAACAATTGAGGGATTATAAGATTATAGCCCGAAAAGTACCTATATTTTGTGATAATAATAGTGCAATTGTTATTACACAAAATCTCAGACAGCACACGAGATGTAAGCATGTTGATATCGGGACATCACTTCATCGGAGATCATGTTGAGAAGAAAGACATCGAATGAGAAAAATTCATCTTAATGAGAGAGTCACGATATCTTGACTAAACCTTTCGGGTCAATCAAGATTTCAGAACTATCATTGAATTAGGTATGTTGGATCCAGGTGAATAAAGCAAATCTAAAAAATTGAAGGTTTCGGATGCATGAAGTTTTCTCGTGTTTTTCTTGAAAAACTCGGGATAAAATTGAAAATCTTGTTAATCGAGTCTTGGGAAACTCGTTATCCTCGAAGATCAATTTTCGATTATTATCTTGACATTTTATCAAGGTTAAAACTTCGAAGACCGATGGAGAAAATTAGTCCGAAGAAGTATTGACTCATGCAACACATTTATTGTCTCAACCAATCTTAGTAATCATTGCGTTAAATGACAAAACACCTGAAGAAATATTTGGGCGGGACCTTTGAAATACACAAGGAAAGTCAATGGTCTGCAGGAACAATAATTAAATGCACTGTTCATTAATCACCAATACTTTCATATCAATCGTCGATTTCTTCATCTACGCGATTTTCCATAAATCAAAATCCTATATCCATTGAAAAATTTCTTTAAAAGCTCTATTCCAAAAAGCCTTCATCTTCACAAACACTCTGCTTCGAAACTCTCGATTGCCCAGAAATTTTCACCTATCCCAAAACCCTTCACCAGAAATTCTCCAAAAATGACACTTTCTGTATACGACAAGCTCGCCATTTCCAATAAACCTTGGTACGAATATGTCATTTCTCTAGAAAGCTCATCCAATGCAAATCACGAGGAGGAGGTGTTGCATATGATTCATTTGGCAAAACTTACATGCCTGGTCGCGAATCAACCAGAGGCCGAATATGCGAAAGAGGTAATTGAGTTTATCTCTAATTTGAAGTTAGATGATGAGAATTGCATAGAATCTCAGATTACAGTCTCGCATTTGGAGCATAGTTCAAAATATGTGGATTTTGTTAGGGAATTATATATTATTTCAAAGAATCTTAATGCCATATATGAGTTAAGTGATAGAGGTGAAGACCCTACGGTATACATGATGGGTAGGGAACAAGAATATTTGGATAAAATTTCTCGAAAGCATCCGGTAAAGTTTGAAGTTACTCGAATAAGAGGCATTTGAAGCTCAAATATCAGTATTGTTGGATATTGTAAGCAAATGCATCATGAGTAGATCTGGTAACCGAGCAGGATAAGCACCCTAAGTTAAATTTAATGGCGGCGATTGAAGATTCACCTTCCACGGCATTCAACCGGGTTACACTATTTGATCAAGGTGGTGAGGATCAAGCCCAACAAATTCGTAAGGTGAATGGCTCTATAGTTGTCAAAGGAAAGATTCTACATGCAACCAAGATTGCATTTATCTTGAAATGTGCGAGAGAAGAGAAGGACATCTTTGCTAATTCCACTTCCTTTCCAAAGTCAAAAATCATGTTCAAACCACCAACAAAGACTTTGAGAGGAAAGAAAAAAACTCGAGTCTCGGGAGGAGACTACTTGAAGAAGAAATCGGCCAAGAAGGGAGGACAAGGGAAAGCTTTGATGCAAGTTAAAGAAAGGAGAGAAACTAAAAAAAAGAATCGGTTCCTCGAATGTAAGGCTTCAATCTATTTTGAGAAGGAGGCGGTGATGATCAAGAAACTTCAACACAAGGCCCGACAAAGGTTGAAATCTCCACTCAAAGGTTCTTTCTTGGTTGTGACAAATGTCAAGAGCAAGGCGAGGAAATGGGTTTTCCGAGGTACTAAAAAATTTCCTCGAGCTCGGATAAAATTTCTCAAGAAATTCAAGGACCTCAGATTCCTCTTGAAGAGACTGTTAGGACTTAGATCGTCTGAAACTAAAATTCTTTGAACTTGGATGCACTTCAGATGAACCATTTCTCGATCCATCAAGTTATTAGAACTTGTACAATCCGAGCCAATCGGCTCCCCGAAAGCCCAAAATTGAGGAAGGGAGAGGTCGAAGAAACCGAAGCGGCGCAAAGCGGGGGAACGATTCATTCTTGATAGGTACCTCATACGAGCGATATCCCGACCTTCAGGATCTTTTTTTTCTTCCAATTCGTAACCACGGTCTACATCCTCGAATCGGACTCTTCGCAGATGTCAATATAGCCTCCTTCGGAGGAGAAGATTGGTGGAATCTCATCGCTATTTTGGACAGAGTTCTATGGGTTCGGGAAAAACCAAGCCTTTAATGAAAATTGCCGACTTTGATGAACTAGTAAAAAGAAAAGGTGGCCGAAAAAGGAAAGTTGATGTTGATGTCTCGGTTCTATGAATCCGAAGGAGATGAGGATCAAAATAAAAGGGTGATAAACAAGATGATCTGAAAAAACAATCGAGGGGGAGAAGGAACCTCGACAGATCTTCGAGAAAAGAAAAAGACCGAAAGTCGGATGGAGAAAGGACATTGATCAACCTGGTGATATCACACATCCTCGGTGAAGTTAGCACTCTTAAGTATCTTTTTGGAACTATTATACATT
Source organism: Stenogyne calaminthoides (assembly GCA_037126765.1). Classification (NCBI taxonomy): domain Eukaryota; kingdom Viridiplantae; phylum Streptophyta; class Magnoliopsida; order Lamiales; family Lamiaceae; genus Stenogyne; species Stenogyne calaminthoides. The sequence goes on along the minus strand of JBBCBC010000007.1, from coordinate 23,643,929 downwards.
ATGCCAACTCTTGAAGTTCCTATCTTAAATCTGTTATGTATGATACGCGGTGAGGCCGATTGGAGCACTACTTTCGATTGGAAAAAAAGTTGTACAAACTCCGGTGATTGATTTAGGTCATATCACGGATAAATTGGAGAAAATTGGTGCCAATAGTGGAGAAAGTGACTCAAATTGAAAAACCTTGGCAAGCCAATCTCAAAATTTGGAAAATCTGAGTTCATCTTCAGACATCTTTGCAACTACAAACAACTCTTTACTTGAGATAAAATGACTAATTTGGTAGGAAAGATTGATGTAGTCAGCTCAAAGATGGACAAAGGTATCAAACCGAAGCCCCTTACCTTGAAGAAATTCTAAACCGATTGAGAAGAATGATCGATGATCAAAAAGCATTTGTTGAGGAAATGGGCTCTCTGCTCATGACCAAGATGGCCGAGATGATGCATGATGTCTTCTCAAAAGCAGTTTGCTCTCTTTCGGATGAATTCTCAATGGCTAAGAATTACATGAGAAAATTTAGAGGATGAGCATGATTAGGTTGAAGTCACGAGGTATAAGCAAAGAGCAATGCCATATGGATCTTCTTGACTAACTACTCCCCAAGTTATGGTGCAAAAGGGAAAAGGCAGAATGGCAAAAAGTGAGTTGTTGGCACAAACCTTGGAGAGAAAGGCTCAAAAAAGTTGAAAGAAAGAAAATTGTTTGAAGCCTTAGAGAAATTGAAGCCCGAGAAATTAAAAATTCAAAAAGCCGAGAAACCTACCTTCCTTTCAGACGAATGATCGAGATCACTTTCGAGAAGTAATTTCTAAGAAGGTGATGGATAGAAGGATGATTGAGACAAGCAAATGTGAAGATCAAGTAAGACCGATAAGAGAAATTTTATTTTGCATTTGTGGAGCAAGAAAAAAAAAAAAGTTAAAGCTTCTAAAGCCTACTCTCGGAGGAAATTGATAATGGATTTTTGAAGAATCGAGAAGAACCTAAAAAGAAGAAATAAAATTCGTAGAAAGAAGTCTTCAATACCAAGAAAAACTCTAAAACCCTTCAAATCGAAAAAGAAAGATAAGACATACGTTGGTGGGTGTTCCTTTGATCAGGAAAAAGAAAGAAGAAGAGCAGAAAAGAAGAAGTGGTTTTAAAAAGTTTTTGAGCAAAAGGAGAAGCGGCATGAAAAAGACTTCGAAATGGCCGCGACATTGACAAGTGGATTGTTTGTCCGGTGAAAAACCCATGAAATGCGGAAAAAACATGAAATGCATATAAAAATAAAATTGAAGGAATGGTGATTCTAGATTTTTTGCGTTTTAAGTCCATGTGTTGTGTTTTGCTTATAAACGAATGCATATGACAAGATAAGAACCTAAAAAGCAATAAAGAACACAACAAAGTATAGTTGTTAGAGACCCAAGCTCCTACATCCACTCTCCCATTCCTAAAGGAAATTCCTTCAAACCGAACTTATCACCCTCTCGGGTTAGCCTCTAGATATTTAACGAGCTCTCACTCAAACCTGGACTTATCACCCTTTCGAGTTCGCCTGGGACTTATCACCTCCATGGGATTGCCTATAGATGTTTTACTGAGTTCACACTCCAACCGGGACTTATCACCCTCTCGGGATTGCCTAACAACTACCTCACTTCACCATTAGTTATCTCTTACGAGAATGGGGTTTGGATTTGGTGTTGTCTCCAACTATGGTGAGATTTTCCCTTACATTTGTTTAGCCTCAATCTAAGGTTGGGAAAAAATCTCTCTGGGCTTAGGATACATCGAGGATTTGCTTAGATTGGGTTTAGAACACTCTTTGAATATATTTGTATATCTCTGAGACTTGTGTTCTATGGTGGGAATGCTTTGAGTATAAGTCTTATTAGCTTTGTAGCATCGTTTTACTACATTCTCAAGTACACCTAATTTGATGGAAGATCTTGTATTTATAGTGTGGATTTGAATGTTCTGGTTGGAAGAATCACTTTCAAATCCATACTATTTTGTAGAAGTTCTTGACTTTTTTTGGTGGTTGTCTTCCTCTCATTGGTCCACGATAAATTTGAATTCTAGCGAGGGCTATAATCTTGGGTTTCTCCGAGTCTCGGGATCTTGAGTTCATCCGAGCGCCCGGGTTTATCGAGCCTTGGTCTCTATCGAGCCTTGGTCTTACGAGCCTTCCAGTCTATCTGAGCCTTTAGGTCTATCTCAGCCTTGAGTCTATCGAGCCTCGGTGTCTTCAAGCCGAACTTCTCTTCATGGACCTTGTCTGTCGAAACATCGAGTTAAACTCTTCCGACCAGACACATCGACCCTCAGTCCGCGTTACCAATCGACCCTCGGTGCCACTATTTCGGTATCTGATTTCTTTTTGCGTCGATCGGCTTATTTGATCGGATCAACACTTCCAGATCAACATATCGATAAAGATCGTCAAGACATCAAAGTTAGCATATCGCTTTTTATCATATCTCGATCTCGTCGGTCTCATCTGCTCCTCTTCATATCGATCCGATCACGCCTAATCTTGATCGGTCATCATGCTCTTTCTTCGATGCAACCTTCTCTCCGATCTTACGGCCGGTTTTTCCGATCCGGCTTAAGCTTTTCTTCTCTTGATTTTGCATAGCTCATCGGGTTTAACTCCGAACTCATCCTAATTCATCCGATCTCCGTGGGTCTTTGTCTGCGACCTAAATGCGATCTCATCATCTTCTTCGATTTAAGTGAGTTACCCCTCAACTTGTTCTTTTTCCCCCTCAACTTTTTATCTGTAAATTAGCTTGAATAACACAAGTTGATAATGTTTTGGCATAATTCATCAAAACTAAAATATCAACAATTTCCCCCTTTTTGATAATGAAAAAACACTAAAATATATGCATTTTTTAAAGAAAATGGGTTTTCGTTTAAAAAGATTTCGGTGATCACATTAAAAGGATCTTTTGAACTCCTATTTTGATACCAATTTGTTTGTCCTTGAAAAACCCATGAAATGCGAAAAAATCATGAAATGCATATAAAAACAGGGGTGAAGGAATGGTGATTCTAGATTTTTGGCGTTTTAAGTCCATGTGTTAGGTTTTGCTTATAAACTAATGCATATGACAAGATAAGAACTTAAAGCAATAAAGAACACAACAAAGTATAGTGGTTCGAGACTCAAGCTCCTACATCCACTCTCGCTGCCTTAGGGAAATTCTTCAAACGGACTTATCACCCTCTCGAAGTTCGCTTCTCAGATATTTAAAGCTCAGCTTTTAAACCGGACTTATCACCCTTTCGGTTCACAAAGGACTTATCACCGTCCACTGGATTGCCAAGTATGTTTCTGGTAGTTCACGCTCTAACGGGACTTATCACCCTCTCGGGATTGCCTAACAACTACTTCACTTCACCGACTAGTTATCTCTTCACAGAATGGGGTTTGGATTTGGTGTTGTCTTCAATCATGGTGAGATTTTCCCTTACATTTGTTTACCCATGCTAAGGTTGGGAAAATCTCGATAAGCTTGTGATACATCGTGGGTTGCTTAGATTTGGTTTTAGAACACTCTTTGAATATATTTGTATATCTACGACTTGTGTTCTATGGTGGGAATGCTTGAGTATATGTCTTCTTAGCTCAGAGCATCGTTTGATACATTCTCACACCTAATTTGATGGAAGATCTTCAGATGTATAGTGTGGATTTGAATGTTACTAATTGGAGAGAATCACATTCAAATCCATACTATTCATAAGATTCTGCTTTTTTTTCAATCGGGTTGTCTTCCCGTTGGTCCCGTCATTTGAATTCTAACAATTTATAATCTTGGTTTCTTGAGCCGGGATCTTGTATTCCATCTAAGCCTTGATCCATCCGAGCCAGTTTATCCGAGCCTTCGTGTATATCCGAGCCTTCGTGTCTTATCCGAGCCTTGAGGTCTCTGAGCCTTCGTGTTCATCGAGCCTTCAGTCATCTCGAGCCTCAGTGTCCGCAGACTTCTTCAGCCGGACCTTTGTCCGATCGTGCATATCGACCTCGAACCTGCATCGAGGTTACTTCTTCGAATTCGCATATCCCAAATCACGTCACATTTACCATCGACCCTCACTTGGACACCTGACTATCGATTTCTTCTTTCGGTCCGATCGACTTCAATCGATCGGATCAACACTTCTTCGATCAACATATCGAGGATAAGACGTCGTCAAGACATCGTTAGCATATCGGTTATCATATTCGATCTCGACACGCCTCGATCTCGACGATCCCCATCTGCCTTCTTCATATCCGATCCGATCATGTTTGATCTTTGATCAATCTCAAATCTCCTCTTCCGACCGCAACCTTCTCTTCCGATCTTTCCGGTTTCTTCTTTTCTCGGTGGCTTAGCTTTTTTTCTTCGATTTTGAAAAAATTTCATCGAGTTTAACTCGAACTATCTAGCTTTCATCGATCTCGTCGGTCTCGTTTAGTACCTTCGTCTCGATCTCGATCATCTTCTTGATTTCGATTTGAGTTCCCTCAACTTGTTCTATCGTTTCCCCTCAACTTGTTATGTAAATTAGCTTGGAATAACACAAGTTGATAATGTTTTAAAGATAATTCATCAAAAACTAAAATATCCCAAATATGGATGCCTATTAAGTTCAATGGTGCATGGGGGAGATCAAGAGAACCTTCCGGGTTCTATTATGAGATTCCTCGAGAGAGAATGGAGGAGGGGGCTGGGATATGAATGAAGCCTTCATTTGAGTACTTACTAACATTCTATCTAAGTACGCAAAGTGGATCAACTTAGCGAGATGAAGGAAATCTCAGATAGTAGTCCTGGTCCATACACTTACCCAAAACTCCTAGATTTGAGAATGGCTATGTGAATGAAACAACCATTTCTCATGAGATAGCTCAAGATGCCATCGGTTAAGCCTAATAGGAAACAACTCTCGATATCATCAAAGCAAGGGATGAATCAAGAAGAGATATTATGGGATGTTCAACTTTGGAAGTGCCAGGATGAAGTGGAAGAAGAATGAAGACTTTGCCTTACGATTTTTTTTTTGATTTTCATTATGTCTGTAACTCTTATCCTACATCAATGAAAATTTTATCTTTACGCTCAAAGATAATATCTCATTATCTTTTTACATGTCTTTATGTTTGATATGCCTTATGTTTTGAAATTGTTGGGAGAATTACCATTTTTGGATTATAATAAATAAACTGAAACACGAGAGTATAGGTTAGGTTTTTAAATGTAACATGATGGTTTGGCATCATCAAAAAGGGAAATTGTTGGGAGATGAATTTAATAAAAAGTTTTGATTAGATCCCAAAAACCCTGAGTATGACATGTTTGGGATAATCTTGATAGGGAGTCGAGGAAAGATAGATTATTGGAAGTTATCTGCGCCATGTATAGTCGACGGATATAGATTAGGTTAGATTTTGAAGAACAAGAAGACTTAAGATTTCTCAAGACACTCAAGACTCAAGAAGTCGAAGACATCAAGACTCAAGATGTCATCAAGACATCAAGACTCAAGAAGTTGTCACATTAATCAAGACTCCGTGATAGATGCCAAAGACATCAAGACTCAAAAGATAGTCACTAAAGACATCAAGACTCCAGAAGTTGGTCAAGACATCAAGACTCAAGAAGGTCAAGACATCAAGACTCCTAAGCGTCACCAAGACACTGATGACTCAAGATGTCATCAAGACACGAAGACTCAAGACATCAACCAAAGAGTCACTAAAGACTTCAAGAAGACATAATACTCAAGATAACCCGAGTGTTCGTGAGGCACTCTAATAATATCTATCCAAGACAGTCGTGAAAATGCAAATATTCGTAAGTAGATATTGCCCAAAACATTCATACGTTAGTGTTAACTAAGTCTAAGTGTTGTTTAAGGTTATCTCATTCAGAGATTCAATTTCAAAAAAATGCTTTTGTTTGTCTACATTTCATCAAGACAAAAACCAATCGAGGAAGACAACTTTGTACTTTCTCGACCTTTGAAACGTACATGATTTGAATCATGTCAAGAGTCTTATGTTCCGCATCGCAAAAATGATGATTGGCTACATGACAAGATATTTCCTAAAACATGCAGGGAGTATTCAAACCTTAAATATAGTCGTTCATCAAACACCATAAGAGGAAACTCATGAAGGTATCTCTCCAACGGATAGTTTTTTCAAGAATGACCTTGGTGAAGTTTTTATAAATACTAGTGACCTTTACATTGAGAGGTCACTGAAATTTCAAAAGCAACTTCAAGAGCTCATTCATATTATTGCAAATTGAAGCACTCGAAAAACCTAGAATTTCCCAAGTGTTTCACATTGGAGACAACCCACTATTATAAGCCTAGAGTGATAGATATTGGATTATCTTTGAAAAAGTATGTTTTTACTTTGTATAATCGATCATCAATTTTCGGACTTATTCTTGAAATAAATTGTTTATCGCGATGCTTTTAAATATGATTGAATGTTATATATATTTACCGATAACTGCTCTTCAATGAATTGTTACATCAGAGTTAATTTAGTGATACCAGATCACAAAAGATTAAGTAAATTAAAGTCCTTTGTAACTAAAAAAGTACGCCATTCACGGCCTAGACGGGAAATGAACAACCATCGCGAAAGGTTGAAGAGTAAAAAAATTACATTGGTCATTTTGACTAAGAGATTACCACTAGTGCATGACCGAGTTGAATAGGACCACAGAGGATAAATTTTTTTAAATCCAACAAGGAAGAATTAGACCTCAAAGCTGTTCGTTGTTCTTAACCTTCATTCCTTAAATAGGATCACGGGATTGGTAACTATTGCTTTTGGTTCTATCATGGCAAATAATCGTAGAGATTCAATACATTTTATCTTGGGCATATTATTGGTCACGTGTGATTGCTAAGATTTAATCCTGAAGAATGCGGTGCAAGCAATTTTGTTTGATTTGCCCCTGGGAGGTTCATAAGCTTTATCATACCAAATCTTGCAAGTGGAATTAGTTTAAGTATGGATAATAATGTTGAACGGTTTCTCGACCAAGGACAAAAGATATTAATTAAGCTAAAGCTATTTCATGGGTTTGAATTAATTAATGGGCTAGATAATCTTAAACATGGGAAATAATGATTGGTTTTATATTGGATTGTAATATGGGTTAAGATGGATAGTGCAATATTAATTATGTAGTGGGATTAATTAATATTTATGGGCTTGAATTATATTGTGGCTCAATATTAGATATTCAAGATCCATTAGAAGGTCCAATCTTAATTCTCCAAAAGGCCCCCTGAGTATCCCAACAAATAGTCCAATAACTGAAAAGGTGATTAAAATAAATAAATATTGTTGCTTATATTTCCTCTAAATTTTTGAAATTTATGGATAAAAGAGGGAGAAAGATTTTCTTTGAATTTTGTTATGGAATGAAGATATGTATTCTTGGAATACAAGATTATCTCATTAAATTCAAGAAATCTCCCACTTGGTTATTCATAAGGGATATTTCGAAATTTTGAAAATAGAGGGCAAGAAAGATTTTCTTGATTTTCTTGAAAAGATATTATAGAAGATATGTATTTCTTGAAATACAAGAATATCTCATAAATTGAAGATCCAAATCTTGGAATCTTGCACTCAAATTTTCTAAAATTCCATATATTGAGTGAGGTGGGATTTTGTGGAATATTTTAATTATGGGAAAAAAGAATATGGGAGATATATTCAAGATTTCTTGGTGACCAAGAAAAGTCTTTTTTTCCCACATTGAAATATCACTAAAATTTCGACCACCCTCTCCTATAAATAGGGATGATTAGTTCATTCCCAAGCACAATTCCATGTGCCGGAAATATTAGCAAATCCACAAAGTGGTGCAACAAAGTTTATTTTTCCTTTTTGTTAATTGTTAGACAAGTGTCCTTCCACTTAGGATAGTTAAGCAAGGGCTAAGGGAATACTTGGGAAGTCCTTTTGGTTAGTCCGTCGATCAAAACCCGCCATCCCTGAGAAGTAATGTTCACGATACCAAGAGATTAAATGCCAGAGGGTTTTTCTGTGGCTTTTTATATGCATGATATGTTGTTGCAATTATTATTTGAATTAATATAGGATTAATTCATGCTAGTAATAAATAATGAATTAAATTTGTATTTAAATATTCACCTTTAATAGATCTGTGGCAACTCATTCCCCAACGGTATCAAAAGTTCGGTTTAGAGGCTCTCAATTTTTAAATTGTAATTTAATTCGTGGACATTAAATTTGAAATTGGATATAGAAGTAGAGATACATTTTGCGAGTATCCAATTGTCATGGATTTTGATGTTTTATTTTTGCATGCATATAAACTGTGGTTTTTTAATTCGATTCGTCGATTTGAGCCAGACGCGAGAAAAATCCGCAGGATTTAGGATTTGTTTGATGGATCAATGTAATGATTGGCTTCAGATTCAGTTTGTTATTTTTGTAAATAAATTGTAGGATCGAACGAATAAAAATTAAGGAGCGAAATCGAGAACCAGTAGTAGGCGTATGTATTTATACTTATGTAAATATAAAGCGTAGGCGGCAGCTATGCCCAGTGAGAACATGTGCCACCAATGATCTGGCAGCTCGAGCCCAGCGGGCCAGGCGGTCTCCTGGCGGAGTGTGTGAATCTGTGAACAGCTAGAAAGAACGAAATTTGGCGGAGGTGAGCAGCCGGATCTGTGTGAGATCTTTATCACTCAAACTCTGTAGAAGGCGTCTTGGGGGCGTGGCTACAGGCAGTCCGAGGCTGAGGGGCTCAGGCCAGTGGCGTGGGATCTTGGCGTCGTCCGGTGCGAGTAACTTTAGTGGCGTTCGAGCCAAGTATTTTTCGAGATGAACGAAGTGGGAGAAATTCGAGACGTGTTTTCTTCAAGATCGTTTCAAGAAAATCAAACCATGACAATTAGGATAATTTGTGCCCAATATGTTTATTTTTCCGTTATGCTTGATTAAGGGCTTATCTTATGCTTTTATTTAATTTGTTTAAATGTTTGAATGAGGGCCGCTAAATGAAAAAATCTCACCTTCAAAATTACTAAGTATGTTTAAATAATTAATTGACAATTTTATTAGGATAATAAAATTGAATTAATTTTGACCTCCATGATTTATTTATTTGTGAATTCTTTTGGGAGAAATTCCCCACGACGGTCCAAAAGATATTTCACATGAATAAATTCCAAACGGATGACAAGGGGTTATTACTAGTGGCTTATTTATGACCTCCTTCGTCAGGCCCGAAAGCTTAAATAGTAATCCGTATTTAATCATGGTTATTACTTAGGTATAAAATTGATACGCATATACTTCCCGCCAAGTCCCCGGCTAATTATATATTGGTCGTGGGAGCCAACTATTGTCTGGATATTAAAGGTTTGTGCTTTGTTCTTGTTTGTAACTGCTTGAATGTGTTTTAAATAATGACCCACCCCACGGACTTATTTAATTTTTTTTTATATGTTGGCTGATGTTCATGTTTTTTTTGAGATTTTAAATATGATGCATGTGATGAATCTTGTGATATACTTGTGCTATTGCATATAGTTGTTTATTTCGGCCCAAAGATAATAATTACCCTTTAATCCAACCGTTATTATACTTAAAGTCAATACAATATGTATGGAAACTATATTGGAAACGAAAAAAATTATAATTGTCCTAACTCGCCTAAAAGCACAAGTGGATTCTTGACACACAAAATCGATAGCCAACCGACGAGTCAAAACACTTGGGACTCAGGATCACCTTTACGAGAGGATGTCGCCGCCGGAAAATGGTGGAGGACAAACTCGTAAGGGATTACGCCCTCAAAATAGATGGCCCATCCCGAACAAATCTTGAGTTTCGAAAGTGCATTATGATAGTGGAGACTCGGATACTTGATTTCATTCTACCGCCTAAAAAGTTTTGACATTTTTTTTTTCGCTAGCTAATTTGTTGCAAGCTTTTGGTCTCGGCGTAGAAATGATGATAAGGGCACCAAACTCAAGTTTTGACTAACAAGTGGTCTGGTTTTCATCTTCGGCCAAAGGAAGGCAAGATAAAGAAGAGGACCAAAAAGGCCATAAGTAATAAAACAATCAAGGTTACGGCAATGGTAAGATGAGGAATGCTTGTTATGTCAAGAAAAAAATCCAAAAGAGGAAGTGCTTAAGATCGTAAAGAGAGGACAATGGAGGTTTAGCTGCTCCAACCCCCAAAAGGACGGAAGAAAGGTAATTCTCACGACTTTAGTTATTGAAACTTGTTTAGCGGCTTATCTTCTATTGGTGGGTGGTTGATAATGCGAGATCCACTAATCATGTTGGTTTACCAGTTCTAAATGATCCGCAACTTAGTGGGGATGGAGATCCGTCATCACAACCGGGCGTTCATTTAAAGAAGACATTGTAATGCTACGGGCGGCGGATATTGCAATGCGATTATAGTAACGATTATTGCAATACTACGCAAAGTTAGACATTGCAATGCTGCATGATTAGCGTTTAAAGCAAAGGAGAAGTGCACCTATCTTTTGGAAGATAAAGTTTTTTGAGATTATCTTTATGTTCGAGTTTTAGAAAAATTCACTTCACTGATTCTAAAATTCGATTAAGGACCTCAAGTTTCTTTAATAAGAATGACATCATTTTTTGAAATGATGAGTGTATCTCGATACAGGACATTGATGGAAAAATCTATACAATTAATGCGTACACCACTCACTTAAATGCATCCTATAACACATCAACTATTTCCCAAAAAGAAAGTGTGAGCGAAACACTTCTTTGGCATCTAAGATTAGGTCATATAATCCAAAGAGGATCAAAGGTTGGTGAAAGATGGTTCCTTTGAGCGTCTCCAAGTTGAACAAATCCCAACCTACGAATCATGTTTGGAGGGTAATATGACCAAGAGGCATTTGGAGCCAAGGGAAAAGGGCAAAGAAGTGTTAGAGATCGCTCACACAGATGGATGTGGGTCCAATGTCAACCAAGCGCAAGAGGAGGTTATGAGTAATTTTATTGATGATTACCAAGGTACATTTTCTTATAGGCATGACTTAACTGAGACCTTTTGAGAAATTCTAAGAATTTTGGCTCAGCAAGAATCATATGGAAAAACGTATCAAGTCTACGATTCGATCGTGGATACGAATACCTCAAATATGAGTTTTGAACTACTTATCCTGAATGAAGGGATTGTATCCAAGCTCATTTGACCCTAACCCCTCAACAAAACGGGGTTGCAAAAAAAGCCAAGTAAACATATTTTTTTGGAAATGGTTAGATCAATGATGAGTTATCTTGCGGATCTTCCGGAAATCACTTTGCGGGGTCATACCTGGAAACAAATGACTTACATTCTCAACTTGGTGCTATCCAAATCGGTTCCCAAACACCTAAAGAATTGTGGACCGGGCGCAAGCCTGAGATAGACACATGAGAATTTGGGGGTGTCCGCCCACGGTTGGACAAGGAAACCGCATTATATTGGATCCTCGACAGATTAAGGTTGTTGGTGATACCCTAAGAGAACAAAAGGGTGTGTTCTATAGTCCCGAAGATCAAAGTGGTGGTCGCCGACCAATTTTAGATTTTGAAGAAGACTATCTGAACCAAGAAAACCTGTGAGATTACCTAAATGAGCTTTAGAGGCAAACCTCATTACGCAATGTGCATTAGATGATATACCAAATGATACGCTTTACACAACCGGGAGCCTCACGTAGTGGGAGGGTTGTTAGGTAGGCATAGAGATTCATGGGAATAGGAGATTCCTCGGACTTGATTCAGGACAAGACTTAATCGACCCATGGACATATGACGAGGCACTCCAAGATAAGGACGCAGATTCTTGGCAAACAAAATGAAAGCCTAAATGGGTTCTATGTTTCATAATAGAATGGAGCCGGGGTCAACCACTTAATGGGGGTCAAACCCATTGGATGAAAGTGGGTATATAAGAGGAAAAGAGGATCGGGCGTGAAGGTTGAAACCTTTAAAAGCAAAGACTAATGGCTAAAAGGTTATACTCGTAAAGAAAGGGATCGATTATGAGGAAACTTTTTCACCAGCCATCTTAAGTCCATCCGTATTCTTCATCGATTCTTTGCGCATTTTCGACTTTGAAATCGTAAATGGATGTCAAGGCGACTTTGCTTTGCCTAACTAAGTCTTGATGAAGATATCCTGCAACAACCCCAAGGCTTCATTGAAACAGGCCAAGAACACCTAGTTTGTAAGCTCAAGAGGTCCATTTACGGACTCCAAATGGGCATCCGAGTTTGGAACCAAAGTTTTGATCATGTAATAAAGTCTTATGGGTTTGATCAAAACGCAGTTTGGAAGTTGTAGTATAAAAGGCATGTCGGAAGCGCATTGGTATTCTTAGTACTATATGTAGATAACATTGTGATCATCAGAATGATGTGAAGGTGTTATCGACGAAGGGTATGGCTTTCAAAACGGTTTGATATGAAAGACTTAGGGAAAGCAGGACACATCCCTTGGGATCAAGATCACTCGAGATCGCAAGAAAATGATGATCGGGTTATCGCCAAGTTTCATACATAGACACCGGTCTTGAAATGCATCCAAAGATGCAAGATTCCAAGAAAGGATTAAATTCTTTTCAGACTTGGAATCCATCTATCCAAGAAAATGTCCCCTAATTTAAAAAAGGAGATAGATGACATGAAAGGTATTCCTTTGGTTCTGGATCAGTTTAAACCTTATGTAATCTTTGTGTCAGACCCGATATCTCATGGCCGTAAAGCGCATGAAGGCATAGCAAGATATCGCAACCTGGAGGAAAGCGCATTGACTTACGGTTAAAAACGATTCAAGTGTCACAAAAGAACCCGGATAGAATGTTGATTTATCGATCGACATCCAATCCCCATCGGCCAATTTACCACAGTTCGGATTTCCAATCAAATTTAGATTCCGTAAATTATCCTTTCCGGTTAGTGTGTGTTTCCATTTGGGAAGTGTAGCTATCAAATGGACGAGAGTGTGAAGCAAGAAATGCATCAACGACTTTTAACCATGGAAGTCGGGTAAGTAGTCGCTAGAAGTGAAGCGCTGAAAGAACCGATTGGGCTCTAGATCTTCTTAGTGGACTTGGATGGTGTTCTCAATTTGTTTCAAGAATATCTCTACGCTGGGTAAAGGTAAATTCAAGAGAACCAAAGAGTCCACGAGTCAAAACAAACACATTAAATGAAAGACATCTTATACGAGAAATCGTAAGAGAGGAGATATAGATGTGGCAAAGATAGCTGGGGATAGCCCAGCGTGATCCATTCTGTGCCGCCTCCCTCAATACATTCCAGAGAGACATGAGGAATGGTGTCAAGACCGTTGCCAATCTCTTTGAGTATAAGTGGGAGAAATTGGGTTCGTGTAGCATGACATTAGATGTCACTTTGACTACTCGAGACGTGGTTGTAGTATACTTAAAAGCGATTTTTGAGTATAAGTGGGAGATTGTAGGGATTATCGAAAAAGTATGCTTTTTCTTTGTATAATCAAAACTGAATTTCGAGACTTATTCTTTGAAATAAATTGTTTATCATCGATGCTTTAAATATGATTCAATGTTATATATATTTTCATTGTGATAAGCATTCAATAATTCGCGTCGTTGTTACACTATAGTTAATTTAGTGATATCCATCACGAAGATTAATTAATAAATCCTTGTAACTAAAAAGTATGCCATTCCTTAACCTAGATGAAAATGAACAACCATCATGAAAAGGTTGGTGTAAGGCTCAGATCGGGTTTGTCTTGACCAAGAGATTACACTAGTCAAGCATTGATGCGTTTGGATAGGGACCTCTAGGAGGATAAATTCTTCAAAACCCGAACAAGGAAGAATTAGACCTCGATGGTTAGTTGTTTTTAACCTTATTCCCTTAAATAGAACGGCATTAAGGATTGGTAACTATTGCTTTGACTTATCATGGGTAATAATCGCAGAGATTCAATACTTTTTATCTTGGGTAATATTATTGGTCACATGTGGTTGCTAGATTTAATCTGAAGAATCGTGCAAGCACGCTTTGTTTGATTTGCCCGCTTGGGAGGTTCATAAGTTTTATCATACCAAATCTTGCAAGTGGAATTAGTTTCCAGGGATGGATAATAATGTTGAACCATTCTCGACCAAGGACAAAAATATTAATTAAAGAAAAGCTATTTCAATTGGCTTGAATTAATTAATGGGCTAGATAATCTTAAACCGCGGAAATAATGACCGAGAGCCATATTATTTGTAATATGGGTTAAGATGGATAGTGCAATATTAATTATGTAGTGGGATTAATTAATATTTTGGGCTTGAATTATATTGTGCTCAATATTAGATATTCAAGATCCATTAGAAGGTTCAATCTTAATTCTCCTAAAGGCCCCGAGTAGCCCAACAAATAGTCCAATAACCGAAAAGGTGATTAAAAATAAAATAAATATTGTTGTCCAATAACGAAAAAAGGTGATTAAAATAAAATAAATATTGTTGCTTATATTTCCTCTTAAATTTTCTAAATTTATGGATAAAGGAGAAAGATTTTCTTGAATTTTGTTATGGAATGAAGGTATGTATTCTTGGAATACAAGATTATCTCATTAAATTCAAGAAATCTCCCACTTGGTTATTCATAAAGGATATTTAAAATTTTGAAAATATTGGGCAAGAAAAGATTTTCTTGATTTTCTTGAAAAGATATTATGGAAGATATGTATTTCTTGGAAATCTAAAGAATATCTCATAAATTCAGAAGATCCAAATCTTGGAATCTTGCACTCCAAATTTTGAAAAATTCAAATATTGAGGAGGTGGGATTTTTTTGTGAATATTTTAATTATGAAAAAAAGAATATAGGGAGATATATTCAAGATTTTTGGTGACCAAGAAAAGTCTTTTCCCACATTGAAATATCACTAAAATTTCGACCACTCCCTCTTATAAATAGGGATGATTAGTTCATTTCGATGCTGATTCCATGTGGCCGGAAATATTAGCAAATCCACAAAGGTGGTGCAACAAAGTTTATTTTTCTTTTGTTAATTGTTAGACAAGTTTCCTGCGGATAGTTGAGCAAGGGCTAAGGGAATACTTGGGAAGTCCTTTTGGTTAGATGGATCCGACCGAAGCCATTTGCCATGCGTTCCGTAATCTTAGTAGATTCGCATGCGTGAGGTTTTACGTGGCTTTTTATATGATGATATGTTATTTGCAATTATTATTTGAATTAATATAGGATTAATCTATGCTAGTAATAATTAACGAATTTAAATTTGTATTTAAATATTCACTTAGAATAGTCAGGCAACTCGTTCCCCAATGATATATCCAAAGCTTAGAAAGATATCCTGGCCTTTTTGATTCGTTCTTATTATAAAGGATATCTACCCTAGTTGAAACTACCCCAAAACCCAAACCCTTTGTTAAGGTAGTTTGTGTGTGTTTGTTGGTGAGTTGGAGTTGTAAAGAGTTAGTAAGCTACAAATGAAGTTAAATGAAAACTACAGAGAGAAGTTAGTTAGTGTTACTTGTGATTAGTTTGAACACTTGTGTGTGTTTGAGTTAATAAAAGTCACAGATGGTGAATTTTAAAACTCAAAAGGTAGAAAGTGTAAAAAAGCTCTGATGTTAGTTTTAAAGTTTTAGGAAGTGGTTAAGGAATTTCTTCGAAGATGTCGAGAGTGGACGTGGGAGCTTGAGTCTCTGAACCACTATAATTGTTGTGTTGTTTTGCTACATCTTGCATTATTATACATTTGCATATTTTCTTTCAAAGCATAATTCGACCAAATGGAACATCCATCGAACTTGCATCAAATTGATCACAAACCTTAATCCTTTGTTTTATTGAAGGAAGATTTTTTGAAAGAAAAAACGAGTATAAACATAGGACCAACCATTCCCGCACATTTAGAGCAAAGATAGTTACCAAAACTGAACTAACTCCTTGAGGTTCAAGAAGATAATTATTTGATCCAAGTGCCTCGGGATCTCCTCGATAAACTCAAATTACCGGTTAATCCAAGCTTTCGAAAGCCGGGATCATTGTCTCAAAGAGACTTTTGACACCAAGCGTCCGTGCTTCTCGTGGCAAAATCATCGGATAACCCCACCCATCTCGGCCTCGATGAAAAAGTTTTAAATTACTAAACACGTATTCCAATACACATGTGAGACTTCGTTAAGACAAGGGGACCAACAACCCCTTATCTCCTTTTTTTTTTTTCTTTTTGGTCTGTGACACTACCTACTTTGCGGGGTTTTAGCTAATCAGATCCCACTTTGAACGTTCGAACCTCCGAAAGTAAACATTTGTCTTAGCACCTTTTTTTTTAAAGCAAAACCGCAACTTATTTCCATCGTTAGGTTTTAGCTCGAAATTTCTTGAGCCACAAAACGAGCAATTGTCTGGGATTTTTTTTTCACAATTCTTCAACTAAAACTCTTTTTCTCCAAATCATCATATTTTTTTTCCAACCTTAAAGGCACACCACGGATGCATCATTTATCACAACAACCTAATTAGACAATTCTACTATAAAATTAAGTACGGTTTAGGAAACACGACTCGTCAATTCATCAATTTACTATCACAAATCCAAACGGACCCTCTCATGAAAACCATCTACTTTCATGACATCCTGCATGAATCAACTAAAGTAAATTTAACGAAACCCACCAATTTACCCAAAAACAATAATATCACATCCTTTTAAAAAAAAGCTTCGACCATCGTCATTGGGCTTACTTCTCCATGAACAAGCAAAAATACACATCAATGTGTCTCCCCCCCACACACACACTTAATACTGATTGTCCCTGGCAACAAAAATAAATATGCACAAGGAATAAAAGACAAGACAGAGAAAGAGTATCAAGGATAAACCGGAGAGGTAGGAGCTACTAATAATCCGCATTCGTGATTCATGACAGCTTGGGAGAGCCACGCAACAAAATTAAGATAGAAATAAACAAGAAGACAGCGACCAAGAGGGACTACAAAAAAATTTAAGCGCCTTTGTGACACTAGGTAACCCAAATGTCAGCATTGCGAAAAAGTTGCAAATGTATTACCGAAAAAAAATAAGGGAAAAATCAACAACTAAAACCATTTAAAATACGAAAAAATAATAAAAAAATAAAGCCCCACAAATCACACACAAAAAAGTTAAACAAAATTATTTACACCTTTTCCCCAAAGATCTGCCAGCTAAAATTTGACCAAGACCGTTGAGGTCGACAATAAAAATTACTCCAAATCTACTCCTACTAACTTGTAGTAGTGGCAACCGAGATCGATCCAACGTGGAAATTAAAATTATAATTATCTGGGCTTGTATGCAATTTATGAGGACAAACGTGAAAGAGGGGGGGGGAGTGGGGGTTTAGTTTTCTAACAACTAAATGCAAATAACAACTATGAAGCAACAATAACTTTCCAGAAAAGATTCAATAATAAAAGATTCCAACCGATTCCATTCATCCCCGCTTAACACGATAAATCAACCTCAACGTTTATTCTAATTGTTTTAGAATTAATGCCCCTCGGGGTTCAAAAAACCGATTTCCCGGTCCCTATCCCTTAATTATATTCAATTGAAAAGATGTCTCTTCACAGAACCTTTCTAACTAAGCGCTTTAGGTACGCCCAAAGATTTAACCTAGTAGAAGCATTACGACCAGGATGAGCAAATAAATTTCTGTGCACGCCAGCTCTAATAGAAAGAACTTGGTTTAATTTACCCTAAGTGAACCACTAGTTGTTACCAATTGTCACCAATAACAATTACGGTTACGTCTTGTTTAGAACTACCGGTGCGTATTAAAACAATTAACATAGGCATCAATCTAAATTAATTAATTCCAATATTTAAAAAATTTAAACCGGATAAATTAAACAATCAAAAACAAATATCATAAACGCTTGAATCAAAACATCAAAAAAATTAAGCACGGTTTAAATTCAGGATTGGGATAAAAAAAACTAACATTTATTTCAAAACCGCTAATGTTTATTACGCTCAAAGCGTCCATCTGTATGCTCCCCAAAAAGCGACGTTCATGTGATAAAGGGTCAATCCTTTTTATAACATATGGTATGATACGCACCACCAAATCAGTCTCCAAGATATTTCCAAAAGATAT